>CM056590.1:45158451-45583451 GCA_029721435.1 Gymnothorax reevesii
GGTCCCCGAGCATGGCACGACCGTATCTCCTGCCACCGTAAAACAAAGCCGCCATTGTGTTGCAGCCTGCCGAGGAACTACTTGCGGCGGGTAGTGTTTCCCCTGATGGGAGGGGGCTGGATTACGCCTCGCACACTCTGCCCTGTGTCCTCTATCGCTCCTCTCTGTTCCCCGATACATTAACATGCACACCTGACCTTGGTTTTATGTCCTAAAGTGGTTGACACAAAGATGCTGAAGTAGATGGTACACACTGAGTAGTGTGCGTCAAAGAATGCAAGTAGACCTTAAAAAATAAGCGCGCTTTAATTTTGCTGGAGCGAAAAAGCAGCCAGGCAAAGGATAACAAACACGGCGTGCGTGAGCCGGAGCGCAGAACCGTTTCTTAATGGAACAGCCGTGGTATTCGCAGTGTGAGGAGAGAGATTAAAGTTTTCATTGGGGATTGGGCTCTCGCTGTAGTCTACCAGCTGTTCACTGGAGAGATTGGGGGGGCGGGGGTGGGGGAGGGGGAGAGGGAAGGTGGGGGGACAGAGAGAGGTGATGAATTAGAATGGAGAGTGGGGACTGGTTAGGATGTGGCGCAAACAGCATTTCCTGTTTACATACCCTATCGCGGATTAGCAGCCTGTCTGAAGGGGTCTGTCAGAGCAGTGTGTGTGTGTGTGCAGGAGTGTGTGTGTGTGTGTGCAGGGGTGTGTGTGTGTGTGTGTGTGTGTGTGTGTGTGTGAGCATGCCTGTGTGAGCAAGTGTGCACACTCATTCTATAAGCGTATTGTGTTCACATTGTGTGGTTTGGGTGTACGCGTGTGCGTGCATATATATATGTGAATGTGTCTACTGTGTGTACTTTGGGCGAGATTATGTGTTTGCTAACGGCAAGTGAGCGTATGCATCTGCTGCTTGCGAATCTATGTGTTTTTACCATTCCGTGACATCTTAAATAAAAATATGTTATGAATTCATAAAACAGGGAAACGAGGGATAGGAGTATTGCATATTCACAGTAATGCAGTGGAGAATAATGTTAAAACGCTTGTTTGAACTGAAAAACTATTAGGAAATATTACCATGGGTTATTCAATGTTTTTGTTTGCTAAGAATGCCCTAATTCCCAAAATTGTAATTTTTAATAGTGCTTATGCATAATGTGTAGTGTAGATATTCCTGCTCCCTCATTTTGGATGATAATGTTAACCATCATTTTGTGATCGCAAAGTCTTCCCCCCCCCAGTGAAACCGTTAGCCAAACTCTTTTCGTCCCTCTCCTCTCCGACCCTACCCAACCCCTTCCCCCCGGAGGATTTTTGGCTAGCTTTACCCCGCTCAGAATTTATAGCCAAGAACTTAATTCGCAGCATGGTGTAGAGGTTGGAGAGCCAAGGTTTTAATAATCGTTAAAAATGCAAGACGGCCCTACGAGGGGTGGAACAAATCGCTTTGATGATGTAATCTCTTTTGTAAACTCCCTCCCCCCCCCCCAGTACTGTGGTGGAGTGCACTAAACGTCGGAACGGCGGTACGTCTCGGTCGAAACGTCCCCTCGGTTGACATGAGCCGCGCGCACGGACGATGCGTTGTTTTTTTTTTTTTTTTTTAAAGCTCTGCCCAGTGAATACCTCAGAACCAACGGGCCGAAAAAACAAACCTCTGCCATTTTACGGCCCCTCGTTATGCTCGGACGCCGGGAGCGAGGCCGCGCTCACATAACAACATGGCCGCCTCAGCTCTGGGGCTCTTTTATTGCCCATTTATTAGAGTGTTGACACTGAAACTCCCGTCCAGTTCTTGTTCTGCTGGCTTCAGGTCCTCTCCTCTCATCCCCTCCCAAAACGCACATCCCTTAGACCAGCGATTTAATGTATGCAATTAAGAAGCTAATTAGGGTAATTAATTCAGCCAGCAATGAGGCCCAGTTTGAGCCTATTCATTGTTATGGATCCAATTTAATCCCTGCCCTACACATTCACCACAAAGGACCTGGAGCTGATGAGGGCATGAGTGTGTGTGTGTTTCAGATAATGCTGCGCTAATTCTATTGTGCTCCCCCTTCAACAAATACCAGCCGGGTGCTGCTGCCGCTATCGCGAGCGAGGACTCTTGCAGGATTACACTTTAATACTGCACAGGGAGAGGGGGCAACTGATCTACTTCTGCGGCCAGTAGCTCTTAGTGTGGTGTGTGAAACAACGATGAGAACGGTGATGCTACTGCTATCAATAGCAGGTGCTCATGTTGCTCCTGCTAATGGATTATGGACTTCAAACACCTCAGCGGAGCATGGAAAGGAACGCTCTCCTGTTCCATGTCTGTTACTAGACATGAAAGTGATACTGGTATTGTTTTCACTTGATTTGTTTGTGTGTGTGTGTGTGTTGTTAGGGCAAACTACTGCAAAAGTACTCGAAAACTACCATGAAAGCGGTTTTGAGTATTTTTGCAGTTTTTTACAATTCTTGCAAACACTGTAGCATCACAACCTTTTCACATGCGCTCACGAAACTTACCCGGTGAGCTCTTCAGATGGGTGTGGTCTGAGTACGCATTCACCGAACGCATTATAATTAGGCCTGCCGTACTGAAAAGTGTGCCAGTGCCGCTATCGCGGCTGATGTGAGCCCAGATGGTCTCTTGTTGTTTTTGTGATGTCTGTAAAGACTGCCTGGATGGTTCTACTGCTACAGCCATCACTCACTGCGGCTGGGACAGAATTACAGACCAGTTACACTTTAACGGCTCAGAAAAAGACACTGATCTTCCACTGATTGTGCTTTAATAGTTGATTACACAGCATCAGCTACAACTACCAGCCTGATGATGTAGTTACTGCAGTCACGGACTGCGTCCTCTACTACAACTGTGACAGGATTATAGACTACTAACCCTCTGTTAGCACACAGAGTAATGAATATACTGTAGTTCTACTGCAGCTAGTATTCTGATGGTTGTTTGTGTGCTATATGTTGGTTCAGTTATTGATTTTGAAGTTACTAGAAATGGCTTTGTGGATTTCATTGCGGGGGCAGTATTTCTGAGCGGGCATTTTTCATGGCTGCCCTGGGAGCTTGGAGGAGGGAAGTGTGTTTGGTTAGTGAAAGTGCTGTTCAGTGCCCCATGTGAATCGCACATTTAGAGAGAGAACTGAAATATGGGTCTTTTGCCCCAGCTCAAGCAGAGCTATTCCCTGGGCCCGAGACCTTCCACTTATCCCTGTTAAAAGTTTTACCATCATCGACCTGTCATTCGTTGCTCTCTTGCCTTTTGCAGTCATAGTCCTCCTTTCTGCTGCATATCTGCAGTCTGGTCAATGCTAAAAGAGGAGCACCAGTCAAACCCATGTTTGCATACAAGAAGAAGAGTACACACGAGTGCATGCATACACACCTGGCAATGCAAACGCATGCACGTAGGCAGGCACTGTGTAGAATGCAGGCATATATGATTGCAGAGCAGAATGCATGCATGCATTTGCACATGGAACAGAATGCAAAGGTTATGCATGCATGTGCAGAGAAGAGCTTGAACATGCATGCAGAATAGCGAAGGCAATCGCAAGCATGCACACGCAGAGCCTTGTGCAAATTCATGCTGGCACGTACAGAACAATCGATGTTAGTGGAGTGTAATGAGCATCAGTAAGGCTTGTTGAGTAGGAACGATTTCTTGAGTTCCTCAGGATTCAGTGTTATTTATTTATTTACTTTTTGCATGGAAATTACTCATATGTAGTGGCCTATTTACGGCCTGCCCTGATTTTTCCCTCTCCACTACATGATTTCCTTAACGTTTCCATTCCAATTGAGTTTTCGATTGATTTTTGTTTTCCGTTTGGCAGAGTTTTGCTGTTTGCATGAATTTAATCATTTCATCACCATTTATCCTCAGTTTTTAGCTCTCCTTCTGTGGTTCTCGGTGGAGCTTGCTCCTAGTTCTAGGTGTGTGAATATGTTAACAGTCCTCGCCCACATCTGACAGCAGTACTGTAGCAGCACCAGGCTTTGCTGTATCCTTCGTTTCGAGGATGGAGGTGCAGTGTAACAGTATGGGACCTGAACTTCACGATTCCGAGGTTGTCTGTTTGATTCGCATACGGGGTGCTGCGATCATACCCTTGGGCAAGGTGTCATACCAAACGCTGCTTCAGTGAATTTCTCACTGAATAAATGGATTATATGTGAAAAGAATGTAAAATGTGTAAATCTGGTCTGGATTAGGGGCGCCTGCTAAATGCGCGAGATGTAAATGTTACGGTCTAATTGGGTCAGCATAAAGTAGACCTAACGTCATCGGCAGTTAATGCATGTAGACTTTTTGCGTTCGAGATCGAGCGCCATGTTGCTGCCGTGAATAAAGATGTTCCTTTGAATCTCGTGTCAGCTGTACTTGCCCCTTGCTGTTTACACTGGTGAAAGAATACCATCTTACCCTGTATGATATTGCTGTGAATAGTCTGTACAAATCAAATTGACAGCTAGAATAAAAGGTGTTTTTCAAATGTTTTAAGCAGAAAAAGCTTTGTGCCCGAAGTTTTTTTTTTTTTTTTTTTTTTCAAACAATTTCACATTTGCAAAAAAAAGTCTTGTACGCCATTAAGCCTTCTCAAGTTGTTTAGTATTCACACAAATGCTTTTAGAGGTTTTTGAGGGTGTATTTTTTTTTTTTAACCTCTCTTTTGTCCAAATGTCCAAGGCATGGAACAGAATGAAGCGAACCGAATAATTTCACGAAACACTTCCAACAGCTCAAGAATGATTCCCCTGACAAACAAACTAAATATATCTTAATGGGAGCTTTCATAGCAAACTATAATCATACTACGCCATAATTCAGCGATTTAATGGATTATTAATGGAGTAGCGTCCTTTTAGTTTTCTAAAGTGCTTATAATTCATGCCACCTGTGGCCATTACAATTCTTAGCATCCATTATTGTAAAGTGACTGGCATTTAGGAACTCTTGTGCAGCGTCTTATGTGTCGCTATACTTAAAATTGCGTTGTTAGTATTGACAATGGCTATTAGGAGACATTGTGTTTTCACAACTGTGCCTCCGCTCTGTTGCATGATGAATGTGTTTATAAGTACTTATAGATATGATCTTCATCAACAGCGATGCCAAATCTTTCAGTGCCGTAGCTATAGCTCTGATTCGCTAACTCGGCCGTGTTTTGGTTTGCCTTCCCACCATTTTGGAATTGTTTTACTCAAAGCATTAGTGCCATTTTGATTTCAAAATTTTCACAGCATTTCAGTTTCTGTCTATCATTATATCTTTCTCCTATTCTGTCCCATCTCTCTCTCCATCTCAAATTTTTCCTTTCCTCCTCTTTTCACCTCTTTCTCCTCTTCTCTCTCCCTTCTTCTTATTTTTCCTGATTCCTTTTTAGCTCTCATTTTGTATTTCGGATTTCCTCCACTTCACCTCCCTCTCTACCTCCCTCTTTCTCCCTCCCTTCTCTCTCTCTCTCTCCCTGTCTCTCACACTCCCTCCCTCGTTCCCCGGAGCGGTGCTGAGGCACAGATGTCAGGACACGTTATTTCAGCTCACTGACTCTCCATGATGTTCGCTCTCTCTCTCTCTCTCTCTCTCTCTCTCTCTCTAGTTCTTCTTCTATGGTAATGGGGCTTATTTCAAGCAGGGCTTGTGGGATCCTGGGAGGGTTTATTGGCTCGTGCTCAGGAAATGGTGCTGGTTGTGCCATCTCAAATCTGTTTAGCGTTTCCCGTGACTCTCCTCGTGCCGGGGCCCGGTAAAAGCTCCTGGTGTTGAGCGAACGCTCTCCATTGGGCTCCAGATTGTTTGTTCATGTCTAAATTCAACCGGTGCAGATGTGTCGCCGGAGAGTACAGGAGTCCAAATGAAAAGCTCCTCTCTCCCAGCCATACGAATGCACCTGCGCTAAAACGGCGGGGCGAAATCCACCGCAATTACAGATTACGGATTCCAGCTCCTGATCTCATTATGATAATGTTGTGTACTTATAAAGCCCTCTAGAGAGGTACCATCTTGGCGGTAAGGCTTTCAGAATATGCAGGTAGGATGTAAACTCCGTTAATAAGATTTCAGGCTGCCTGCTCTGACCAGTACAGCGTGTATCTATTCAGTGGAGGAATCTAAATACCTACCGCAAAACTTCAACAACAGCCGTTTTTGAGTCAGGAGGTCAGCGGACGACTCAATCTTGGGCCTCATTCCAGCTGAGATGCAGTGATACCGATACCGGATATGGATCCAATGCTGACTCAAATAGCTGGATTGGGTATCTGTGACAATGGGCCAAGCTGGTATCAGATACCGTTATTTTAATTGACAATTCAGTACATTTATACTCATGTATTTTTAAGTCACATTCTGTTTTACAAAGTAAGGAATGCAGTGTTTAAGTCAAGGCTAATGTTACCTTAGACTTAAAAGAATGACCCCAGTCTCTACCACACAATGAGGCATAGAGCTTGTTAATGAAACACTGGCATCGGATTGGCGTTGTGTATTGGTCAATAACCAAAGCCATAGTATCGGCATTGGGACTGCATTCCAGAATATTCCATGCTCGAGTGTAGTCTGACCTGGGGGTTTTTCTTGTAGCACCAGTCACCTGCTTGTGCTCCTCGTGTCGGATGTCTGTCCTTTTCATAGTCGTCCTCACTTCACTAAATCTCTCCCCTCTTGACATCACAAGGGGAAGTAACCAACCAGAGGCAAGAAGAGCTGATCACCCTCAGCCAAGCAGTCAATCAGATTTCACTTTTCTGGGTGGTCACTCCCCCTTGTGATGTCAGGAAGGGGAGATTTTGACCTGGTTCATAATGGCTAATTAGCTGTGCACCTGGTGGTGTAATATGGGACCTTTAACTTTGCCTGCTAAGCACAGGCGTGCACATAAACTGTGTCGGGAAAACATATCTTCATATTTTTGTTGTTCACCACTTACATTTTGGCGATTATATCCTCATTTGAATTTTCATTTGCACTTCTCACACACTTGTGCCAAGAGCCTTTGCAATTTTTTTTACTTGTTTACGAGGTATCCATTTATACAGCTGAACACGTACCGAATCACTTCAAGTTAAGCATCTGTGGTACAAGAGCACTGTTTTTTCTGGGAATCAGATCTTCAGCCTGTTATTTACCTTTTCGACTTCTTTTTTTGTTCTTTTTTAAGTGCCTTAGTCTTTAGAAATCTCTCTCCTGGGGTCCTGGTGTGGTACACAATCAAAACACTATCTTTTAAATGGAGTGCAGGGGAGGGATCTAACCAACAGACCTAATATTTCCATCTTTGAAGGCTAGAATCTTTCTCGACTAAAAGTCTGCGCCTCATTTGTCAACTTCATGTGTGCAGAGAGTATTGGACATCGGAGATTAAATTTTTAACAAATTGAACACGGCCATGCTTGGTTAAGGCACTAACAATGGTAGATAAGGCTCCCTACTGTTGCAGCAAAGCAGTGTTTGACACTGAATTAACACACATTATCGGATGTGTATTTTCACTTGCCTACGGGGGTGATTTGGCATGGAAGTTGGTAGTTAAGCCCACTTCCTGAGGGGCGCCGACTAGGCTGACGCACAAAGAAATGGAATATATTATACCATATGGTAAATATGAGGCCTTTTCTGGCTGTGTAATGGTGGCATAACTTGCAATGAGCCAGCCGTAATTGGCCTATTTTAGACATGTACCCTGCACGTATTTCTGGGTGTATTGAAGTTCTAAGAATATAGGGGATTAAGAGCTGTTTTAAAATTCAGCAATGTCATCCACTGTTATCCTGCTAACCTAAATGGAGAAACAAGATTTGCTCTTTTGTTTGAATTTGGAAATGATAGGATGCCAGGTGGGGGTTCTTTGGAGAAGGGGTGAGGGGGACTTGACCCTACCCTGAATTAGTCAGGTTTGGCGCCATTATGCTGGGGATTTATTAACGCAGGCCAGAAGAGCGCCCCCTGTGGTCTCTCACAGTGCCCACAGTTTCATGGGAAAACCTTTGCTTGTTTAAAAGACAGCATGAAATCAAAAGTTATCTTACTTATTTGATTCGCTCATTTGGTTGGTCAGATTTTGTCCCTTTTATTGTGAGGCACATCACTTAATTTTTTTTTTTATAGTGGTTAACATAATGTTTGATGAAAATGCAACAACCTCTATCACCTCAGAAATGCATCTTCTTTTTGGATGATGTAAGCAAGCACACATGGGGGTGGAAAGATGGTATCAACCAATAAAATAACGTCTGGCCCCCTAGCCTCACAATCCTATTAAATATCTGTGGATAAAATCAAGCCCCGCCCTACATTGGTCATCACCCAATTGTCTTGCCTCACTCAGAGACATGTTGCATCACAGAAGTTAAACTGTGCGTTTGCTTGACTTTTTTTTGGAAATCTTGATATTTTTTGGGAATTGCCTCAACTTTATCCTTTGTTTGTTTCTTATTTAGCAAATAGGTTACAGAAATGCAACTTAAAGTCTAAATCCTAGACTTGAAATGCTTAAGACTGGTTCGATTTTTGTTTTTGTGGTGTGTAAATTGTCTTCACCTCGTATTCGCCTCTGTAACCAAAATAATGTGCTCTGACTGTGCTTTCCTACATCAGCACATCCATTTGACAGGAGAGAGCTGGAGAAATTTTAACCTCTCGCAAAAGGTCAACAAATGTGCCTGCTTATGTGTTTACTGCAGTCCCTCACACCGGAGAGGTCTGGCATTCCTGTCATGTGCTTCATTATAACCATTAATTAAAAGGACAATTATGTGTAATTACAGTTTCCACACTCTGTTTTAAGAGCTGGACGCCTCCATTTTGTTGATCTTGCTCCTTTTGCAAATGGCAAGTCTCCGAAGAAAGTATTGTAATATTTCAGTGCTGTTGGTGTGTGCGTGTGTGTGTGTGTGTGTGTGTGTGTGTGTGAGCTCAGCAGCCAGAAAGAGAGTGTGTGTGTGTGTGTGTGTGTGTGTGTGTGTTTCTCTTTGACATTTTTATATCCCTTTTATACAAGCAGTAGTGGCATTAATGCGACCCTGGGAAAATAACTGTCTGGAAGATCACGTCTCTTCATCCCGGTTCAGCCGTTATTTTTTCAAAAAATGTTTTATATCTGCTCAGCGACTGTACCGCCCCTCCTTTCCTGCAGTCCATTTTCTTAATTTAGTCTCCCCTGTTCCCCCTGCTCCGCCTCCCTCCCTCCGTCTCTCCCTCCGTCCTCTCCCTCCATCTCTCCGTGTCAGAGATCGCTGTTTCCTCTCTCCCTTCAGACCGCTGACCCACTTCCCTCCCTCCGTTCATCGCTCGTTTCTCTGCCTTTTTTCCGCCTCTCCGTCCTTCATTCGGAGTCTTTGTCCGCTTCCCCGACCCTCCGCGCCTCCACCTGCCTCTGGGTGGAGATCTCTCGGAGGGCGACGGGTTCGGCGAACGCTGCGGTGGTGTTTTGGCTTGGCGCTCGGCAAGAGTGGGTTTCCGAGGCTAAGCTAAGCTGCTTTCACCTCATTATAACGCAGTACAGTGTCAGTCGGAGCTGAAACAGGTTATTTGTGTGCGGGATTAAAGGCGCAGTAATTGAATGCAGATAAACACAGATAAAAAAGGAGCGAAATCCTGCGCTGAGGCCGGGAGCAGAATGTTTTGAGCCGGCACTAACTCGATGCAAAGAGCATCTGTACATGCTGCAGGATGTGTGCAATTCCACTCTCTCCAGCCAACAAACCATGTTCTCACAGCATTCCCTTCGTGTTTTGTCAAGGTTTTAACTTTGTCCTCACACTGCAGCAACGTTTTGAGAGTTTTTTTTTGTCCTGGTGGCACCAGGTTGAGACTAGCTCGGACAGTCTGGAGTTTGAGAATGTTTAACGTGCCGTGTTTAATTCTGGGAAATTCAGCGAGCCTCTGTTCTGTTTTGGCTGATTGCGTTTCAGGGTAGAATTCTTCCGCAGTGACATCACGAGGAAAATCTGTGTGCTTGATGTACAATGCATTCCAGCATGCATTGTTTTTCGTTAAGGCATGATTAATGTGATTATGAATAATTACAAAGACAATGTGCCATGTACAGATACGCTTGTTTTTCTCCCTCTGGATTTACTGGCATTCAAGTATGGGACTTTTAATCTTTCACTTCATAGACGAGCTAGGCTCAGGCAGTCAAGTCAATACTCAAACAGTAAAATGTTAGAAGTACAGTACAGTATGCAATAGTGTATTTCTGTACCATTATAGAATAGATGGCATCAGACAGCATTGAGTAGCATAGACCAAAAGAATAAATAAATTGTAATTGTACAACTCAAAGGATGTAGGTTAAATCAAATGAACTGTCTACTGCATTAGATAGTATAATGCATATTTTGGGATTGTGTTATACCTCTTCATGATTTGAAGAGAGTTTTTAATTTGGGATGGAGAGAAACCTGGCAACATCAAACGGCCTTATCGGAAAGAGCGAAAATGTGCTCAAAATTTTTAACAGCTATGGAGAGCCGGGTGTGAGAGAGCTAAAAACAAAAGGAGCAGTTAAAAAAAATGTGATTAAGTGAGGAATGATTTTCGACCACCTGCCATTTTTGGTCAGGCGGGGCGGCGGACAGCCTCGCGCTGGCAGAGCGCAGTGTGTGGGCGCCGGAGGCAGTCGGGACGGGCCCCGGCCCAGTCGACGGCAGGACGGGACGTTGAGCTAATGGGGGCATTCGCTTACGAATCAGTGAGCAGCCAAAGAACAGAGTGGGAGAGGGAGAGGGAGAGAGCGAGGGATGGGGGATGGAGGGATCTGTGAACAGGGTCGCTCATTACTGACCGCAAACTCCCCCCCAGAGCCCCACCTGCCCGCACTGAGTCAGATAATGGGCCAGTGAGGTGTGGAGATGTTGGCGTGGGGGTGGCATTGCTCGCGGCCGAACTCGGGCCCTTTTTACTCATGACAAGGTGTCTTTTCGCCCGAGCGGAGTCGCTGTCGCGGGCAGCGCCGGCGGCTGGACCCTCTGTCAGCCTCTCATCAGCAACCTGCGCCCTCTGACCCCGCAGATGGGGCGGAGTCACCTCGCGGGCCATGCCCCTCTCACCCCCACCCTATGACCTCCCAGTGCTTCAGTCCAGCAAGTCTCGGGAAGTCTTTGCGAGCCGAAATAATTCACGCCTGACTGTGCAGTGCGTCCGGGAGGGAGCTGAAAGACGAGGTGGGGGGTGGGGGCGATGGTGGAGGAGGGCGATGGCGGAGGAGGGAAGCTCTTAAAATGAGTTTTGAGCAGTTTTTGAAAAATGTCTAGGATTTAAGTCAGCGTTTGTGTGAGTTTGTGTGAGTTTGTCTGTGTGTGTGTATCTGCGTGTGTGTCTAGTGCACGGATCAAGACAAAGTCATGGGAATAAGAAAGTAAAAAAGAAAAAAAGTAAATAAAAATTCACGGCCGTGTGAGCAGAGATCACGAGCAAGTATTGTTGGAGTAAAGAGAGCAGGACAGCGCCATTGACCTATTTCCGCAGGCTTTCACTCCAGTGACGGATATAACGGGGACAAGAGAGGCCACACACACACACACACACACACACACGCACACGATCACCACCGCTCACTCTGATTTGACGTGACACTAACGGACAGGGCTGCTCCCATGCGCATCTGCGCTATTCCGTGCTAATAAATGACCGTTCCTCGCTGTTTCCCGCGACGGGGTGCGCCCGTAACACGCGTGTTCGTTGCCGGTCTGCGTGGCTTTCACAGAAGCACAGTTTGCTCGAAGCGTTCAATCGTTCAGGGTGAGCAGCGGGTCAGCTTCCGGCAAATTCAGAGTGGCATTGATGGGGAAACTCCACCATGCGCGGTCAGGAATGTGTGCCGTGGCACACTGACCTCTGTTGCGTGCGATAACTGGCGAATTAATGCGATTTCCTCATGCATGTGTTAGTCGCACAAGCACAGTATTCATCGTAAACATACACGCCACACATGCATGCGCAGACTTACGCACACACACGCACACAGTGCAGTTTTCGGAAGGGCTTTGATATTCTCTCCGATGGACGGCGTGACCCAGTTGTGAGTTTGTCCTTCTTAGATGACCCACATCTCTGCGGTCTCGCTGAGAGACAGATAGGCAGAGCCTGGCATCCTCTGTGTGTGTGTTTGTGTGTGTGTGTGTGTGTGTGTGTATGTGTGTTCAGAGTAAGACTGTCTGTGTGTATGTGTATGAGTCTATGTGTATTCAGGTTGAGAGGGTTTTTGTGAGCATATTTGTGTGTGTGTGTGCGTACGCGGGTGTGTGTGTGTAATCTGAGTGAGAGGGTCTGTGTGTGTGTGTGTGCGTGTGTGTGTGTGATCTGATTGAGAGGGTCTGTGTGTGTGAGTCTGCGTGTTCAGGCTGAGAGGGTTTTTGTGAGCATATCTGCCTGCCTGCGTGTGTGTGTGTGTGTGTGTGTGTGTGTGTGTGTGTGTGTTTGGGGTGTAAGGGTCAGTGTATATATTTATATGTTTGTGTTTGCATATCGGGGGAGCCCTGTTTGCCTCCATTGCTCAATTTGATTTCATCTCCCTGGGCTTGATTGACTCTTTCTACCATATGCTCAATTAGTGTTCATCCTGCCAGTATTCCCAACCAAACGTTTCACCAATATTCTCTCGAAGTTACTCTTACATTGCCCGTACCCCCCTCCTTTACCCACACTGCCCCACTTTCACGCTCCGGTATCCCAGCGTCCTTCAGTGTCCTTCACGCAGGCTCTGCGCAGCCCATGGCCAAAAATAAATAAATATATTCTTTTATTACGTATATACAGGGCTTCACATTTACATCTCGGAGCACCTTGGGCTCAGTGACTTAGGAGCACCACTTAATGTCTCTTAGCTGTCTTCCTGAACCATTTCTTACATTGTTGTACATTTATTGCTTTTCAGGGCTAATGTCATCAGAATTTTAGCTCTATGAAGCATGGATATGCAGGATGTCTTGTGACCGTTTGGACGGAGAGACGTGTTTCTTGCTTTCTTTTTGCATTGAATTTGCAAACAAATGAGAAAATTGGGTCAAAGTGTTATCTGTTGGCATTTATTTCATCCATATTGTATAAACCAGTGCTTCCCAAACCTCTCCTGCAGAACCACCTGTCCTGCACGTGTTAGATCTCTCCCTGCTCCAGCCCAGGTGATTCTAATCACTACTAACACCTAAAAACCGATAAAGTGCTCCTTTTTCCGAGAAATTCCTACAAAAACTGAGAATACACCAAGGTTTACTGAAGATTTGAGACCAAGTCGGTAAACCATCCCGACGTCTCTTCAGTTTACTTAAAGGAGAATCCCGCTGTGAAATTGACTTGGGGTGTATTGAAACATGAAATGAGCACTAACTTTTGTCGAATACCCCACCTCCGTACGCACGCAACATTTCGAAATACATGGCTTTTTAGCCGAAGCTCCCAAAAGGCTTACAATGGTTGTGAATAGGGCATAGCATTGCCATGCAAAGAAATGGCTATTTTTTCATCATTAACAAGGCTCAAAGTAGCTCCACACTTCATTGGTAGAATTCTGAGGGCCCTGACATTTAAAACGAGGCACTGAGAACTTTGAAAATGCACAGGTAGTTTATTAAAAAAATACTGTTTATGCAGACAGTACCTTGAGTTAGTTTCCAGTCGCCCCCATCTTGAAAGTCACGATAAGTCGATTGACGAACACGAACGAATAGATTGCAATCTGTTTCCCCTATCCTTCCTATTCGTTCGTGCTCGGAACGAGTTATCACCGAAAATTCAGCAAATTTTGGATTTGGGAGCTTTGGAATGGCCAGTACCGTAAGCCTGTACTTCATCCAGACTGCATCTAAGGCCTGGCTTAATTACACTGCACCTCGTTGAACTGGCAGTACTGATAATTTGCATAATTAATTGGCGTTTGGACTGCAGTACTGGAGGGAGGTCTTTAATGAGGCATGTGTTTTGACTGTCTTCACGCCTCTCCTTTGTTCTTGTGTGATAATAGACCTAGCAGACAAACTTTGGGATACCTCGGTAAAATTTTTCTGGGGTTAACCGAGTTAGCCTCAAATCTTCAGTAAACCTATGGTGTATTCTATGTTTCTTAGGAATTTCTCAGAAAAAGGTGCACTTTCTCGGTTTTTAGATGCTTCTAGTGAATGATCACACTGTCAACATTCAGCTTTAGGGAGTGATTAAGGACCTGATCACTTGAATGACTTGTGCTGGAGCACGGAGAGATCTAACACATGCAGGACAGGTGGGCCTTCAGGAGAGGGTTGGGAAGCACTGGTATAAACCATGTATGAATTGGAAACATTTTTATCCATCCTTCTGTCTGTCTGTCTATTAGCGTTTGTGTCCAAATGCTAATGGGCTGCTGAGTTTTACCATAGACTCGTGCAGCTGGTTATTGCATGTTAGCGTTGCGGTCTTCAGGGCTCCGCCCAGAGGTTGCGGGCATCGCCGTGGCGACGACAGCAGAGCGCTGAAGCACGGGCCCTCCATCACAGTCCCTCAGCGCGCGCTACGTCTCCCGTCTGCATAAGTGGGGCCGCGCTGTAGAATTATATTACTGCCGCAGCCTCCGCCAATATACTACGATGATGACATTCATCTTTTATATTTCAAAAAGCTCACATTTACCTGCAAAAGGCCCCCTCATGTGCTCAGGCTCACACAAAGCGGCTCGCTCAAAGAGGCGCTCGCACCCGTAATGCGCCCGCGAGGAAATGCCATATTTATGTCGCTGCGTTTCGCGAGACGCCGGATAATATAGAGTTTGCGCTGCCTTGAGGCATTGTGATATATCACACATCCGTGAAATATATTTTCCGGAATATTTCCAAAGTGGCTGCGCATTAGCATTACATTGCAGCGTTTTCTTTTTCTGTCAGTGTCGGTACATGACGTGCACATCAATACTTATGTGTACGTACTATTGTGCGCTCCACCACACACACGGATACACACTCACGCACATACACACTGACGGGTGCCAGCACAGAGTACAATCACAAATACACACTGACTGGTATCAGCGTAGAGGACACACTCAGATACACTGACAGGTATCAGCCCAGAGTACGTGCACACATACACTGGCTGGTAGCTGTACAACACACACACCGATACACAAGCACACACACACTGAGGTACATTTCGGATGCACAGTTTGGCTCTACTTGTATATGCAGGCAGGGGGACTGGGGACCCCGGGACCCCGTCAGGTCCCTCTTGTACTCACCGGGTGGGATTCCAGGCGACAGGGTAGCGGGTCGCAGCCCCACTCAGAGAGACGAGGAGGGAGGTGATGCTGATGAAGGCGGATGTGGGGAGGGAATAACTGCTGAGAATTAAAATGTCATTCCGGAGCTCTGCGTGATGTGCAGCGAGAGCAGACAGGAGGCGCACAGTGCATTCTGGGGCACCAGACACCGATCAGTCCTCCCCTGTAAGTGTGTGCGCGCATATATGTGTGTATTTGTGTATGTTTTCTTTGTGAGTGGCGTGCCTGCGTGTGTGTGCATGTATGTGTGCGTGTGAGCATGTTTGTCAGAGATTTTGCTTGCATGCATTTGTGCAGGTGTATGCATGTACTATGTGTGTGTGAGTGTGTGTGTGTGTGTGTTCTTGTACTCTCTACATACTAAGGACCAGCATGAGTTTTTAACCAACAAAGTGAAGTCTTTGTAGAAGTGTGGACCGGCCAAAATGTCCTCACTTCCCAAAAAAGGAAAATTGTGACTTATTAGTTAAGGTTAGGGGTAAGGTTAGAATTAGGGATGGTTTAAAGTTAGTGTAAGGGTTTGGGTTAAGGTTAGAATTAGGGATAGGTTAAGGTTAGGGTAAGGGTTTGGGATAGGCATACATTGCTTATTGTTAAGATTAGGGAAAGGCTGTAGAGACACACAAAGAATGAATGGAAGTCAATGTAATGTCCTCACAAAGATATAAGTACTAGGATATGTGCGAGCGTGCGTGTGTGTGTGTATGTACGCGTGTTTTAACGATTGGTGTGTGTTCGTGTTTGTGTGTGGGCATGAACTTTGGGTTGTGGTTATGAATTTGTATGCATAGTAGATTCATGTATGCCTGAGTGTTCACTCGCTTATCTGCTGGTAAATTGTTTGGGTGTGTTTTTTTCAAGTGAGTGACTTATCCTCCGAAGCCCAGAAAATTTTCATGAAGAAGAAAAAATACCATCCATGGTATTTACAGTTTACCATTACAGTTCTGCGAGACCAAAGAGAAACATGTTCAATTCCCTTCTCCTTTCGAAGCATGTCCTTGTAGCCTTTTTAAAGTGCCTTCGAAAATACACGTCCTAAACGTGGCTGGATTGGGGAGCTCTGGCATATTCTGACGCTACGCCGAGCAGGTACAAGTACCCCTTCCTGTCTGAGGACGGCACAGCCCAGTACAAAAACAAGAGAGCTTTCTGTTCGCACTTAAATGGCTGAAACACACCAAGGGGTATAAAAAGTATTAATTCGCCACTAATTGTGCTTCACAGCCAGCCGGACTTTTATAGGTTTTGAGTGCTCGTTAGCCTAACCCTTGCTAGACCTGTTTCCTTCCGACTGACGGCTGTCCTGGCTCTTCCTGTTTTCAAACGCCCGAAGTGATAACGGGATTTTTAACTGTACTCTTCCCTGTAAATGTAAAGGCGGGTAATGTACATATTTATTTGCCATTTGAATCAATTAAATTTCCGCCTCATTAACGTTCAAGTATGACTTGAGGCGATGTCACCTCGGACTAAGTTTTTTGTAATAGGGTTTTCAGTATGAATTGGCACGGATTCTTCACTCGCCTTTGCTGCGGGAGGTATCTAAAATTGTCCGTTATTTCAGCTCGCACGCAGCCCGATCTTTCCCCCTTGCTGAGCCGTTTGTCTTAAGGGGATTTGCCCGCGAATGTTTGTCTCCGTGACGGTTTTTGGCTGGCTCTCTCCTTGACATTTGTTTGTTCAAAGAGCGAGAGGGAGAGAGAGAATGTGCAGGATTTTGACCACCAGTTGGTGGTTGTGATCAGGAGGTCTTTGCCTTACCCATAATCCTCTCTTTATCTGGCACGTAAAGCCCGAGGCATGATTTTATCTGGGTCAAGACGCGGCCCGTCACGACTGACCCAGAGTAGTGTTTGCTACCCCGTAACCACCTCGTAATAGCTTACTGCACGTAATACAAAGTCGTATTGTGGATGTTTCACCTCATGAAAGTCAAATCAAAAGGAAATCTTAATGTAGGTGCTGTAGACGCTGTCACAATAATAATGTCACAATAATAGCTGTATGTCATTTGTTAATTGATGTTACTGGATGAGTGACAGCGAAGAGCAGATTCTGACAAGTTTTTTTTTTTTTTCCATGTGAGGGAAAAACTTCGCATTGAGTGATAGAAGTGATTCTGGAAGATTGGGGGGGATGCTCCCTCTCAGGCTAATTCACTATGACAGAAATGGCTTTTGAACCTCAGGAGTACTATAGCCTCCTTGGCAGATTTTCCATTGTATTGATCTTAAATATCGATTGATTTCAGGGGCCAGTGGCTGAAATTAACAGTGACGACCCTCACACTATCACAAAGCGTTCGCCAAGAATGACGCCCACACAGATTCAGGTAGTTGGAATGAAGGTCATCTCCTCGATTTCAGACATTATCCAGCTGGACATGATTTGAAAAATTGCTCCTAATTATAACCGGGCAGGCCCTGCTCTCCAGAGTACTTGCTTGAAACCCTGATCTGCCCGTCTCAGGTTTAAACTACAGCAGACTTGGACTTAGGGCTAATCTCTGACTTGTATTAGGGAGGGTGGGCTAATATTAGACAGGGTGGGCTAATTATCATCAGTCCATTTATCTCATTTACTCTCACGCTTGACGCCTACACTTCATGATTTCCTACTTTATACTCTGCAGGCTGTGTTATGGGTGTCTGTCACTAACCTAGATATCTCCTGTGCAGGCCGAGGTTGCATTTGTTTCAGTTCTGAGAATTTGATGCTCATACCTTGCTAGCACCTTCATTACTCACTTTTATGAGGGATGCCTTTCTCCATTTTGCTGAAGCTGACTTATATCCTTTGAAGAATTGCGTTTTTTTTTTTTTCCACTTTGCAGTAGAACTCTATTGTTTTCCATTAATAATGGCTAGCGAAAAGTGACTGTTGCATTAGCGTTGTCTGTTCAGGAACATTGCGATGACACATTTTGTGATCTTACATCTTTAAAAAGGTAAAATCTCTTGCAGTATATCAATCGAACAGCCGTGTGGGTGGCTAGTCCTTGACATGTCGACACTGAGCAGATGCTCTTTTAGAGAGAAAACAGATCGACATTTTTACATCTGGAGCTGGGTATTGTATCGAAGTAATTCATGTAAGTTCACCACTCTAAAGAGCAACAGTAGCATCCCAGCTCTGAGTCAAACCTGTGAGAGTCGACTCTGCCTAATTCGCTGCTAAACTGCCATCCATTGCCTTAATTTGGTTAGCAGCTATCCTTTCAGAACATCTAGCATTAAATCTAGTTGGCAGCAAACACACATTGTTTACCTTTATCCTAAACATCATTTCGAGATATTACGCTGGGAAATTGAATACCTGCAAGTTGCATCGATAGTCTTGCGTTGGCAGCAACCTAGTGCGACAGTGAAGCATTTTTGTTTCGTTTAATTTTGTGTCCTTTATGTCCTACATGCATGCGTGGGGGCTTTCACACTCATCTCGGCGTGTGTAAGCCATTCCTCTAATCTGCGCATAAATGGCGTCGCTCTTTTGGATATTTTTTTTCTCCCTGACGACTGTTTGCCTTCGGGGCGGCGTCTGAAAGTCGTCATGTTGCGTTTGCGACTCGAAGGGAGCGCGGCTCGCTCGGGCGGAAACTGTGAAAGTGATAAATGCTGAAGTGGGCGGAAGTGCGGGGGTTAAAGCGGATTTCGGTCTGTAGCTCCGACTGCGCCATCGGGGTGGTGGCTGTTGAGCTCGGCTTTAAACAGCGCGTTTGTTGGTTAACTTTCTATTGTATCCCTCGAGTAAAGTGCTTAACCTGAGAAGCTTCAGAAAAATATCTGCGTAAAAGGATTTGCGGACAAGGAATTGTTAGCCCCGCAGGTCACGCTGAAGAAGACTGTCTGCTAATTACCTCAAAGTCACAAAAGCATAAGATCTGTTATCTGCACTAGGCTTGTGTTGGAGATGTTTGCATTACTGAATACACTGACCCCGGCTGTCTGACGCAGCCTCTGAAACTGAATAACCCCATCGCAGACATTTTTGTTCTTTCTCTCTCTCTTGATATAGTTTTGTCTTTCCTCTGAATTTCATTTGGGTTTGAATTTTTAACATTTTTTTTCTCCTGCCGATCATTGTCTCCATTACCCATCCCTCTCTCTCTCTCTCTCTCTCTCTCTCTCTTTCGCTCACCCTCCCCATCCCTCCCTCGCTTTCTGCTCTTTTTATCTCCCCTCCTGCGTTCTCTCATTTTCTTGCACTGACTCCACACTCCTCCTCTCCGTGGAGTGCCGTTGCGTTCGGCCCCGGCGGCGTGTAACTGCCACTCACACTCCCTCCTTCCATTTATTCCTCCGCTATCTCTCCTTTAAGCATTTTTCTTTCTCTCAATCCCCCTCTCCCTTCTCCCTCTCTTTGCCCTAAAAACATTTCTGTTTGGAGTCTGTTCGCCTCATCCACTCTTCCCTCTCCTGTTCGTCTCTCTCACACCCTACTTTTCCACTTTCACCATCTCTCCTCCTCTCCTCTCTCGCTCTCCCTCCCTCTCTCCACCTCTCCTCTCTCGCTCTCCCTCCCTCTCTCCACCTCTCCTCTCTCGCTCTCCCTCCCTCTCTCCACCTCTCCTCTCTCGCTCTCCCTCCCTCTCTCCCCCCAGTTGTCCTCTGTCTCGCTCATGTCAATAGCAGCTTGTCACAGACTATCAGTATCTCTCTCTCTTATTTGTTCTTCTCTCTCTCTCTCTTTCTCTCTCTCTCTCATCAGTTCACTGTTCCTCTGCCTTCTCCAGCGTCACATACCCCGGCTAATATTAGAAAACCTGCTGACAGTTCCTCTCCTTCGCCTCTTTCTCCCATTCCTGCACTTTCTCTGCGTTATTCTCCCCATCCGTCCATCAAATTCAGTTTCCCCGAGCCGCTCTCCTCTCTCCCCCGTCTCTCTTTCGCCGCCTCCTCTTCTCGTTCTCTCTCTCCCTGCCCCAGTATTCCCTTCATTTTTAAAATAAAACTCTTTATCTCTCTGACTCTCTCATATTTCTGCCGTATATCTGTTTCAGGCAGAGGGAGATGTGGAGCGAGGGAGAGAGGGAGGGAGGGAGAGAGGGAGGGAGGGAGAGAGGTGTGATAAGGCACACCTTTTTTCACACCTCTCTCCGCTCTCTGAGTGCTGGAGACGTAGCCTAAAGCAGAGAATCGAGGGAAGATTTTTTTATTTTGGCGGATGAGGATGTGGCGTTTTCCCCTTGAGACTGGTAACCAAGAGAGAGGGAAGGGCGATGAAATGAAGGAGGGAATTGGGAGGGGAGAAATGGAACGAGTGGCGAGTGGTGGAGGAGAGAGAGGGAGAGAAATGAAGGCAAAGTGTGGGCAGGAATAGGAGATTAGCAGTGGGATGCAGTTTATTCACTTCTGAAATGAAATTTCTGACATTTTCTTTTTATTCCTACTTGCGGAGACTTGGCTCTGAGTCAACCGTCTCGTTCCGCACCCCGCCGACCCTCGCGGCCGGCGGACGGGTCACGGCGGATTTTTTCCGGTGCCTGTGCGCTGACCTCCCGTCATCGCCACTTAAGATCTGTGCCCCCCAAAAAAATCAAGTGCACTCCGACCGCACTTTCACCGCCGTTTGGGTTCAATAACGCATGAAGTAGCCTCATTTTCTGCTGATTCTCCGTTCCTCTCGCAATTTTTAAAAGCAGGACTTCTCCCCCCCCTGTAACTGAGGACGAATCCGCCAGTTTAATTCCCCCGTGTGCGATCTCGAGGCCGGCGCCGCGCGAAATGTGCGAGCCTTTATTCGACACCGGCGCATTCATCTTATCATCTGTCTCTATTATCGGAAAACGTAAGCAAGGCATTGGCTCCCCTGACAGGGAAATAAAGAGATTTATGAAGAGCAGTTCGATGCTGGACTGCCGCCTTTTCTTCATGTTTCCTTCACTAACCATACATCATGCTGTATCCCAAAAATAAGCTGTTTACGAGCACACATCTCCTCTGTTATACAGAGATTGGAGTCCTACTCCGAGCAAAAAAAAAAAAAAACACTTATTTTATTTGATTTTTTTTGGAACCAGACCGACTAGGAAGAGGCTGGTGAGCGGCAGTGGCTGCTGTCGAGAAAATACTTTGCTAAAAGTAAAAACTTTATGCCGCGGGATGTCCAGTCTTTTCCGGTAAGAGTATAGACTGGTGCAGGTTTTTTGTGTTTTCCCATGGCTACGACACCTGATTCGGCTAATTAACCGATGGCGATGTTCAGTCAAGACCTCGATGAGCAGAGTTGGGTGTCTTGGCTCTGGTCTACAGCAGGAGCCTGTACCCTCACAGGCCCTTTTCAGATGAGATTAGACACCCCTGTCCTTAGATGTGACACACTGTGGCTTTATTATATTTTAATTGGGCCTTTGGAATGGATGCGTTTTTTGCATGGGCCTGAAGTCCCCCTCATAGCTCTGCATTAGCATGTTCAGGCCACAGCTGAGCCATTATCCTGATGTGACCTGTCAACTCCTTATTTCCTAGTTTCTAGCGCTCGCTGTTTAGGGGGCTCACATCTGTCGTTTACGCCTATTCCGCCTTTCTACTACTCAATGAAAATTGTCTTTGTGTTTTGTTTGAAAAGAGATGTGCGTATAAGAACAACACGATCAGTGTTAAGGCCCTGCTCTGACGCTTTAATGTCCCACGTACCACAATTTTCCTTCGGTCTCATCTTCCGGTCTGTTTAATTAGCATGAAAAAATAATTTGCGCTGCCACTTCTTATGCCTTTGTAATTTGTTGTGCGCCATGCCACAATTTGTTATGTACTTTAAGAATGCTATAGGCAGATGTCACTCTGAATGCTCACTGAAACGGCCATGAGCCATGTACCAAATCACATACTTGTGTACTGTATACTACACTGGCGCATGCTGGATATGTTACTTTACATTGTACAATGTAGTATTCAGTGTAGTAGACAGTATGTCATAACATCAGTGTCCTGTACTATGCAGTCACATGACCATCAGACTATTAAGGTCACCTGAGTCTGGTTAGGACATAAACATCGAAAGCGCTGCGTTATTGGACTCCATAGACCATGAAAACAGCTCTATCGTAGTATTGTGCAATGTGGCCCGTGTATTAAGTCGTGGGTGTTTATGGTGGCAGTAAATTTCTTTTGGTACCGGTAGAATTAATGATGCTCACATACTGTAATCTGCAGACTACTTTTGGCCTTGATCAGAAATTGAGTAGCGAGTAGTTGGCAATCTCTTTCAGTTGTGATGTTGTGACAACTGGCCAAAGGTCTTAAGTCCTGCAGTGTGTTTGAAACTCTGATCAACTCTACGTTAATAAATCTTACTAATTAGTTCTACGTCCTGACTTAAGAATTGCACCAATTAGCAAGTGCAGGATGATTGAAACAGAATTCTGTGGGCTTTTTTTTTTTTAAATTAGTGAATGAACCTCAATGTTAAGCCCTCGTTGACGGTGGGTGTGGAATTTATTTCTGGGGGGGGGATATTTTTGTGACAATGATCAGCTAACTGCGAATCGAGCTGTTCGGCTCGTCTGCAGACAAACCCCCCCTCGCGGGCCTCCTCCTCCGGTCTCGCTCGGTTGGGTACCTGTTCGGGGGTCCCGGGGAGTTCATCGCCCAGGCGCTTACAGGAAGGAGCCGCGTCATGCTCAGCTCCTACTGTCAAAACTTCAGAACCCTGCGTGCCTCCTGCCGGTTCGCTTCATTCCGCCAACCCCGGGGGCGGCTGCGAGCTGTCTGTTCCGCAGCCGCTACGCCTGTCTGTACTGCCCCCACCCCCTTCCATCTCTAAATCACCCCCCCCACCCCTCATTCCCCAACTCGGCAGAGAAATCATCTTTACACTTGTGTTGAGGACAGCTGACTTATTCAACATCCTTCCCAGGCGGTGGTGCCCAAACTTGTTTTTCTAGATCCACGATCCATCCTGTGGATATTCAATTCGAACACGGGCCTTGGAAGATTAGGGCTCATTAATTGGTATCTCACCAGGATTAGCTGTTGAATGGGTCTCGTTTTGTGAGGGTTTGAGTGATGTCTACACGACAGAAGATCTCCAGGAACAGGGCTGGTCAGTTACCATTTTTCTGAAGGACATTCACTACTTTTGATTTTGACTTTCAACATTTTTTTTCTCAAAAAAAATTTTTTCCACTGATGTGAGATAATGTCTTCATTCCTCCATGGATTAAGAAAATTTATTTTGTCTCATGGAAAAAAAATCTAGTAGTGAGGGAGAATTATCTCACTTCAGCGACTGAATTTTTTTTCTGAGAAATAAGGTAATCAAAATAAGTGTTTGAAGTCTAAATACAAGATGAAAATGCTTGGTAAGATATTTTTTTTCAATATACCATCGCACTACAAAGCTAGTCTGTTCCCTCTATTTTTAGGTCATCATATGCCTCTGCGATTAATTTATGCCTATGTGTTGGCATAGTTACCAATATCAGTGATTCATTTTTGCTGTGTTCACCTTTCTGTACAGCACTCATGGGTATGGGTTCGAGAGGTGCTTTTTTGTATATGTGAATCTAACCTGGTTTTTCTAAATTTTCTCTCCTCCTCTCTCCCCTCTCTCTCTCCCTCCCCTTTCTTCTCCCCCCCCCCTCTCTCCCTCACTCTCTCTTTCTCTCTCTCTGTAGCCACCTCTGACGGGACGCGTCAGGGTTTGGAAAGCATGAGGGGGGGCGTGTGTGCCACGCAGGGCATGAAGGTGGTTCTCAAAGTGGGACAGAGTGAGTATCCAAACCTGCCTCTAACATCATCCTCATGTTCGTCCTCATTATCATTCCAACATCATCATTCTCACATCGATATATTTCCCGTGAGTCTGTAAATCACGTAGTAGTTCATCTCGTCTTGTCTCAGCGTTGGCCCTGACAATAAATTCCGCAGAATATTTTGGAATTTTTGGAAAGTGTTTCTCCTGTTATTTTACCACAGTGCTATATCTGAAAGTTGCAACAGCACATGCATTTCATTTCATACAGTTAAGTATATTGTATTTCCATATGGGCCTGACCACAGTCGCATTGGCAATCGAACACACTTAAACTGACCAAAGATACTCTCACACTCTCAGTGTGGGGAGCGTTTGGTACGAAACCATAAAACTGTTATCGCCATCATGTGCAGAACGAAGGAGTCGCGATGGCGTTCTTCCACAAGGTCGTCAGTCGGCTCGCACTTTTGGTATTGAAGTGGGGACTTCCAAGTGCCCATTCCAGAAAAGTCCATAACTGAGGTACTTGGATCAGAATACTTGGAATGGCCATGCCGGCATGTGTCTGCTTTGAGTCTCGATACGTTTTATGCACCTCGATATTGTCCCGCTGAGAGAGCCCTCTTTCGGCAGGAAAAACAGGCTTTAACATCTGGTGAAGATGGTTTCTCTGCAAAGGTGGAATATCCACGTTTAAACTGTCAAACGCTACTAGTATTTCGGTCAAATCATCTGGATTCGATCAATAGCACAGTTCTTCCGTCTGATGGAGGATCGAATTAATGAAATTGGGTGCCTGAGTGGAATGTAACTGGTTGCAGGACTTTTGGTTTTTGACGTCTGGACCCACCACCTCTGCCTCGCTGTGACTGTGATGATTGACATCGGCCTTGACTGCACCCAAATCGTGTCGGGAAGTTATGACTGACGCCTCTCATAGTAGCTCCGAATCGCTTTGCTGCTGAAACTCTGTCGCACTCCCCCATTTTTGTTTACTTCCTGTCGCAAGTCACATTCGCATACTAGTACCCCCCGAGACTCGGCAAAAAAAAAGAAGTGAAGCATTAGAATTTTTTTGACATAAAACAAGTGTCTGGGATGACAAAAACATGTTGCAGTAAAAATATTTACAAAAAATTATTTATTAAATTTCTGCTGAATGTCTCTTTGTGGTTCAGGTTTCTGTGTTGTTGCATATAAATTTCTCGAGATTTACCCACTCGGTCCAGAGGCTTGTGTCCCCCGTTTGAGGACGAAAATGAATTCCCGGGGCGTATATGCTGCTGCACGTGCTCAGTCGGTGCCGTTTGTGCACGCTCGTACTGTGCACTGTTATGTGGAGATAAGTATGTGTTTGCTCTTATACAGGATGGCCGTTATGAGCACGCACTCGCACTTTCATATGCTGACCTACGCCAGCTCTGTAATCCACTTCAGCTCCAGGTATTGATCACCTGACTTATTCACCTGACCTGCTGCTCAGAAGAGCCCTGCACCTGTGTACAACCGAACTGCCTCTTCCCACAGATACGCTCATGGGCACACATGGGTGCACGCGCACATGCTCCGTCAACAAACGCACGAATGTGCACACAGTCTTACTCACTCACATGCTCTCACGTATGCACACTCACGTGCACACCATACCACACTCACAAACACGAAGTCTCCCTCAAACACACACACTAAGGCAGACTCATGCACACTCGTGTGCCCGTGAGCGCGCACACACACACACACACACACACACATACACACACAGAGTCTGGTTGCGGGTCCCTGCACGTCCTGGGCGGCTGCATTAGGTTTTATGACGCTTTGAGAGAAGCGGTGCGGATAACTGCTGTGTTTAATGAACACGATGCTGGAGCCCCTCGGAGCTGGAGTGACGCTGCAGGTAACTGTGCTGGAAAAGGGCTCAGCTCTCTGTCCTGAATCAGCTCACACCTTACTGCAGCTCGCTGTGTCACCGCCCACTCTGCAGTGAGCGAACACACTGTGCATGCTGTCTCTCTCTCACATACACACACATGCACACGCGCGCGCACACACACACACACACACACATCTCACACCCAATGCATGTTGTCCGATGCACACACTCAAAAACACACAACACACACAGTCCCACGCACATTCACAGTGCATGCTGTCACACAGACACACACAATGCATTCAATCCCTTACGCACACCAAACACGTCTAATCACACTCACGGCTCACGCACAAACATGCACACACGCTCGCTCACATCACACACAATACATTCACTCCCACACACACACACCAAGCAGTCTCACGACTCGCATGAACAATTATCACTCTCAACTCACAATAAGTACAATTCCTCACACAATCCATGCCGTCACATGCGCTCACAGGCACACAGCGCGCAGACATCACGCGCGTGCTTGCATTCACCGGCCATCTCTACCCCCACCCCCCCCCCCCACTCGCTCTCCCGCATCCCTCCAGCACTGTTATCTCCTCATTGTGTTTGTTGCCAAAGCAGGAAGTGGTGCGAAAGCGCCCATCAGCAGCGCGATCGCTACGTCAGCGACATCGTGCTACACGAGCAGGCAGACTCTCCGCCGCCGGGCCGCGCGGAGAAGAACGTTGCCCAAAAAACTAGGGCCTCCTCTCTTGCTCCATCCCTCCCTCCCCTTCCATCCTCCACCCCTCCTGCTTTGACCCGCACGCCTTGCTTTTTTCGCCGGTTGGGTTTTTCTTGGAAAAAATGAGGTCACATTTGGTCAGTAAACAGGCCCTCCTCTGCACCTTTCATCCATGACCTACGGTCGGCTTCGCGTCCTGACCCGTGAAGCTTTTCGAATGCTGGCGTGTTTGTTTTCCAAGCTTTGCGCGAGCCACCAAGTATCGGTCGACGACAGGTTAGCCAAAGCGACATCGCCGCGTTTTTCTGATTCGCTGCCATCGGTGATTTTGCGGTCTCATGCTAACTTTGAAGAACAAGCAGTAACTTCTCGGGATAAACATGTCATGAGCGAAGCTTTGACCCAAACAACGATAGAATTTCAGTGGATAAACAAATACACGAATCGGTAAATAAATCGTGAAACCCGAGTGAACTTTCGAGAGGCTCAATGACCACGTTTGTTCTCATTTCTCAGCTCAATTTTCAAGAACTTTGATTCCGAGGCAGTCGTCCCACTCACCATCTGAACCAAATCTGCAGTTATAATTGAGCATTATAGTCGAGCCAAGAAACGAACTCCCACTGAAAAACACTGGTTCGTCTGGGCGTATGTTCAGAGAGCACGCAGTGAAAAACTGCGTTAATGCTTTGGACCGGGACCCAAATGTGACAATATTGTCCGAAACATTCAAGCTGCTTTGAATCACAAGGACTGAGAGACCACAGAAAAATGAAACCAGGCAGTGTTTCTGGAACAGTTAACTACAATAGTGTTTTTTTTCCTTTCTTTTTCTTATTCCAACAGAAGAGCGACAGCTGTTTCTAATGCTGCTGTGGTTACATGTATGTGTATTTTTCTGTGTGTGTGTGTGTGTGTGTGTGTGTGTGTGTGAGACATACCACTCATATATCCTACCTCCCCGTCCAGATCCCTACGGACTGCCACCAAAACCCCCGAAACCGGACCAGAACTCAGGTCGCTCAAACCCCAAAACCACAGGTGAGCCCACAGTGATGCGCTTTCTGGGGTCAAAGGTGAGGGAGGGGGGGTGGGGTTGTGGCACGCGATTATCAGTTAAAAAAACGACACAGGGGGGGGGGGGGTATTGGAAAGGGGACTGATGGGTAAGCAGCATTAAGATGGGAACGATGTGCAAAATATCGCCCCCATCTCTCCCACCTGTCGGCCATTACGCACCCATTAATTTAGTCTAATATATTCAGGCCTTCTCTTATATCCTCTTCTCTCTCTCTGTACGCTTCCTCTGTGGAGGGAAGTGCTTCAGGCTAAGTGCTAATAGCCATTCAGTGAGGCTGTGGGGGGCGGGGGGGCGGGGTGGGGGGGTCGAGAGAGGCCTGGAGCGACTCCTTCGCTGGGTTATTATTGTCATTAGTCTGGTGCCCTGACTGTGGCTGGCATTGAACGAGGGATGAAAGAGGGGGCGAGGAGAGATGCGGGGGAGGAGGGGAAAAAGTAAGGGCAGGTGAAAGGATGGCGTGAAATGAAAGGATGGGTGGGTGTGTGTGAGTGTGTTCATTTTTTCCCTTCTCATCCCGCCACCGTTTCTGAAGATCACTCGTTTTTTTTCTTTCTCTCTCATGGTCTCCGTCTCTCTCTCCATTTGCACCTTTCCGGATGCCCTCGCTCCGCTCCTTTGCTCTGTTCTCTCTCCATGTTCTCGTCTTTCTCGTCGTGACACCTCCGCCCCTCTCCACCCTCCATCTCACCCCGTCGCCTCTGCTTCACATCTCCTATCCCCTCACTCCATCTTCTCTCTCCTTCGCTTTACCGCTCTTCCGAAACGGGTTCCATCTCGTTTCACACAGGCTCTTGTCTCTCCACCGCTGTCCCTCTCCTGCCCCCTGACCTCTGACCTTTACTGGTGGCCTTTTCTTATTGGCGTTCCGACGTAGGGTGACATTTCAGAGCTGCGGGGACGTTGCGAGATCGGAGTATCGGTCATCGATTAGAGAACGGTACATTGGGTAAGACGGGATGAATACAGGCAATGGAGAGGCGGAGAGAGGGATGAATATGTGGGGTAGACATTATGGAGGAGTGGAGAGCAGGATGGATTAAGGGGCTGGCTGGACAGGCGGAGAGGGAAATGGATGATGTCGAAACTATGGAGGAGTCCGGAGACGGACGAGTTAAGTACAAATTGAATGGCAAAGAGAGCGATGCATTGGGAACAAGGCGTGGAGGAGTGGAGCGAGGGATGAATTATGCGCATGCAACGGGGGAGTGAGAGTGCGACGACTTGGTTGAAAGCTACAGGGCGAGTGTGGAGAGAGAAAACTGAGTCGGCTGCGTACCGCGGATGAGTTACAGGTGGTAACGGTGGACAGAGGAAGGGAGCGATTGAAAAAGAAAGGAGAGCGATAGAGAGGGAAAGAGGATGTATGTTCAGCTGGGAAAGGGAAACTAGGGGGACAGAAAAGCGAGGGGAGGGATTATCGTCAGGATGGCGGGAGGGAGAGAGGGAGAGAGGCTGAGGATGGAGAGAAAATGACTCACAGGGTGGATTGCAGGGGATGACAGGAGCGAGGGATGGGAAAGTGAGGGATGGAGAGGTGTGTTATACCAGGAGCGTGCTCTCTGCACGACTCGCCGAACAAGAGGGGGAGTCATTACCAGCGTGTTCAGAGAGCGATTACGTTCAGTTACGGAGAGAGAGAGGGAGAGAAGGAACTGACAGTCTGAGGAGGGATGGAGGGATAAGGAGGGGAAAAACTGGAGGGGAAAAGAAATGAACTGCTGGTTTGAGGGAGTGAAAGAAAGAAAGAGAGGAAAAGTCAGAACGAGAGAGAGATGAGGGAGGGAGGAGGTGAGAGGCGGAGATTGAAGAGGTGAGGTTGACTGAGATGGAAGGTGGAGCGAGATTTGGAGGGAATATTGGAAGGGCGAGCGAGACTCAGAAGATACAGTTGGAGAGAGAGAGAGGGAGCAGGATTTGAGTGCTGCAAACGACAGCTTTATGAAGTGGGCCCGTCGAAAAAGAGTATCTCAAGGCTCTTCTCGCGAATGCATATTTAACCCTGTCAAACCTACGGACCTACAACCCCAGTTCCGAAATAGTTGGGATAAAGTGTAAATTGTGAATAAAATCAAAATACAATGACTTTCAGGTCACATGAGCCAATATGTTATTAACAATAGAACGCAGATAACATTTCACATGTTGAAAATGAGACGTTTTACATTTTTATCCACAAAATGAGCTTGTTTAAAATTTTATGGCTGCAACAGGTCTCAAAAAAGTTGGGACACAGGTAAAAAAGGGCTGAAAAAGGAATCAGCTGAAAGAACATTTAGCAAGTAATTAGGTTAACTGGCATCAGGTGTGTAACATGATTGGCTATAAAAGGGATGTCTTAGAGAGGCAGAGTCTCTCAGAAGTACAGATGGCCAGAGGCTCTCCAACCTGTGAAGGCTTGCATTAAAAAAATGTGGTTTGCTTTGAAAACAACGTTCCTCAACGTCAAATTGTAAAGGCTTTGGAGGTCTCATCATCGACAGTGCATAACATCATCAAAAGATTCAGAGAAACTGGAAAAATCGCTGTACATAAAGGACAAGGCCGAAGACCTTTACTGGATGCCCGTGATCTTCGAGCCCTCAGACGCCACTGCATCACTCACTGGCATGATTCTGTCATTGACATTACTAAATGGGCCCAGGAATACTTCAAGAAACCACTGTCTGTAAACACAGTCTGCCGTGCCACAGGTGCCACCTAAAACTCTATCATGCAAAAAGGAAGCCATTGTTGAGTATGATCCAGAAGCGCCGCCATGTTCTGTGGGCCAAGGCTCATTTAAAATGGACTGTAGCAAAGTGGCAAAGTCATGGGCGTAGTGTCCTCTGGGCTAAAGAGGAGAAAGACCACTCCTCCTCTTCAGTGTTCAGTTGAAAAGCCTGCATCTCTGATGGTATGGGGATGCATTAGTGCATATGGTGTGGGACACCTGCATGTTTTAAAAAGCACCATGAATGTTGAAAGGTAAATGAAGGTTTAAGAGCAACATATGCTCCCCTCCAGATGACATCTATTCCAGGGAAGGCCTTGTGTATTTCAGCAGGACAATGCAAAACCACACACTGCAGCTATTACAACAGCATGGCTTCGTAGTAGAAGAGTCCGTGTGCTGAACTGGCCTGCCTGCAGTCCTGATCTTTCACAGATTGAGAACATGTAGCGCATAATTAAATAAAAAGTCTGTCAAAGGAGACCCAAAACTCTCCAGCGGCTGGAAGCCAGTATTAAACAAGAGTGGGATCAAATTCAAATGGCTAAACTGCAGAAACTTGTCTCCTCGATGCCCAGACTGTTATGATTCTGTCATGTTCTGCTCATGTTTTGTCTTGGTCTAGTTCCATACCATGTTTTTGTTATCACCATGTTTTGTAATTCTGCCAGTATCCACATTTCTGTGGTCCATGTTTTTGCTCTTGCCCTGCGCTGCACTTTGTCTCCCCCGTCTGGTCTTGTGTTGAGCTACAGCTCTTTCCCCAAGTACTGCGTGTCACATGTTTAGGAGATTTCGTGGTTTCTGGGTTTCCAACCATTCCTTCGATCTTGTTTGCTTCCTTCCCCTTGCTTTTCTATATTACTCACCAATACTAACAGTTTGTTGTTTTTGTTAAAGTTACTAACCTAGACTAACATTGTACATAATACTAAGTTACTAACGAGCACTAGGGATTGTATAGCTGCACCTTACTAATTGATTAACAAGCTCTCAGCACTCGCCCTGTTCTAGTCTCCGCCTCTTGCCTTCACTTAATCTTCTTCGCTGCGTTTCAGCGGATCCTCCGCACTTGCTCAACTCTGTTCTTCCTCTCATTATCTGAGCACGTGGGAGCAGTATGTTTTGTCAATAGGCTGCCTCGTGATCCCTGCCCACGTGATGGATTTTGCCTATTTCATGTGATTAGGTTCTTGCTCATGTTTGCTCCTTTTTAATTAGTCTGATTCTCTACACCTGATTTCTGTATAGCATGTGACTTCCCGTGTGTGTATTTTAGCGGTCTTCTCAAAGCAGTTTCTTGTCAGATTGTTTCTCTTGGTTTGCCTGTGCCACGCTTGTTTTCGCCTCGTATTCTTTGTGATTCTTTTCTGACTGGACCGTCCCTGATTTTTGGCTCTATTTTGGAATTCTGTCTGCATCTGTTTATCAAACCCTTTTTCTGCCTGACTACGAGTACTTTTATTGTTGCCCTGGTTTACGACTAGGATTCTGCCCTACTGGATTGTGATTTTTGGATTGTGGACTTTGTACTGTTGCCTTCTGCCCTGAGGGGGTTTACCCATTCGCTTAATAAAACCCCATCTACTGCATTGCTTGGTTCTCGCGAATGGTTCCTGAGCGTTACATCACACAGACGCCTCTACTCTGTGTTAAAAAGAAGAGGGGATGCTATACCATGGTAAACAGGCCCCTGTCCCAACTTTTTTGAGACCTGTAGCAGACATCAAATTTGAAATGAGTTCATTTTGTGGATAAAATTGTAAAATTTCTCAGTTTCAACATTTCCTATGTCATCTCTATTCTGCTGTGAATAAAATACTGGCTGCTGTGATCTGAAAGTCATTACGTTTTGATTTTATTCACAATTAACACTTTGTCCCGACTATTTCGGAATTGGGGTTATATATGTAGATCTATCAAATGCAACTGCTGTCATCAAACCTTTGGAAATTCAAGTCAATTTAAAATGCTAATGGGGATCTCAAGGTTTCCAACAATCCCAAATACGTCCTGCTGAATTACAGGGAAATGTGCATAAAATAATGGTCAAGATCTGGATATTTTCCATTCGATGTAATGCTGTGGCCATGAACATATGGCTTCCTGGGTTTGAATATTTTTCTCAATATAACTGTGACATAGCTTCCGTGAAGGGCTGTAACCAGCACGTACGGAATAGGTTTGTGACATTCGAAAAAGAAATGAAAAACTTGACTGAAAAGTTAGACTTTAAGGGGTGAATGTCACTCTTTGCTCTGTCCGTATCCCCTGACCGAGCAGTTTGCAGAGATGAGCTCAAAATGGTGACCTAAAGATAAAAGCAATCTGTGCAGACTTGGGACTAACACTGCACTATCCATCACGGTCAGCACCCAGCAAAATTCCTGGTGTTAAATCGGAGGCAATGCTGTTTAATCAAGCTATTGTCTAATGCGGATTATGCACTCTAAAACATTTTGCATGGTTCAGGTCTGATTCCACCTATTCTTTTATTTTGTTGCCATTAATTTTATCGCATTTATTAACGCATATAATGCAAAATATCAGTTTTCATATCACTCTGGTACATCTGTTCTCAACTGCTGCAGTCTCCTGTTGCTTGCCCATAGGAAATAAGATTACTCTTTGAAAAATAATCAGGTAGCACACACACATTCCAGCCCTGGGGGGTATAAACTGACTTTCTAAACTGCCTCGTAGTAGCGTTACCTGATCTCCTCTGTTTTCAAGGTTTAGACCAGAAAGCCCCCAGTGACTCCCTATACTAGCCGCAGTAAAGTAAACCGTTCATCAATGTTTAGCTTATCAACATCAAAGAGCTTATATTTACAAAGAGCCATCAGCTTCTGTAAATATCCAAAGTACATATTTGTGTTTCGCCGATAATCCAATAATGTCCCCACTAGTGTTGACATCTTCAAAGAAAGTGAACTTTAACTACCATTTAGGCTGAAATGTTTTCAAAAAATGATACTCAATACACAGTATAAGCTTCCTCTCGTAATAAGTGGGTTAGATGATGGATAGAGGAATATTGTGTATCCCTGTCATTAGGAGAGCCATACCAAATTTTACGTTTCCGCAGCAAAGCCTCTGTAGTCACTGCTAGCTATGATAAATATTTTTAGTATTTTGTAAAATGTTTGTTTACTCTCAGATGTGCTACACTATTGGGTTGCTAGTCCCTTACAAGCTTTGCTTCACCTATTGAAAATGGAAAGAATTGCATCATTTTTTATTGAAAAATTTGGCTATTTTGCCATTTCCAAAATTTAGAACACTGTCTAAGGTATATTGTTCTGTTTATCATCTGAACAGTGACTTCTTGTCTATTTTTATTTGAGGTGAATTGCAGTTGAACAGCTGAAATTTGATTAAAAACTGAGCAGTAGAACACTAGTGCTCAAAATTTTGACTGCTATCATGTTGCGCATCAGCCTGCGCAAATATCCAAAGCACATATTTGCGTTTGACCGTTAAAAACCTGTCGTCTTCCTCCAGGTGGGGCTGGAAACTCCACCCACCCCCGTGGTGGGGGTGGGGCCAGTGGCGGGGGCGAGAACGGCCCCCTCCCCTCCTCGAACGTGGCGGTGATCGCGGGCGCGGCTGGCGGCTCCGTGTTCCTGCTGCTGGTGGCAGCCGTCATCTGTGTGGTTTGCTACCGTCGCCGGCACGCCAAGCACTCTGAGTCGCACCACCCGCCGCTGTCCCTCTCCTCGCTCACCAGCCCCAAGAGAGGGGGCGGAGCCGGGGGCGGGAGCAGCAACAACAACGGCTCGGAGCCCAGCGACATCATCATCCCGCTGCGGACTTCTGACTCCGCCTACTGCCCGCACTACGAGAAAGTTAGCGGGGACTACGGGCACCCGGTGTACATCGTCCAGGAGATGCCGCCACAGAGCCCCGCCAACATCTACTACAAAGTATGAGGGAGGGAGGTCGCATGATCCCACTCAACCCCCTCCCGCCCCCCCTCCAGCTCTGCCTTCTCACCCCGCCCACAAACAGCAGCGAAACCCCCCTCCCCCCCCTTAAAAGAAAAAAAAAAACCCTCACCTGCCTTCTCTGAAGCTCAGATCCTCCATTTTGTGTCTTTCTCCTCGCAACAATAAATCGCGGTGTGCCTGATTATGGCTCGACTGCGTAGGCCTGGAACAAGTTTCAAGGCCCAACGGGGTAAATTCATCTCAACCCAGGCAACAGGAAAAGCTGGGCAGTTGGAGTGTTTTTCTTTGTTTTTTGATTTTTTTTTTTTTTATTGTATTTTATTTTGGAGATTGGACTAATTAGTGTGAGGACCTCCATGGCTTTCTTATTACTGGAAGTCGTCTGTTTTATAGGATTTAGTTTCTTGTTTGTTTGTTTTTTGCGGTCTGGGGCTTCAGTCCTCTTTGTGAGGGATAAAAAAAAAAAAACATGAAAAGTAAACGGCCGCACCGCTGGAGTCTGGAACCACCAGTTTATCAGAAGTTCTGATTTTGATCAAAGCCCACATTTTATTGGTTAAGTATTAGTGGTGTTCATGATCTTGTATATTTTATTAAAGTGCGAGTGAGTAGGTCATATTAATTATGCTGTTGATCACTGCTGTCTCACAGAATGTGTGTACAGTTTGTGTGTGGTAGTGCGTGCGCTTGGGAGTGTGTGTGTGTGTGTGCGTGGTTGTGTTAGACCGTTTCAGAACCAAAACAACAAAAAAGTAAGAGACAAAAGTGAGATTCAGATTTTTTTTTATGGCTATCAACACTTATAGATTATATATAAATATATAAATATACCGTAAATAATTTTTAGATTTTTTTTTTTTCATTGGGTTATTTTTTCACTAAATTTTTTGTTGCTAGATTCTTGTCTGAGTGTCTGAGATTGTGTCTTCTGTTACCTCTGTCTTTGCCTTGTAATTTAATTTAATCTCTTTACTATTTTCATTTACAAAAGAAAGTTTTGTTTTTTTTTTTTTTTTGCTACTTTTTATTGTTCTGCTCTCCCTACGATGCCAGTTCTCACTGCGTGTTTTTAAAACTCCTCGTACAGTGCTGTAGTTTTGAAGTTAGACTTTATGGCAGTGCTGAGGTAGAGCAATTTCTTGAACTTTCTTGAGAGCGAGCCCTCTTTTCAGGTGGGCGGGGCGAGAGACAAGATTGGGCGGGACAAACTGATACTGGGGGTGGAGGAAAAGAATGGGATTTCAGGAAAAAAAAAAAGACTTCACCGCCATTTTAGAAAAAGATGGACGTCACAGGTGTGGAAAAGGCATCAGAAGAAAAAGATGAAAGAGGATAATGGTGTCCTATGTGAATGGGAAATTATCGGTAATGGACTTCATTAGCAGATAAGTAACCAGTTTATGTATATTAATCCAAAAATATCTGAAGAACAGAGGCACACTTGGCAAAACTTGTGGGTATGCACTGATGTTCATGCATAAGTGTACATTCATTCACAATATTTCACATGCATAATCAAACTCAAATGCTGTCGCACACACGTGCACATACACTCACACTCCCACACAGAGTTTTCCCTCTTGCAAAATGGGTTTTTAAAAAGGTTAGAGGAGTACGGCGGGGGGAGGGGGTGTGCGCGGGGGATGGGAGCTCATGTGACCATATTCGGTCACATATACTTACCTGTGTGCACTAACTTACCGTTTCTGTTAGCATTCGCTTTTCCCCGTTCCCGTGTTCGAAATGTCACTTACAGTGACCTCAAACCCCTGGCATTTCCCTCGCAGGGTGGCTGTGCTGTGTCTCGCCCTTAGAGTGCCATATATATTTAGATTTTGAGCCAGGGACAATATATGAGACGTTCCTGTCATTTGTAAGCATTCACCGTAATGTTGAAAGGAATGGGTGATAGCTGCCGTTAGCAAACGTTCCATTTATTGCGAATGGCCGCACAGTGGATTATGGGTCATAATGCTACCCAAGAGTTTGCAGCCCGTTACTGACTCAGAAGAAATGAATGGAACTCAACAGAGAGTCACGGCCCCGACGGCATTTTTTTATGCGGCTTTAACTTTTTTGATTTCTAGTTCCCACAGTCCAGTGTCTGTGGGGAAAAATGAATGACCTTTTTCCAAAATTGGTGAAAATGAGATGTTTGAGTAGATTTGTACAACTGCTTGAAAATTATACGCTCCGTGTCAATAAAAATGCGCGTGTTGCTATCAATATGCTAGCATGAATAATTATTGAACTACAAGCATGGACGATGTTTAACCGATGATCCAAGACTAGTGGGTCATGTAGTTCCATATTACTTCAACCTTTCAGCAGGTCGATGGCAACCCTCACCTTTTAGGCTCTCAAAGCATTTTATTTTTGAGAAGTTCAGGTAAATCAACCACATTATCATAATAGACAAAATGACAATGCTCCCCATGGGGTAATTTGATCATGGACCTTATTTTTGCAGATTTTTTTAAAAGCCCCATTCATATTTTACTGTCGACACTGGACTATTATAATCAGAACTCAAGCCATGTTAACGAAACTACATTCAAATTTACGTCACGCTGGGAGGTTGTTTTGTTCAAATTTTTCTTGTTACACCCAAAAAAAGAAAAAAAAAGTCTGCTTGAATGTACTTTGAATGATGAGGCATGACAACAAACATTTATCCGGCTAGAAAGGCCAGTTTGCTGGGGATTGCCGTTTTGGTGCTGCGACATTGTATGAGTGGAGACCGCGGCAAACAATGTCAGTGCTCTACCTATGCTTCCCCAGCGCGACTAAATGCCGTTATTCCGTCGTCACCTGTTCCGTGTGCTCCTGTTGACCTGTGTCTTTAACCGACTCTGGTGGAATTCTGTAATGGAGTGCGCTGCGTAATGTGAGGCGCTTAAGTGAGCTGTCTACTGTGAAGACCAGGATTGGTGAGGGCTGTATGAAGAGTGTAAACAGAGCGGAGGGGATCGCAAGCTCCCGGACGCATTTGCCAAAGGCATATATATTGACGTCAGAAACTATTTGGACAGCGCCTTGTTTGTTATTTTGTTTGTTTTTCTCGATAGTTCTGTGCTCTCTAACTCTTCGGATTATCCGACGGTGAATCTGACCGTGTAGTAGAGACTGGCTGCGTTTAGAATGCACACTTGTCCACTCACTCACTCACTCACTCACTCTCGTTTTATTGTTTTCAATGTAGAACATTCACTTCATATTGCCCTAGTGAGTGTACATTTTGAACACAGCCACTGTCCTCTTTAACTTATGGATATTTTCATTCATGTCATGTGAACTGAGTAGGAAATGCTGCCGACCTTATTGGGTCGCAGCCCAAACACTAAACGCCCGTATTCATTTATGTACGAGGGCGTTATGGTTTGTGCTGTTCAGAATAATTGGCTACAGTTGATGTCCGCTCAGAGGCTGGTGCTCACAGATGCGAACGCACAGATGTAGCAGGGCTCAGCTACAGACGCTGCCTTTTGAATACAGCCTTTTATGTGCTCAAAGCGTAATTTGCCCCATTTATTAATTGAAATGTGTTTTCATTAATTTTTTTCATGTATTTGTATTATGTTAAGCATGTTCTTGTTCGCCCCCTTTGGTCTCCATAGCGACAAAAATACTCTGGTCTTCACCACTTTCTATGAACGCACACACACACACACACACACACACACACTTAGACAATCGCAGACACCGCAAAAAGGTGTTTCGGTACATTTCTGGTTACTGGCACCTGCAGTGGACCTGGCCATGTTTTCTATGCGTTTTACACCTGATTTACACTGTGTTTTGACATTAATGGATTCTTTAATGACACATGACTTATCAAGCATGTCAGGCCTCCCACTGGAACAGCATTTAATGTCCTGCACTCAGACACGCAGTGCCTGATTTAACCAGGCACCAGTGGTTCGACTGGAATTAAAGAATGGCCCGTCTCAAACATGCCTAGTGCAGGCGTAGAAGTGGGTGGGGCTAAGCACTCTTTAGCCAATGGGAGAATCACCTATTGATTGGGAGATTCCAGCCAATCCAAATCCTCTGCTATAATTAGCATGCAGTGGAATTCCCCAAAAGTGCAAAAGTAGTTTATTTTGTTTTTCTTGTCTGCAGTCACCTGAGGTCAGAACTATGGCCCAGTCGCTATTTGCTGGGTTAGAACCATTTTGACTGCTCATGCTGTTGGAAATATGTGTCTCCATTAAACATTTAAGTGTTAAAAAAAAAAAAATAAGTTCACAAAATGCAGTGGAGGCATTCAGGAAAGAATTGCTTTCGGTTGAATTGTGAAGTTTGGTTTGAGCCGTGCTATTTGCAGGTTGAACATGAGGTTTGCTGGGATTAACTAATCCCCTCATGTCCAAACACTTCTCAACCAATAATTTTTGTCATTGCTCTAGATGTCTAGAGTGCTGCTTTTGCTCGATGGGCTGCCCTTCTCAATGCTTCTTGTGTAGAATAAAAGTGGATGGTAGTGTGTGTTTATAATACAAGGAAGGGCAAGATGTTCTGATGTATTTTGCAGTTTCTGTGTGTGGTTGCTAGGTTTGTTTAAAGTGCAACCGTTTTGTAGGCAGGGTGAAGTTATTTGTACGAAGATGACGGTATGGGAAAAAAAACCCCACTGTTTCCGTTCTGTATCTGTTAACATTGTTTTTTATGTGTTTGAGTCGCTGTGCGTGGACACGACTGACATTTGACGTTATCATCATCATCACCCTGCAACGCCAAGTCCAGCGGAATACAATCGGCACGCGCCTAGGAGAGCGAACGGCCCGAGGAGAAAGCATTACCGGAACTTTGTGACGTTGGGCGGTTTGGGATCACTTCTTCACGGCTTTTGCACAGACTTGAACTCGCTTGGACCTCACGAAGCTGTGTTTGAAAAGTCGTCCGCTTCAGTTCGCTTCTGTCAGCGCGCTGAGCCTTCCATGGATAGGCTTTTAAAGCGCTCCCATCTCTTTTCTCAACGTCGGCGTGTGCGTGTGTAATTGTGCCAATCGAACGAGGAAGCGGGGGACTTCCGTCAAGACGCCGTGGGACGCTAATGTGTTAGCTGGTTTACGTGTCCGTGTGTCCCCGCCCCCACTCGCCTTTGTTTCTTCTGTTCCTCCTCACCCCTCCAAAAAGAGGAAAAGAACAAGTACATTCCTGCTTTGGAAAAGTGTTGACATAAAAAAACAAAAGTTTAAGCACCACACTTGTGCCTCAATGTGCTTTCTTCCCTGTGTGTGCCTCTGCGCAGTCGTGTCTGTGTGTGCGCTACGCGTGTGTGGATGCGCACCAGTGTCTGTATTCACACGTACATGTGCAAATTTCTCTGCGAAAACTGAAGGCGAGTGCGTGTGTGTTCACGCCCTGAGCTTGTACGCGTGCAGGCTTGCGCGCACGATTTTCAGTCGCCTCTCGAGAGGTTTAAAAAGACACGTTTACAAAGGTTCGGTGCAGAATATTCCTCAGGCAGGCGAAGATACACTATCAACAGTCCTCACCGTGGCTCGCGTGTCCTCCTCCTCTTTCAGTCATTTTTAATCTACCCTCTCTACTATCGGCTGATTTCGTTAGCGTTGACTGTTGCTAGGCAACAAGGACAGAGTGACATACTGAAATGTTTGACACCGCCTATCTCTCTCCCTCTCTAGGGCCACTCCGCTTTGCTGGGCTGGTTTCCACAGCAACAAGTGGTATTCATCGCTCTGATTCAAATACAAATTTGCAATGAAATGTAAAGTTAAATGGGAGAGAATGGATGAGATGGCCGTGCTAGAAAGATATTGGAAACGTACATAGATTGAAGTGGCACTGACCAAAAATGCATGCAAGGAGGTCGCTAGGATGTGGAAGCAAATTGGTGTCCTTTGTGCTCGATGCAACCTGGAGAATCAGAATTCAAGAAGCAATCAAATTCTGTGTCTCTGCGTCTCTGGGAGTACTGATTTCCATATAACAAAAGTGATTGTTCAACTGAAATGTGGAAGCAGTCAGGGGACTGCTGGTCCAGGCATCTGAAATTTACTTTTTCTTCGGTTTATCGGCAGTATATGAGACTGCATATTGAGGGAATGGTGGAAATTCTGTTTCCCATTGACTGACCGCAGCAACACAATTACGGTTTCCCAGAGTGCATGGGGGCACGGAGCCAACATGATGGTTCCTGTAGCAAGCATGTTGACTGTGACTGTGTGCACCAGGGGTCCTCAATCTTTCCCAGAAAGGGCCGGTGTGGGTGCAGGCTTTCATTGCAACCAACCAGCTACACACCTGATGCTACTAATCAACCCCTGGAGTCCTTACTAATAAGCTTGATTAGTAGCATCAGGTGCATAGCTGGTTGGTTGCAATGAAAGCCTGCACCCACACCGGCCCTTTCTGGGAAGGATTGGGGACCCCTGGTGTGCACATTTACAAGCATGCAGAAGGTGCTCATTTTAACTGACATTTATCGTACCCAGTGAGAATGGTGGTTTATGCCCGCATGCACTTTGCAACTGATGGACATCATGACCGCGGGTGTCGGCTCACATGCATTCGTTACACATGTTGAGTGTACTTACGCTTGTTTCATCGATGCCGTGTTGGATAAACATAAGAATCGGAGCATACTGTGGCAAAAATGTGCCTGGCAGTTTCTACACACTTGTTGACAAAGTTTGGTGTCTGTGCAGTGAAAGCCTGGTGAAAGAAGACTGTTAGCGCATGTAAAAACAATGACATGGCCATTGATTGGGTTGGGCATTTCTTTTGCACCAATCACTTGCCATGTTTCTGGTTTTGCACTTGCTAAAGGTCTTTGTAAGTCAGAGAGAAAACATAGTACGAAGAGAATAAGGACCAGCAAGTCTCACAAAACACATTCAGCTGTGTCCTGTACTATATAGAATTATTTCATGATGTGTCTCCATCGTGAATTAGTCTGTGTCTGTGAAGTTGGTCTTTTGTGCCTAAAGGCGTTTTCATCAGGCCAAAAAAATCTTGAACTTGATTCCGGACAAACTAGAGATGGGGCGATATTTTCCTCTCCTTTTTTCACTCGTGTTTCTCCAGCAGGTTTTGGTCCAGTTAGAAACAGGTGGGAGTCGTGTCGCCCCACAGTCTGCTTCCTTTGAAAGACACGTCTCTGGCCCCCGGAGCCTGTCACAGCTCTCTAAACCAAAAACAAACAAAACGTGGCCATTATGGGTAATCGCAGTCCTGGCGACTGGAGTGCTGCTGGGTTTGGTAAATATGGGAGAGATGGGGGTGGAGAGGAAAGAAAAAAAGGAGGGAGGTTTTGCTCAAAAAAAAAAAACTGGTGGGAGCGGGTGGACACATTTGCATTCTTCGCTGGAGGGGAATCTTAGCGTTAATTGCGGTTGATTAACTTGTTAATATTCCTGTGCGATACCGCTGACGTTCCACCGCCGAAATCGAGTTCGGCGTCTACCAGGTGTGTAGAGCCAGGGGAGGAATCATCCATGCGTGCAGACACACACACACACGCGTGCGCACACACACACACGTACACGCATACTGTTCCCCAGGTCTCGAGAAGAGATTTGCTATCTCGTCATAATTAATCTCCGCATGGAGAAGTCTTGCCTTCAGTCTTCATTTCTGGGTCACTGCGCGAGTTCCCTCCCGTCTCCACGCCCTGCTTGTTCAAAACAACATTAATACGGCCCTCACAGGCAGCATGGTGCTGCTCGATCCACTCCGTATTAGCATCAACAGCCCAGGAGCCGAGAGACTCCAATAGAGTACTTTTAATTCAACTAGCGCCTCTCCTTGACTCTGTAAGTGCTGACTTTACACTGCCAGAGTTGATTTAACACTAGTCGTTTTGTTACGTGCTGCTGCCACCACAGTATGAAAGTGGTCAAGTGGATTAGATTTTATTTTTTTTTTCCCCCCTAATATAATTTTTATTATTGCACTGGAATTCTGAGGCTATTTTAATCGGAGTATAAATCTGATTCTGTTATTGTTCTTTGCGCTACAGTATCACAATCCAATTTATGTTCCCTCGCAGGGCTTATCCCTGTCAGTAATGTCATGTTTGCCGCAACATTGAACATAAGGGGGTTTTGCGTCTCCACAAATTGAAATTCATCTGGAGTCCACTTTTTCTAGCGAAACCGACTCAACTTCCTGAATTTGTCGCCTGGTCCGTCTCTCTTTCCCTATAGGCGAGAGGTCTCAACGAGAGCAAATCACCCACCGCCCCCCTGTCTCGCCCCCCTCACCCCAGTTCTTTATTGTGCCAGCTGCGACCTTTGACCTCTCGGTTTGAGGAATGTGCGTGAGGGAAAGTTTGGATGTGGGAGGAGGGGGCACCTGGGTTGTGAGGGGGTCTCTTTTTTTTCCCGTGAACAACAAAAATTGTCAGCCGAACAATGAAGGCAGAATAAAAGAATGTGTTCAGAGAGGCAGTGAGCCACGCTAGTGTGCAAACCAGGGAAGCAGAGGGAGGGAGAGAGGGAGAGAGAGAGAGAGAGAGAGAGGGAGGTGGGTTGGGTGGGAGGGGAGGGGAGGGGGTCTGTTTTGTCTGGGTGCTCTGAAATAGAACTTCACTTGCAAACCCAAGAGCACGGTGACATTGCAAAACTTTGGGCCGCGATAATTCAGAACAGCGGGACAGAGCAGCTTAAACATATGCATTTAAAAAAATATATTTCCGCGGTGTACGCAACTTAAAAGCTGAGAGGCAACTTTTCCTCTCTGCAGTCAAAGACGCATTACTTCAGTATTCATAGGGCGCGGGAAGGTAGGTTGCTTTGAAACTCGCTCTCTTAACACCTGCGAATCTGCCGCTTTTGTCTCGGCGGGCCACGGAGGGACTCGTATCGTCTAATTTCTGTAAGAAAGTTGCGCAGGGAGGGAAAGCCGGCTCTGCTTTTCCGAGCCGAAACGCTCGGCGCTCCCCCGCCCCCTTCCTCTCGCTTCTCTCTTTCCCGTCCCGGCATCTGGAGAAGACGGGGAAAAAAAACATAATCTTTGTTCAAATTTCCAGCGGCATCAAATGAGTGTAATCATGTTTCTCGTGGTGTAATCGCCTGTTTGTGTGCAAGCGCCGCTTTTTTTTCTCATTCCTTCTGAAGATGAAACAGGTGGTCTCTAAAACTAAGCCCCTCCTCCTTTTTGCTATTATTTCATTCTCTCTCTTGCTTTCTCTCTCTCTCCTTCTCTCTCTCCACTCAATGGACAATGGCTGAAAGACCCCTTCTGATGCTTGCGGGGTCACGCAAACCCCTGCTCCTTCTTGCGTCCCTCCCTCTGCACTCCCCCATCCATCTCTTCCTTTCTCTCGCTCCCTCCCTCCCTCTCTCCCTCCCTCTCATTCTCGCTTTCTTCTTGCTGCACAGCTGCCGGGAGCCTTTGGAGAGAAAATGATGCGTGTCAGAAACTGCTGTGCTTTCACGGCCTCCGTCTCTCCCCTGCTTTACTGACACCTCCGCCGGTCTCTCGCTCTCTCCGTCTCTGTCCAGCCCGGCCGCTGCGAGCAGATCCACTGCTCAGCACAAATCAAATGAGATTTACTGCCTTCCTCCCGGGCGCACGCCTGGCGTTCTTACTCTCTGAGCTCATGTGGCCGCGCGTGCTCTCACACACACACACACACACACACACACACACACACACACACACACACTCACACTCACACACGCGCGCACTCACACTCTCTCTCATCCACAAGCTCACACACAAACACAGTAACTAATGCCTCTGCACAGGCACTAACACAGGCCCTTGTGCACATTCTGACATGTCACTGCAGACGCTCGTAAACACGCCCTCACACAAAGACGCGCTCACAAACACAGATGCTAACATGGTGACAAACAAATACAGGGATACTAACAAACGCTTGCACACACAGACTGTAACGCAAGTCTCATGTGAATACACAAACTTGGAAACAGGCATACACAGACAGACACACACACGCACACACACACATTCATATGCCCAAATAAAAGGCCCGAACTCAGGGATTGCTGTAGTTTGATTACGTTACACCAGCATCTTAGAGCAAGGTGCATTTGCACCGGGACCAGAGGAGTTTTGAGCACAAATCAGCTCAAGTTGGTCTGAGGAACTTCTGTTCTCCATGTTGTTCAAATTTTACCTTATTCCCTGCTTTTCTGACTCAATTATTGCATAAGACCTTTCAACGATGTTTATGAATATAATTGTTTCAGATTGTGCAGTGAAAGGAAGTTACATCCGAATGCATTAACTCGCCAAATTGAAGACAGCCTTGTTCCTATCGAGAGCATTTAAATCTGTAACTCTATAAAGAAGGGTTTTTCTTTTTTTTTTCTTTTTTTTGCGGCAATATGTGCATGAAATTGAGTGTTTTGAAGATCCCCGTTGACGTGGAGACATCTCTGGTACCAGTCTTTGTTCTTTGAAGGCTAACGATCGCAATCTTTTTCACATCACTCTTTTGTGTGTGTGTGTGTGTGTGTGTGTATGTGTGTGTGTGAACAGTTTCTGGCGTGCTGATTACCCACTCCCCCCCACCCACCAGCACCACCAGCACCACCACCAAGCACTCACGCAAACACGCAGAGGCATGTAAAAAGCCCACACCGTCAGGCCTGCAACCAACCGCTCAGCAGAGGGTCCCAAAAACACACCCCCACACCCCTGCTCCTCACCCCACTCCTATAGTGCCCACCCCTCCCTCCCCCCTGCAGTACCCCATGTGGATATGACCCCGTGACCCCTCTGCCACTCATAGTGTCCATCTGCCACAAAGAGGGTAAGGAACAGGGCTGTTGTCGAAAGGGGGGAACGAGAGAATAAGGAGGGGGTGACTAAATGGGCAGTGAAAGAAAGAGTGAGAGAGAAAGAATATGGAAGGGGAGTCCGAAGGGAGAGAGAGAATAAAGAGGAGAAGAGTTGATGAATGGAGAGAGGGGGAGAGAGTAAGTGAGAGAGACTAAATGATCAGAAAAAGAAAGAGAAAAGTATAGAGGGAGACTAAAGCAGGAAGAGAGTGAGAGAGTGCAAGGGAGTGTGAGAAAGGGAGAGTGAGAGAGTGCGAGGGAGTGTGAGAGAGGGAGAGTGAAAGAGTATGAGGGAGAAAGAAAGAATTAGTTGCTGGAGACTGCAGGAACATGGCTGACAGCAGACAGCTCGCGATGAGCTATCGCCCATTTCTACACGAGGGTTCAGCTGGGAGAGGATACGCCAGGATATGAAAGCCATCGCCCCTGCCAAAAATCGCTCCCCTCCTTCCATAATTCCCCGGCCCCGAGACTCTTCCCATCAAAATGCGATGTGTTTTTTTTTTTGTGTGCGAATATAATGACTTCACATGATTTATGAGCCGAGTTCATTTCACCGTCGTTGATCATCAAGACGAGGTGTGATAAACTTCACTCTCTCTCTCTCTGTCTTTATGTCCTATGAGACGCATTGCTGACCATCAGCTCAGGGTTTGGAGTAAAAAAAAAAGGAGAATGTGTGGAAAAAAGCTCTAGCCGTCCAATATCTAACACATTCATCACTGTTTAGTGTCACAGGCCGCTAAGAATCGCACACTTGATATGACTCTCCTTCAGGACGGCTTTGTAAAGGTGTTAAGGGAAGTAGTTAAGCGTAAAAGAGTGATGGTTGTACTGTTTGCTGGATGAAAACTTCATAAGAAGTGTACACGTCTTGTGTTTATTATTATTTGGTTTTTATACCAGAAAGCCTTCAATAGTTAAATTTTACAAACAGAAGGACATTATGGCGTCCTGCGATGGATTGGCAACCTGTCCAGGGTGGGTCCCTGCCTTTGCCCGTAGTCAGCTGGGATAGGCTCCAGCTCGCCCCGTGACCCTAGTGAGGAATAAGCGGGTATAGAAGATGAATGAAGGACATTAAGGATCCATTAAGTTCCTCAGCGTTAGCAGGGATGGTTACCGCACCACGCTATTTGGCAAACTGTGTAGCTGTCATGTTTTCACTTGTCATCTTTTTTTAGATATCACAACTGTATTTTCACAGTGACTCTGACATTTTGTCTTGCCTCCTCTGTTCTTTATTTTTACTCGCCAATATTTAATTCGGCGCTCCACAAACACATCGTGAGAGCCTGACACTGAAAATTACGGTAGCCTATGCCACCAAGCCATCTGGAAAAACAAAATCGAAAAAACGCATCATTAAAATCATGACTGAATATACGAAGAAAATCGGGGTGACGCCGCCGATTAAACAGCCAAGGAAAACAGATGAAGAAATTTCTCTTAAGATCACGAAACATGACGGCCATAAAACATAACGGTGAAGGCGGTGAGAACATTTGGAGATGCACATGTTCGCTGCGCTCCAGGTCCACAACGATGCGGCGAAGAAGACCGGAAATGTAACATTACACGGAGCTAGTTATGCAGCTAATGCTGTTTTCTCACCTCTAGGAGACCTGGCAGGGCCGTGGCAATATTATGACAACACTGAAAAGGCTAATGGAGTCAGAGAGGGTAAGTCAGAGTGGGTGAAAATGTGCTAGCCTGGTGGAATATGGCTAACGAGCTAACGCACACGGACCACGCAGACCTTCATGTTCCTTTTAGGCAAAATGTTCCTGCTACAACCCCCGCCCCCCCCCCAATTCCACTAACCCCCCCACATCCCACCTCGCCATGAAAAACTAATTTCCTTCTGCGCTCCAAGCAATATGCACAGTGTAAATTGCCGGAGGTTTGAGTGTGACCGTCTGTGTGCGTATGTGTGTGTGTTTGCATATGTGTGTGTGTGCAACATAAACCATGCTAGGCACGGTTCCAGCACCCCGGCATTTAAAAGTCTGACTGTCTGTCAGTTACTGCCTCTCAACTGGACGGAGGCCATGTTGAAGTGGGGGGGAGGGGTGGTGTTAATGAAGGTTTTGTGCCAATAGCTGTCTCCCCTCTTCAGACGCACTCTGACTCATAGTACCAGTCCCCCCCCTCCCCCCCTCTCAGGTCCTCAGGCCCTGTCTGTGGACCCTTGAGTTTTTGTCTTCCTTAAATAAGAGCAATTTCAGAATAATGTTCAACATGATGGAGAGGGTTACATTAGAGGACCGAGGCTGTGTGGAAGAATGTAACTGCCAAAGAACTCATTCCTTGTACTACTGTTATATGATAGAATGTCATGACTCGCCGTATATATTACCGAATTTGACCACAGTCACTGGTTATTAATTTTAACGGATAGCATCAATTTCATAGAACGTTATTGATTGAACTCCGGTGTAAAATATTCCACAATGTAATAATTGCCGGACATTAATATCAGTATAATTGAGTGCCGTGACTGGACATCAATATTAGTGCCGTAATGGGAATGGACTGCTATGTGTGTGTGATAGAGTTCAGGGAATAGGCTGTGACTTGACTGGAAGAGAATAGAGTAATTGCCCAGGCATTCATATCAGCAGAGCACTTTCTAATGACTGAAGATTAACATCAGTGCAGCTGAATGACCTGAATGTATTGTAATATCAAGATAAAGTTAAATTGTGTCTGGAATTAGTGGGTATATATTATATTATAGAGAATAAGGTGTCCGGAATCGGTGGGAGCATATTCTATTATAAGCATTTAGCTGTTGGCATTTTTACACAGTGTCCATTTGTATAGCCGGATATATGCGGAAGTCATTCAGGATAAGCACTTTGTACAAGGGCAACATCGAACCTGAAAGCTTTCGGCTAGAAGCCCATTCCCTTCCAGTCATACAAAACTGCCTCCTCTCCTGATTTCAGGGCTAGTGCAGTACCACAGAAGAAGAAATAGACAGGGCTGAGCGGTACAACTGCCTGGCTGAAGTCAGCCAAGAAAGGGTGTCCTGATCTGAGCTGTCTGTCCACAGGGGTCCTCAAATATGGCTGTGAAATCCAAAATCTGGCTCTGGTGTTCTTCCCTTCCGGATAATTAACTGAACAATTACTGTAACCAACTGGCCACTTGGCTTTACACTTGACTTCAAGGTAAAAGGGAGGTGAATTACCAGCAGGCATAGTGTGATTGAACATCTACGTACAGATCGTCCTGTTAGTGCCGTCCAGCCAACTGTACTGGGAACTGCCATCCGTGTTCTGACGCTGTGGCTGCTTCGGCCCCAGATAGGCAACTACGGGGGCTTTTTTTTTTTTTACGTCAACAGATCCATTTAATTAACTGTTGGATGAATTATTTATAATGGGCCGCGAGGCTAGAGATAATTATAACGATCAGGATAATTATGTTTATTTTCCCTTATTGTATTAAGATGTCAATAGCTCGTTCTGCATTGCAGGCACGTTCTGCGGGTTTTCAAAAAATATTTTCCGTTATTGTTTTTTTCCTTCAAAGGAAGGAGTAAGGGAAAGAAAAGGAAACAATAATCAAATAAATTGACTAAGTTAGAACCAGCCGTGGGTTTCACAGACGGGAGTGGGCGGCCATTTTGATGCTCTGAAATACTTATTAAAATGTTGACTTTTTACTCCAATTGCTCTGGGTCCATCTGTTACCATCTACTGGCCTTGCTCTTTGGCCCATAGCAAGGCTGTAACCGTGAACCGAAAAATACTGAGGTGGAGGGACATGGTGAAGGCAGAGTACGGTGGAGGATGGCCGTGCTGTGGGGACGAGGAATGCTCCCCCCCCCCCCCCCACCTTCTTAATCTAATAGAGGACAGATTTTCCGCCACAAATGGTGCACATCTGCCTTTAGATTGGGCTTATATTAGAGAAAACATTGAGGACCGTTCAATCATCCCCTTAATTAATTGCCAGTGATGTTCTCGCTAAAGAATGAAATTAAGACCAGGCTTTAGAATCGGACATGGTAAAATAAACAGTAAGGACACGACCTCGGCATCCTCAGCGATCTCCACTCTTCCTTGTGTTCTCTTCAGCTTTTGAATGTGAATGCGTGGTGGGGGGTTGTCGTATGTGTACTCAATTTAAGCATTTTCTTTCACACGTCCCCTACGAGAAACAGCACGAGACCGTGGAGTTCCAGGGTAAAAAAAATAGCTAAGCAATTTAAAAATAGTTAAAGCAGGTTATTATGCCCAAAGCAACAATCAAGTGGTCCTAGTTCTTAGCACTGAGAAGATTTTCAAAAGCTGGTCCAATCTGACGAGTCCTTTTGTGACTCAAAAGATGTCTTTCCCTGGAGTGAACCCTCTCGAAGGCCCTTAAACAAGCTCACAGCTAATGTATACATAAAGAAGCAGTCCTTAAACAATGGGTCAATGAGAGGAAATGAACAGACCATGTTCTTAGGGTACCCCAGGGACTGTTTCGGGAATAACCTGAGGTCACCAAGGCACGGTTGCTGGCCTCGTTAGATTAGAAGCCGGTGCCTGCCAATCAATACATGGCGTGTCGTCCAGCTGTTTGGATTTCGGAGAATTGGTGATTTAGGCCAGCCTGACACGAGGAGGGCTGTCTCAGTGAGGGACGTGGGCGTCAAACAGGCTGGGGAGGGGACAGCACATTCTACGGCTGTCCCAAAATTAGCCAAACGGCGGGCTTGACACAGCACAGTCCGCCTACGGTCTGTCAGCGAGCCATTCCCCAAACAACCAGACCCCCCCCCCATTTACAAATGCACACGCCGACCTGTCGGAAACGCCATCCCACCACACGTCCTCAGGCTCCGCCCACCCACACGCGCCGGAATGCTGCCCGACACAAGGCAGGGGCATCCTGGGACGCGGGAGGGGGGAGGGCGGCGCGTGTCAGAGGCAGGACGAAGAGGGTCACGTTTGTTTAGTTAGTGCCACCCACGCATCATGGCCGTCGGTGCGATCTGGGACTGCGTGGGTGTGGGAACAGAGACGGTTTAATGGAGATAGATGAGCTGTAATGATTTTCTGATGCTCGTTGGGTCTCGCGTGGCAACCCAAATTAGGATTTTACTGCCTTTCAGGGACCCATCATAATTGCATCGTCACACAGCCTAGTAAACTACGCACCCATTCTAGGGCCTATCTATTTCCATATAGCCTAGTTAAATACATGCATTCTTAGGCCTACCTTATTCCACGTGATCTATTGAACCACACTCATTGTAGGACCTACCTGTTCTTATTCCACACAGTAAACTACATACTCATACTCTGGCCTACCTTATTCAACATAATCTGTTATAGCACACTCATTCTAGTGCCTACCCATTCTTATTACTCATAGCCTCGTAAGCTCGACATTAATTCCAGGGCCTGTTTTATACCACATGGCCTAGTGGACTAATTCTGATACCCACCGTATACGGAATAGCTTTGTGAACTCCAGGTTCATTGGGGACCTACATCATACAAGCATAGCCTAGTGAACTACACACTCATTTGGGGCCAACCTCATTTTCGCACAGCCGAGTGAGCTACAGACTCATTTGTGGACCTACTTCTTGCTATTATAGCTTAATGAACAGCAAATTCAATAAGGCACCAACCTCAAAATGCATAAAGATTGAGTGCCGACCCCCAGTTTAAGAAATCATCTTATAGATTTGCTTTAAGAGCCTCAGAATAGCTTAAAACATGTAGTTTGTGTTCTATATAAATCAAACGCATCTGGAAATAATGATCACAGTGAAGTGTACAGGAGAATGAAGCCCTGTTCTGATTGAATGTCACGGTCTCCATGGCAGTGGTAAACATGTACAAAAAGGCATATGAGATCAGCGCACTCTCGTTCCAAACTGTTGATGAGCTCAAAGTGGAGGGAACTGGAGCGGCCATTTTGAGATTTGTGGTAATTTTCGCTGGGTGTGCGATGGGTTCTTTATTCCAAGCTGCGGTGAGGTGCGATACTGACTTCCTTGCACTTTATTCGGCTTTTACTGTGCGTACTCATTTAGAACACCCATGTATAGGAAGAAGTGTGTGCGCACGCAAATGTGTGTTTGCATGTGAACAGCCTGTCTCAGTCTCTGTAGGAGTGAAAGGCAACCTGAGACCATGGCGGCGCTAGTTTTAATTTCGCAAAATGAATAACTAAGTGCCTGACAAATAAACAAATAAATTAAGTGAGAGGGTAGTGGGGAAAATTTAATTTCGCACTCCGGCACCCACAAAAGAGAGGTGAACATGTGTGTGTGTGTGTGTGTGTCTGGGAGAGGATGAGTGGGTGTTCGTGTGTGTATGTGCGTGTGTGTGTGTGTGTGTGTGTGTGTTTGGATGTGTGCACATGTGAGGGTGAGTGAGAGTGTGTGTGTTTATGTCATTCTTTACGTCTGTATTTCTCTTTATATTTCCTGTTTTGCATAGACTGCACTTGAAATTCACACTTACAGCACCCCCCCCCCCCCCCCCCCTCTCTCTCTCCCTCACTCTTTCTCTCACCTACACGCACAGGCACGTTTGCACACACAAGACAGATTTTCATTACATCCTAGCAACATGTTCCCAGGATGCAATGGGACAAGACAGCAAATAGCACAGGAAGTCAGTCAGGACAGATAGGAATTTGACAGACAGATAGAAACTGACAGCCGTAGATAATTACAGGTTCTGTGCCCCCCGGCTGGCTGTCCCGGGGCGATGCGCCACAGTACGCCCTGCTTCCACTTCTCCAACACGAACACTGTTCTAGTGCTCTTCCCAACCCCAACAAGGCTTCTCCTGTGATTTTTCTGTCTGTCGGCGCCGTCGTGACGCAATGGCGCTCCAACTAAATCTTGCTCACAGGATTTTGACGACAGAAAGATCAGTTAACTTTTTTTTTGGACAGACACCAGTGACAATATTCAGTGTGACCACTGTGATGATTTCATTGATGATGATGGTAAGAACATGGATACTGAGGGTGTTGATGATGACTATTATTAATGATTAGTCATGTTACAATTTGTAAGACTAAATTCACATAAATACTATCACCTTGGGGTGTGTTGTGTAGGTGTAAAAATAATATTGTTAGTGTGACACAAAAACAGTTGAAGTCAAAGAAGACTTCACTTCCTGGGAAGGGGTTCTCTCAGAGCTGTCCTCTGCTTTTAGTGTTTTATTGGATAAACAGACCAACTGGTGCTCGCCGGAGCACAGAGTCTTAACTCAATCAGGCCTGTCATTGGCTGACGTGCAAGTCGGGCGGATTCTGACAGCCGCTGAATCCAGGCACTGCTTTAAGTTTTATTTTGAGAGACAGACAAATGGACAGAAAGACAGACAAACAAAGATATTGGCAGAGACACAGACAGACATGTACAGTCAGACAGAAAAAGCAGATGGACAGATCGGCAGAGACTGCGACACGCACTCAGACAGACAGAAATGCAGACAGACAGATTAAAGGAGACATAGACCCGTGTGCAGAGGGACAGACGGACAGGAGGGTAGATTGATGAGTGAAAACATGGACAGACATGCATACAGGCAAAGAAACAAACACGGATGGACACGCAGACAGAAAGATGAAGTGTCAGAAAGGCAAAGAAATCTACGACCAGACAGACAGATGTACAAATGGCCAGTCTGACTGACTGACTGACTGACAGACAGACAGAACAGACTATAACTCACTCTCCACTCTCTCTCCGGTCTCAACTGGTGAGGGATTGTCTTGCCGCTTGAAAGAATCGCGGGAGAATATTCCCGGCCTGCTGGAGAACGTCCCTTTAAAAGCCGCTAATTTCTAATTTGTCTTCCCACCCTGCCGTGGCTTCCGTCCCAAAATGAAGGCCAGCAAATTTTGTTTGCTGCTATAAATAATTTGCTAATTTGCTCACAAATAAATACACACACGTACCTACACAAACACACGCAGAAATGTGTGGCACCAGAGGCACACACAGGCTCAGGCGAACTCGCACAACCGCACACACAAACACTGCATGTAATATTTTCCTTCTCCGCAGAAAGACACAGCTGTCACCAGCCTGTCATGCTGCCTGTTTCTATGGTGAACAGATTTCCCCCCAAATAAAATATGCCTTTAAATGTCACTGTCTCCCTAAGGAGCAGAGAAGAAGCAAGAAATCGATTGACATTAGCTGTTCAATTGACTTTGGCTGGAACCTCTCTCTCTCTCTCTCTCTCTCTCTCACTCTGCTCTTCTCCCTCTCTCTCTATTTCTCCCTCTCTCCTCCCTTTCTCTGCATCTTTCTATTCAGCACTTCATGAGAGAAAAAAAGCACCTGACGCATTCATCTGCCAATGGCATTAGCTTTATCTCCGGCCCAGGATTACAATCTTCACTCCTGTATTTCACGCCCTGATATGTCAGCTGTGTACACCCTCCTAATTCCTCCCCTGCTCTCTCTCTCTCTCTCTCTCTCCCTCTCTCTCACCCTCCCTGTCTCTTTTTGTGTGGGCTGCGTGGAATTCAGAGGATTTAAGCCCCTGTTCGTTTGAGATGCCGGGGGTGACGGGGTTATCTGTGGCAATGAATCAATGCAGTCGATTAGACACTGCTTATCTCAGAGCCACGATTTCTCGGCCTGTTCTGAGAATGGGGCCTTTGGGGGGGGGGGTCAGGATTTGTGGCCAGGCCAGCCTGGTGCACTCAGGCCCAGCGAACCAGACATTTTGGCTCAAAGGAACACAGGGGGCTATGAGTCTATTTGAGCCATTAGGAGTGAAATGACTCCGCCTGCTATAGTGTGCTTCTGCGTCACTGAATCCCTGAAGAACACATTCACATGCGAGCGCAACACGCGTGCATATATGAATACACACATACATACATGCATACACACATAAAACACGTGCTTACAGTACAGTATTTCACAAAAGTGAGTACGCCCCTCACACTTCGTCAAATAATTTATTATGTCTTTTCAAGGGACAACGTTACAGAAATGAAGCCTGAATATATTCTACAGAAGTCTTTGTACAATATGTGTAGCAGTGTAGATTTACTGCACTGTCCAATTAACTGAGCAAACAGTCACTATTTCCAAAATGGGTGGCAACAAAAGTGAGTACACCTCACTGTCAACATGCCAAATTGTGTCCATTGTGTGAATATTTAGTGTGACCACCATTGTTGTCCAGCACTGCCTTGATTCTCCCAGGCATGGAATTCACCAGAACTGCACGAGTTGTTGCTGGGATCCTCCACTCCTCCATGACAACATCACGGAGCTGGTGGATGTTGGACACCTGCTGCTCCTCCACCTTCCTCTTGAGGATGCCCCATAGGTGCACAATGGGATTCAGGTCTGAAGACTTGGCCACACCATCACCTTCAGCTTCTTCAGGAAGGCAGTTATCATCTCAAAGGTGTGTTTCGGGTCGTTATCATGATGGAAAACTGCCATTACTACAGAGAGGGCATCATGAACTGCTTCAGAATATCACAGTACATGTTAGAATCCATCATTCCATCAATGAAGCGCAGTTCCCCAGGACTAGAAGCACTTGTGCAGCCCCAGACCATGATTCTGCTACCACCATGTTTGACTGTAGGCAGTATACACTTGTCTTGGTGCTCTTCACCAGGGCGCCGCCACACATGCTGGGCACCATCTGAGCCGAACAAGTTTATCTGGGTCTCGTCAGACCACAGCATGGTTCCAGTAGTTCATGTTCTTGGACTGGTTGTCTTCAGAAAACTGTTTTTTCGGGCTTTCTTGTGGGATAGCTTCAGAAGAGGCTTCAGTCTTGGTCGACGGCCATTCAGACTGACTTCGTGCAGTGCATGGCGTATGGTCTGAGCACTGACAGGCTGTTCTCCCACTGCTGCAACCTCGTTAGCAATGCTGCCAGCACTCCTGAGTCTCTTTTCTGAAGCCAACTTGTGCACCTGACGCAGAGCACGAGGACTCAACCTTTTCGGTCGACCCTGATGAGGCCTGTTCCTAGACCTATTCCGAGCAGAACCCGTCTTGGAAAACCACTGGATAACCTTGGCCACCATACTGTAGCTCAGTTTCATGGTTTCACAGATCTTCTTGTAGCTTAGACCACAACAGTTCTCTTTTTCAGATCCTCAGAGAGTTCTTTCCCATGAGGTGCCATGTTGACCATCCAGTGACCAGAATGATAGTATTGCACCCAAAGCACCACAATTTAAACCTTCAACCCATTACACAACCTCATATAACCCAGTCAAACAGACAAAAGCATGAACATGATGATTTAGACACCTCTCATTGCTTGGTTGACCATTACCAATTGGGGTGTGTACTCACTTTTGTTGCCACCTATTTTGGAAATAGTGACTGTTTGATCAGTTATTTGGATAGTGCAGTAAACCTACACTGCTACACATTTTGTACAATGACTACTCTAGAATATATTCAAGTTTAATTTCTCTAACAGTCCTTTGGAAAGATATAATAAATTAATAGCCAAAATGTGAGGGGTGCACTCACTTTTGTGAGATACTGCATATGCACACTTATAAATCACCTGCATACATGCAAATACACACACACACATGCTTGCAGCCACATGCTGATATACACAAACCCATATGTATTCACGCATATGCGGATATGTACAGACATGCGCATACACACATTGATGCTTTAGGATACAAAAACACACATAAACGCGCAGGCCCATACGTTCACGCATCAATACAGGCCTGTACGTTCGCACGCACATGACGTGACTCGGGGAGAGAAAAGCTTTCAGGAAAATAGCGACTGCGTTAGCTCGCTGAGGCGGAAACACAAAAACACAGCGGCGCACAGTGGGCTGAGAGGAGAGGGGGAGAGAGAGAGGGAGAGGAAAGAGCCGTTCTGCACTTTATCTCCCTTCAAAACATAATGCCCACTCGGGGAATTCTCTGAGTGATCTCTCTATATCGCCTCCCTCCATCTCTCGCCCTCTCTCCCCCATCTCTCTTTACTCTCCGTCAACCACATTCACTCTTTCTCTCTCTGTCTCTGCCAGTCTTCTGGTGGAATATTGATGGAGCGAAACATTTGATGGGGCGTCTTTGTGTACTGTGTGTACAGATTTGTCTGTGTGGTTGTGTTTGTGCGTGCGCGAGTGCGCACGTGTGTGTGGCCATGTAATTGTGTGTCAGTGCCAGTAACGGTTGCTCAGATGAAATTATTGGAGGCACAAAAAATGATTAGAATAATCCATCAGGAGTTAAGCACAGGCTTCCTTTTTAATGCAGTGCCGTGGAAAGAAAATTGTAAATTCAATTCAGAAAAATCTTTTATTCACTTGACAAAAAAGATAAACCACTCTGTTAACCTCCAAATTTGCTTTTATTACATCCTGCTGAGTAACCTGTTCCTTGATTGTTTTAATTACACCAAAGAAAGAGAAGATTGGCTACAAATATCCACAATTATATAACACTGATTGAAATGCCATTTGCTGTAAAATGACGGGGTTTATATTTTCATCTAAACATGCCAAGGAAAATTAGCCACACCTGATAGTGCTGAGTGTTTTTAAAGTTCACATAAAGTTAATCTAAATAAAAGAGTGAAAACAGGTCAAGGCCAATCATTAGTTTAAAGCAATGTACTGTGCCTCCTCTGTTTTCAGTTCAATAGCCACCACGAGCCTATACGTTTGGTGACATACGAGTATACGAGCGCGACTATGCAAATGTGTACATATGTGTCCGAGTATGAGTGTAGGTGTGCTTGTATGTATGTTTGAGAGAGAGAGAAAGATCTCGAGAGGAAGAAAGTGTGCATATGTTCATGAGTGTATGTGTCCTAATGTGTGTGTGTGTGTGTGTGTGTGTGTGTGTGAGAGAGAGATATAAAGAGAGAGAAAGAGTGAGTGTGTGTGCGTGTCTGTGTTTGTGTGTGTGAGAGAGAGAGAGAGAGAGAGAGAGAGAAAGTGAATGTGTATGTGCGTGTCTGTCTGAGTATGTGCGTGCGTGCGTGTGTGTGTGTGTGTGTGTGTGTGTGTGTGTGTGTGTATGGTCATGTATGAGTGTATGTGTACTTTCCTTTATTTGAACAGTTGACATCATTTGCATTTTCGGCCCACCCAGTTCTCTAGTACTCCCAGCCTCTCCAGTGCCACAGTATTCCAGTGAGTTCAGTCATCTGAATCAGAGCTGAACAAAAGCACATTCATAATCCATCAAGATTCAATTAGCAAAGTACAACCAACTCAATAATAAATACACCACTTTAATGTTCGTGTGCTCGAGTCTCAGTGCGGAGTGTGTGTGTGTGTGTGTGTGTGTGTGTGTGTGTGTGTGTGTGTGTGTGTGTGTGTGTGTGTGTGTGTGTGTGGGGCATATCTGTAGCTGGGTGCAATTTTGTACGTGCTGCGTGCGTGTCTGAATGTGTGTGTATGAAGGGCGAGGGGGTCATGCGTTTTCATTTTCCGAACTGGAGCCCAGACTCCTACGGAGGTACTCATATCCCCGTCTTCTAACTCATGGTTATGCTCTGTGTATGAAAGGAGCGAGACGGCGAACGAGTTCCCTGTCACCAACCGCCAGTTTTCAGCTCTTCATTGCCCTCTGCTGGCAGTACACCGTTCTGCCACGGTAACTTGTTGCCCGTAATGGCTCTCAACGCACTCAGAATTTAATTACTTTTTGATTTACTTGATGGGCTTCTGAATCCACTGTGGCTGCTATTCAAAATGTGACGAGCGCCGTCAAGACGAGAACAAATTAGGGAGAAAAGCCAGATTGTTTATTGCAAGCTAGTGAGTTTTACAACGGATGCATATTCAAGGACAGGCCAGCGCGTTTTTAATATAGGCTAATGTCAGATTTGGTACGCTGATTAATGAGCCACATTGTAGAATTACCGCAAAACCTTTCACAGCTGGGTACTAACCAACACAATAGCAAAAGGTAGCTGTCTGGATTTAGGCCAGAACATTGATGATGAAAGGTAGACCTATTTACTCAGATAGCGCACCGTGTTTGCCCTCTGATCTGAGATCGATGGCTCTCGCGAACCGTCACCCCGCCGGACACTGTACCGCCGGTCGCGTGCGTGAGCGGAGCGGGTTTTTCCCCAGTAACTCCGCCGCTAAAAGCGCGCTGTCCCATTTCTAGCCATTGTTCATGTCGTGTCTCCTGGGAGTGCGGGGCGTTCTGTAACGGCGCAGAGAAAAAGGGGGTCACTGTATTCATAATCAGATTGGGGGGCTCTGGGTGCCACTAACCACACAGATAGAGAGTGAGAGAGAGAGAGAGGTGGTGGGGATGGAGGGAGAAAACTAAATGAAGAGGAAATCCCAAAATGTTGAGAGAGAGCGAGGAGGGGAGAGCAAACTTAATGAGAAAACCTAAAATGTTTGAAGCCTCATTCAGGAGAAGAGTGCTTTATGTCATTCTCCTCTTTTGTGGCGACGTTTCTTTCCCAGAACGTCCTGTAGCATTTCTTTCAGCTCATCAGGGAGACAGGAGGAGAAAATATCCATTAGTGGAGCTTCATTCAGACATGTGGGGTGTGAGGGAGACGTGGAGACTGGGGGGTGGGGTGGTGGTGATGGGGGTGGAGAGTTTTCAACCCGCCTCAAATAAATGTAAAAGTTAGGAAGAGAAAAAAAGAAATGAAGACCAGAATGAATAATGGCTTCCATCTAACATCTAGCGCAGAAGCAGCATCTGTGTCAGGTTGTTGACTGCATGACGGCACCCAGGTGTTGCGATGGGCTTAGATTGGACTCTAGACACTCAGAGAGGGGGAAAATGATAGAGAGAAAGAAAGGGGGATGAAAAGAAAGAGAGACAGACTCCGCTGGCAGCAGAGGGGGCAGAGGGCAAAGGAAGTAGGGCAGGATGGTGGCGTGAGTGAAAGAGGGAGTGTGGAGGGTATTCAGACAGTCCTGTGGTCGAAGGCGTTCTGCTGACTGTAAATAGCAGTTCCCCAAGGATTTACTGTGATGCAGACAGTGCTGCCGTCCATTGGGACCAATAGGGTCCAGCAATATATCAGCCACACACACACACACACACACACACACACACACATATATACACGCATGGGCACACAAATACAAGCGAATGCACATGTACATGCCAACATATACTGAATGTACTCGCAAATACAAACAAACAAGCATATATACTCTTGTACAGACATACACTTATATGCACATTCACATGCACACACAAACACACGTGTGCATGTAAAAACGCACACAGCACACATTTTGTCATTAACACGTACTTATATGCACAGGCGCATACATACACACAACTGTAGGCACACACGCGTACACTTATGCACACGCTCCACCTAAAACGCATGCATATACTAACATGCACACTCTCTACACATACACAAACTCACAAATGTAGTCACGTAGACATGCACTTTAAACGCACTCACAAACACGTGTGCATGCACACATACACAACCGCGCACATGCATATATTCACATACTCCACATACTCGTGCGCATGCACCCTACAGAAACACACACACACACATGAACTCACAATGCTCACATGCTGATTTGCACACAGTCTACACACACACACACACACACCAGCGTGGCACACCGATGATGCGAGCAGAGCACTGCCACACCCTACTGCGGTACCACATTGGGCTGATCTGGTTGATGGGAGGTGGGCCTGCAGCTCACAGGCTCTACATTTCCATAGAAATCAGTGCAGGCGGCAGCTGTGGGTCACACGAGAGCCGAGCACCGGGGGGAGCGACCAGGCCGCGCCGCACACACCGAGAAACACCAACCTGCTGCAGCGCCCGGTGACAGACAGCTTAAAAAAGAGTCACCTGCCCTTTTCAACAGCCGCCTCTGTTGCCTGCACTTAAACAGAGGGAGAGAGAGAGAGGGAGAGAGAGGAGTCACAGGATGAATGGAGTGAGGCAGGGAACAGGAAGGAGGACAAAGGAGTGAGAAGGGATAGTAGTGATGTACAGAGGGGGGAAGATAAGATGCAAGGAGGTGAGGAAGAGAGGGAGGAGGAAGAAGGGCCCTTCGGAGGAGAGGAGAGAGATAAGGAACAGGGGGGAGAGAAGGACGGAGCAGGACGCTGAGATGGAGGAGGGGAGAGGTGAGGTCACCGATCACAAAGGGCAGACAGTTCATTATGTGTCTCCGGCCGGCATCGACATGGCAGACAGAGAACGAGGGAGGAAAAAAAAACGAACGCATCGTTTGTCCATTTCTCCCCACATTCTTTCCTGTCTGTGTGCTGTTTTTTTTTTTTTTTTTTTTTACTATTTTAATAGTCAGCTGTCTCGCCCCTGGACGTGTCCTTCTTTGTCTCTCGGGCAGAGACAGTAGCCGTAGAGATAGGGGGGGAAAGGAGGGCGAGATTTATATCGGGGGAACCAAACCGAAGCGCCACCGCCAGGATTCTTAATCATTGCTACGACAACGAGTCACCTGGCAACGGGATACACAATAGCCCGGTAACCTTGGCGACCGCGTGTCTTTCAGTCTGTCTAGAAGGAGAGCCCAGACAGACAGAAATGAGAGAGAGAGAGAGAGAGAGAGAGAGAGTGATGTATGCGTACAGAGGGGTAGTTGAAGAGCAACAGGTGGGTTTGAGTGTATGTGGGATTTATGGGAAGAACAATGTCTCTCAGAGGCAGATGTGTGTGTGTGTGTGTGTGCGCCTGCCTGTGTGTGCATGTGTGTGTGTGTGCGTGTGTGTGCGTATGGTTTCTGAGAGGGAGAGTGGTTAACAAATATATCATTCCCTCAATGCCATCCCATCAGCCCTTTGGGTAATTACAGCTGATTAAGTATTTTTTTCCCGTACGTTTTCAGCGGCAGTTGCTTATAAATAATCTACCCATCAGTCTCTCTGCTAATGAATCATTTCGGTATAAGAGCGGGGAGCTGAATTCACTGCTCTGTTAAATTACAAAAGGCCCATAATGATGTTCTGGTCCGATTTGTGACTCATGCGTTCTGAACCAATGGGGCGTGAGCCTCTACCACTCGTGCCTCGTGCGTCTGCTGGTCCTGCTCTGTCACAAACACGTGCACTCCCCCAGAACAAGAGTGCACGTGTGGCACTCTTTGGAGTTTAAGAGCAGAGCGGTGGACGTCATATATGAACTACTGTTCTTCTGTGAGGCGAAACACATTCGCTCACTGCTGCACCTGCCCTAGGGTTCTGGAAGATGCCTGGGGATCAATAAATAACCCTGAAAACCAATGGCTGAAATCTGAAAACGCAAGGCTATTGTGTTTTTGTTCAAGTGCCGAGGGAGAAATTCACCACAGCCGCCACCACTGTGTTTCGCCCACTAGAGTGATGTGCGGCAGCCATTTTGTGTCAGAATGCTCAGCACGCGTCAGGTGAGCCGGAGAGTGTCCGCTCAGACAGAGTTATTTTCTGCAATGTGAAGACACAGGGTGCCCGCTGCCCGACAGATCACCAGTAAGTCTGTTCCAGCACGACCTCCAAAGCAGCTCTGCTCGCCGATTACAGAGTAATAGGCTGGCTTAGGGATGCCAGGTGTAAAATTAGTCTGAGCAAGGCGAAATGGAAGTGATATCACGATCAAAGTCCAACTGGGGAGTTGGGCGTTTGTGCAGAGACTCCCTTTGACCCAATGCTGCATGGGCTGGAGAATCGTTACCCAGCCGAAGGTTAAATTTTATCAAAGTTGACACTGGGGATGCCGGTTTACGATTTGTTTTTATACATAAGTAGCTGGTCTGATGGCTGAGCGGCGGGACATCTTTGAATTGCCAAATCAGAAAAAAAAAAAATGAAAAATGTCTTTTAGGGATTGCCGATCAGGTATGACATTGTCTAATTGGGAGTACGAGCCGAATCTGAGCGGATCATTCGTCATCAGGGCATTACAAAATGGGATGTCTGGCAATCCTGGGTTCGCTGGTGTTGGCATGACCCATTAGTGGGCACGCTTTGCCCACCCAGACTGCTCAAGGAACCTGTAGCGGAGCCAAATCATTTTGGTTAGATGCGTAAAGCAGGGATCATCAAATCATGGTGTGAAACATGAAAATTTTGCACCATCCCTTTACCGTTTCCTGTCGAAAGACATTCTAGCCAATCAGAAGCATTCATTTCACAGTAAATTACAAGGGATAAAAGAAAACCAGGGCTGGATTTGGATTTGAGGTCCAGTTTTGGTGATCCCTGAGTACATTGGAGAACTAGCACCCCCAGAAAGGATCGCAAACACTGATGGCCCTATTAATAGATCTTGTATGAGGAAGAGTGCTGACCCTGGGTCAGTTCTGTTCTTTCTTCTGTAATGGATATAGTGAGGAGGTGAGTAGGGGAAACTGACCTAAGCTTTTACGGGTTGCATGAATACAAGGCTGAAGGCGGAAACAGGCTGACAAGATGCAATTTTTATTCTTGAGGCAGTGGATTGATACTCATCTATATCACTAATTTTACTACAATTCAATAAAAAACTTTTTTACATTGGACCCGTCATGAATAATTTTATTCCAGTTTACTCCAGTAGTTTACACCAACTACAATGTACTCATAAAAAGAAGTCAAAAACTTACAAACATTTTGTTCAAATCATAATGATACTGACTCATTTTTGCATTTTATCCATGAGATTGCACATACCGTGAGCAGACACAAATACTCAGACTGAGGAACTCTGATGTGCTGAACGTTCAGTTGAAACTGAACTCTGCAGATTGTTCAATTAGTTATGAGTTTAACAGACCCTCACACTGATGCACAGTCTGATGGTCTGTGAGGGTCTTGAGTATTTTGACAGGGAGACTATTTCAACAGGCTATAATTCCGACATATCTATTCATTGTCTCAAATTAAAGTGAAAGTTGTCATTTAATATGCGAGCAATGACATTCAAACGGAATGAACGGTTTAGGAGCTATACAGCTCTTCAAAATTGTGACAGCGACCAAATGCTTCCAGACCATTCTGTAGTACAGGCAGAGGATATGAGTTTTAACTACAATATACTGCGATTGTCAGAGTCACTGTCAGCGTTTAGCCTTTTATCAGTAATTTACATTAGACTACGCATAATAATGTACATAATTACTTCTGGCAACCTGGCAAATGACAATTAATTGGTTTAATTCTCACATAGAACTTTTGTAATCATCCTCGCACACAAACTGAGATTTTTCATGAAATGTCTCTTGAAATGTGATATTGATATTTTAACGCCCTTGTAAAGACATGCCTTTTGAAATATATCCTTTTACAAAAGGGCGTATCATCAAGATGAAGATTATTGTCAAAAGACATCTAAGCGGCGGTAGCAAAAAGAAGAACAGAGGAAATTAAAAATAGATCAAATAAGGACGTAGTGAGGAGAGGGAGAGCGACAGAAAGAGAAAAAAAAGTCCTGGCGAATGAGTTAAGCTTGTTCCTGCTTTTTCTCTTCGTTTCTAAAGGCCGAGCGGAAGAATTAACGACGGAAAAGTGGCCACGTCTAGTTATAGACGCGGACGCATTCTAATGGGGAGACCGCGCGGTTGCCACGACAACTCGCTTGACACATGCGGTGAGGGGAGTGGAGGTGGGGGGTACCGAAGGCAGGGATGAAGAGAGAGAGAGAGAAGAGGTGGAAGGAAAGTAGAGACGAGAGGTGGATGAGGGTTTCACTAATACTCGGTAGCCAATGCCTAGGTTTAAGTGCGCGCAAGCGAGGACGTTCCGGTAATCAATTCAAACTTACCCACAATTAGGAGCGCGCAAGCCAGATAATCAATTTAAACTGGCAGCACCTTTTCCTCGGCTCTAAAAATAAATAAATAAATAAAAATACATTTTAAAAAATGAGAAGGAAATTATTTGTCCTCTGAGCGCTTTATGACGGTGAATTATTATCATGATAATGATTCAGAACATGATTATGTTTGTTTTCCTCCTCCGTGACGGCTGTGTTTGTTTCCGAACAATTCACCACGCCACGCGTATCGGCTCCGATGAGTCCTATTTTCGTCCGCTAGCGATCCTATCCATGATTCTCCACCAATCCGCCGAGCGAGGCCTTTAGTCACACGCCTTATTCCTCAAGTAAGTCCTCACACACACGCACACACACACACTGACTTATTGGAGAAGCCTTCCAGTCACACTCCTTTAAATTCCGCCTCTGTCGTTCGCCTTTGATTTTCGAAGACAAGCTCATATTCATTCACTGTGTGATTCGCCGTCGATGTAAATTTAAGCGTCTGGGTCTCCTCTGGTCACGGGTGGATGGATGCGTTGGCAGGACTGGAAAAAAATGTCGGCTGGGTATCATTGAATTGTTTTCTTTTGTTTGTTTATTTATTTATTAAACTTTTAACTCCTTTTCAGTTCGCTTAATTTAGAATGCGCGTGGCATTCTGGTTGCTGCCAGTATGTGACAATGCGACATTTGGCTCCGACTTCATGCGCAGAGCTGTGCGGTTGGACATCCCCGCATCCATTATCTAAACTGTTGATTTCACGCCAGGGTTAAAGAAGGCTGAAATCTATCCCAGCATTCCGTGGGAGAGAGGTCAGGAGACATCCTGGAGAGCTCGCCATTCTTTTGCAGGTATCAAGCTCCTTTCACTCACGCACTCATACCTATGGGAAATTTTACTGATGATCCTCGCATACATGTTTTAGTGCTGTAAGAGGAAACCAGAGTACCTATAGAGAACTGACAAACACAGGGAAAACATGCGATCGCCCGTATCTGTGCGGTGTAGCTTCATTTAAAGGGTGCGATTCTAACATGGCGCAAGTTATGCAAATTACTTTAAGACAGAGGCAGCTGGAAAGTGAAGATGACGACCTCTGCTCTGACCTCATAATAATCCGATATCATATTCATTATACCTGAATGCAGTGTTCGTGATTACAGGGACGTAGAGCTGCAGTTAGGGCTAGACCTGATGATCATGTTGCCTAGATTGACCCGGCAGCGAGACTCTGGTTATGCTCAAAACGAGGGATTTTCAAAACTCGCCAATTGCCGATGTTGTACATGGTCCAAGCACTTTGTTGTTTGACGGGCTTGTCCCCTAAAATTCGATCCCGTCTGAAAGAAAACGATTTGTGTGCTCATTGACACAGCTTATTTCTGAAAATATGTTGTCAATGTGTAGCATTTCCTGGTCAAACGCCAATTCGGTGTGGCCAAATCGCCATCTCGAAAGTTGATGGGAGAGACCATGTGATCAGTGAGTTGGAGGACAGCCTGCCTCCTGCAGGTGACACTGGCAAACCGTCTCAGATTTTTGACCTTTTGTAAAGATCTCATAGGACCCCGCAATATCATGTGTTCTAATATTTTTTAGGGTCCCCATTGAGGTCTCCAGTACTTGTGGAGGCCCCTTGAAAGTGTAATAACCGTCTAACCCCATGTAATGCTGCTGGTAGCTCTATCAGCCTGGCCTGGATTTAGGCATCAGACCAACAGTGGGCCTTGCTGTTCATGACCTCAGCCAATTATCTGCCTCCTTGCATGGCTGAACATGGCACCAAGACAGTTAGGAGTTAATTCTCATCTCATCCAGGGTAAATTAAAGAAATGATCCCCTGGTCTCCAGGCGACTGTTTCCTCATCTTTTCATGCGTCCGACTGCCTGAGTCGAGGAAAAGACACCCAGATACTTACGCTTTCATCCCGCTAAAAATCACCTCGAGAATAAATATGAGCTCATCATCGACCTCGGAAACCGTAGGACTGGAGAGGAATATGTTCCAGACAGACGTCTCACTGCATTGTGGGAATTATGCGAACCGTCCGCCTGTGGATTCCCCATAGACACCGAGTGCTGTCCTGAACTCAGTTTATTAATATTTTCTTTGCTGGAGTTTCTTATGGAGAAAATATCCCTGAGTTCACGAGAGAACAGCTCGCGAACTCCAACCACCACAGCAATGCTTTATTCAATACATACAATATAATCCACTCACGGGAGATGTGGAGGGACCCGGAATCATAAATCTGTTAACAATTCACCGTCACAGCACAATGAGCTACAATTAAGCAAACTGAGAGATTTCCTTTATTTGATAATTATCCAAGGCTTGTTTTCCAATTGTTTTCACGAAATTACTGCACATGCCAATATAAATAAGAACTATCCGATAGAAAGGAATACTTATTTACTCGGCTGCATCTTGTATTGAACTCTGCCTGGGGGATCAAAAGACCAACCAAACAAATGCTACTTTGATCTTAATTTGAGAAACCGAAAACTTCAGATTGTTTCATGCCATAACCGTCTAACTTAACTCTTTGAAGAGTCTGTAATTTGGAACGACTTAGCTAAATTCTAAGTCTGTGTCTGAAACTCCATAGCTTTTGGGCACAGGTTGCGTTTGTTACATCAGACATTGGATGTGTTCGGAGTTCACTTAGGGACAGTATGATTATGTGTTTGTGTGCGTCATACCTGAGATAAGTGTGAAGTTCATAATGTCACTGGTAAACTTGATAACCATGTTAGTAATATTATATAAGTGTGGTTATGTCTCTCCGTCTTTCACGTGTATTATTATGTCTTATTACGCTGTCCACCAACAGTCATAGAGAGTGTAGCTGATAATAATAATAATAATAATTTATCGTCATAATCATAATCATAATTATCATAATAACAATCATCACAGTCCTCAAGGGCAGAAGCACTAATTACTCAGTAAATCAGTGAAATATCTGGATGAAGTGAAAGGAACAGAAGCAGGATTTGAATTTGATGTTCAGATTTTGTGATCTTTGCTCAAGGAATTGAGTTTGTGATTCTTGGCTGAGACCACCATAACGGCCAGATTCAGACATGGAGAACTGTAGCCCGTCTCCTTCAAGCAAGTCCTGCTGCGTTTCGTTTAAGTCACAAAGTTCACAGTGAGAATTGCACAGTTGTGTGCACGTGACCAAGCAAACTGGCGTGTTTTTCACTCAATCAATCAGATTTCTGATGATGAAGTTTTCAGTCGGAGTTACTGCCTTGTTTTGGGCCACATGCTGTATTAAACATTAATCGTTTCATTGTCACCAATCGTTCCGTGTAAAGATGTCCACATTCACTCAAACTTCATTCAGGATTTACTCAACGGCAGGGGTATTGAAAATGATTAATAAATAATAAAACAATGAATAAATGAATAATAAAACAATGAATCAATTTGTGCAGTTTAGCAAGGCTCTCACCCATGAATATTGATAAGAAGAAAACTAGACATTCAATTATTTTTGGAGGTTTTTTTTCTTTAATAAGCATTGGAATGCTGATCCAGATGATGACCATTGATATGCTGCGCAAATATTCCAAAGCTGGTCCATCTATTCTTTTCTCTAGTCTTCAGAACAAAGCCTTTGATTGGTTGAAAGCATCGCCAGCCCTTCCAGTTCCTCAGACAGTGAATGCACAAGACTGCAACACACAGACCTGACGCCAAAACTAGATAAAGCGCCATTCCTTCAAACACCAAATTTCATGCTGTAGGGTTATGGAGGAATCTGGATTACTTCACCGTGTAAACTCAAGACAGCTCTGTTCACCTCAATATACAGTTAGGTCCTTAAGTATATGGACAGACGAACAATTTTCAGTAACACTTTACAAAAAGGGTACAACAGTTAACATTAATTAACATTAGAACATTAACTATCTGTTAATTAGCAGGTACCTGATGTGTTAGATAGCTGAATAAGCATTACATAACCATAATTGAACATTTATGAATTTTCTGTGTATCCCTTATTGTGAAATTGAAAACATCCCTTAATTATTCCTTATGCAGCACTTCAAACTATTAAACCATAATTCATAAATAAATACCTCAGTTCATGCGAAAATAATTTGTAAATGATTTCCAGGTGTATTAGTTAAATGTTAATTATCTGTTAGTAAATTCTTATTACTGCATTAACTAATGTTAATTGTTGTACCCTTATTGTAAATTGTTACCAAATTTTCATACTTTAAGTCTTATGTACACCACCGCGATGGATTTGGAAAAAAAAAAAAGATGATGTGCTGACTTTCAAAGGCTTTTTCAAAAATATTGTCTAAACTGTGTATGAATTACACCCATTTCATGCACAGCCCCCTCAGTTTTAGGGGGTGAAAAGTCATTAGGGAATAAAATGCACCTGACCATGGAAGAGCTGAGCATCCAATTGTCCAAATACTTTTGGTCCATAAGTAAGGCAAAACCTATTAAAAAATGGTGTAATTCCTTTCACGTTCACCGGTTTCTTATGTGTTACCCCTCACACTGAAACCGAATGACCTCCCTTTCAACTCGTATTTATGATTTCATTTTGACTGCAGTATTCTTTGGTTGACAGCTAGAATAATAATAGCGCTGTCAATGTCCAAATATTTACCCTCAACTGTCGGTTTCTGGGATGGGTGGTTTCAAGATTTCACTCATTACAGTTATCCAGTTAACCCAGTAAGCCTGATCCGTGAAACCAGACCAAGGGAGCTCGCACCTGAAGTTAAAGCCATTATAAGACTTCAGTTACCATAATATCTCGCCTCACCAGGAAGCCACCGCATCATTGGCTGGCACTCATATAGGCCATGCATCAGAGATTAGAGAGTGAAGAGCCTCTGTGTATTAGATCTCAATCACCTGCTGCAAGACCTGGGGTTAATGAGCTGTCCCCGTCCGGTGCATTATGTGATAAAGAACGCAATGCTAAGAGGACATGTAGGACATCCTGACCATCAGTGACTAAAGCTAATGCGAGCCCAGGAAGTACTGGTCCCGTATTCGGAGCGCCGCCATCAAGGAGGGCCATTGCAATAAGCATTACTGTAACCAGCAGAGTGAAAAATGGTGACGACTCTTAGGGCCCGTAACTGAAAAGAGCCGACCTGTTGTGATAAATAAAACAGGGGTCCTTAACGATAATTCTCAGGGGCCTTGGAATATCTAGCAACAGCACAAGCTAAGAGGCTGTATCTACCAGCACAACAATCACTTTGTGATAGAAAAGATTCACCGGAGAATCAGACGTTATCTCTCTCTTACGCTCAACAAAGCAGGATCATATAAATAAGTACTTAGTCATGGTTTTGTGCGTAAGGCTCTGGTTAAGATGCGATTTCGTGATAAAATAAGACAGTATTACGGGCCAGGCCCCTGGCTAAGAAGGCGGAGCGCAGCTCCCGCTGGTCGGGATGGTGTAACGCTGAATGCGGAGTGAACGCTAACAGAACAGTAATGAGGAATCTAGCCGAGCAAATAATTAAGTGGGGCGGGCTGAGCACACGCTGGGTTATTAAAATTAGAAGCACCACCGGGGATCGTGGGTCGTATGAAAAACACAGGGCCCAACAACCACAAGAAAATTTGATCTTCTAGTATTCTTTTTTAACATTTTTCACGGCCTAACCTGTATGCATTATTATCAGTGCATTGGAAAGGTCCTCGCCAACACTAGATATTTTCAGTCTAAATTTGGCCTTAGATGTACATTTTTTTATGAAGAGAATGGATGAACGATTAGATAATGGATGAATGGATGGGATGTTTATTTATTTATTTGTTTGTTTGTTTTCCAGATTAATGTTGCAGCAGATAAATTCAGAAGTTGTCTGACATGCCCGGAACAAGCAAACAGCCAATTATTTTATCGAACTGTCAACTACAACGCAGTGTCGCCAGTTTTAAGGCAATGGTTAGCCACAACAAATATTGATTTGATTTGGTTTTCAACAGTTTATTGCTCTTTAGAGAACATTTTTCAATAGTTAGAAACTCGATTTAATTCATTTTGAACCATGTTTGCCAAACAATAGTGTTTGTAGTTCAGCTTTGCCAAGTGCTGTTCATTGAGGTCCAAAATATGGTTCTCATTAAAGCTAGTTTTACGCCCTGCTCAGTAACTTCCAACTTTGTTAATTCAACAGTATGTGTAACCATATCACGCATCCAGAAATGTACATGCAGACTGCTGTTGTGCCTGCGAACTTCTTTAACAAAGTGTGCCGAACATATGCACAGTTTTGTGAACTTCTGGAGGCCTGCAGTAAAAAGCGCTAAACGAGGCTTGTTGCGCTAACAGTCCGAGTGACGAAATGTACATCAATGAGCCATTTGGCGCAGCAGGTGAAATGCGTCTCGGCCTCCAGGTTTTGCGTCACGGCCTGGAATTATCTTGCAAGACAGAGGGCGGCCGGTAGACAGTGTAAACACTCTGCACTGGCACAGATATCGCCTTGCAGTAATCGAGCCTTTGTCCTTACGTAAATTTATTACTACGTCCACCGCGGCTACCATCAAATGGCTTATGGCTGAGGTGTCAGGCATATTATCTCCACTCGTCGATGCTAATTGGCGTGGAGGTGATGTTAATAGTGCCACTTAATTGCTACTTAAGTGAATGCAATAAACATAGATACGGGGTGCACATAAATACAACGTACATTCGCCCACAGTGCGCTAGTGCACAGATATACGGAGATAAATGCGAAATGTTGAAAAGGAGACCGCTAAGAAGAGAACAAGCATAGCTGGCTCAGAATTCTGAGCGAAGGAGACAGGGAGGACTGTATATCTGCAAAGAGAAAATGGCAAGGGGTGCTAAGTGCCATTCACATTCTGTGTATGTTCATTCATCATTACCCAGACTCTCGGGTTGCCAAACAGACGGCGCGGAGAAGACAGAGTGCCACTGTGAGTGATATAGAAAGAGATAGCAGCGGGAGCGAGGACGGTTATATATCTCGTTAACCCTCCTGTGTATTTGTGTGTGTGTCTCCGTGATTGTGTTTCAGCCCTGACCTCCCTGGGAGAGACATTAATTCTGCACACATCACACGAAGAGACGCTCAACGTGTCAACAGATACACTCGCAATATCCCCCTCTTGGTTTACGGAGCCATTTCAGAACTAATAATGCTTCTCCTTTTTTTCTGGCTGAGAGTATGAGTCTGTGGAAATCAGAAGTGAGGGTGAGAGTGAGGTACTACACTGGAGGTGCCAGAACCTGTGTTTGGCCCCGTGCCCCGCGGATGACAAAGGGAGCGTTTGAGAGGAACTTTCCGCATTTACGGGCATACTTTCTTTGGTGTCTTTCTGAGAAACAGTATCGGTTGCTCCTCTAGGTATCCTGCATTGGCACTGTGTGAGTGAGAGAGCATGCATACAGGCATGAGTGTGTGTGTGAGTGAGTATGTGTGTGCATGCATGGTTGTGCGTGAATATGTGTGTGCGTGTGTATGCACGCATCTGTGTCTCTGTGTGCATGCGTGCCTGCATATGTGTGTCCACGTGTGTTTTTTGTGTGTGCGTGTGTGTATTTATGTTCGTGCCTGTGTGTGCATACGCTTCTGAGAGAGAAAGACGGAGAATGTGTGTGCTTGTGTGGATATGTATGAGAGACAGATTGTGTGTGTTAGTGTGTATGTGAGAGAGAGAGAGAGAGAGAGGGGGGGAGAGAGCTTGTGTAAGTTAAGGTTTTTCCCAGAAGCTGTGTCACATATGTAAATCCCTAGGACAGCTGTTGAAATATATCTGGGCTCTTTTAGTTTATTTTGAAAATGCGGACCTAAATATTTTAATCCCTGCCTGTTTACTTACAAGTCCTGTAAAAGTAAACATGTCCAAATGAAATGACTGTATGATTGCCATTTCACTTCATGGTCAAGTGTTAACCCAGCAGAGTAAATATTAGATTTAAGTAATACGCCATTCACAGATGTGATCAGATTCAGCTCTAACTATGACAGACAGCTGTCTCCACTGTTAACATCCACGTGCCTTTGTTCGCTGTTTCAATAGTTAATGAGACAAATCCATAGTATGAATATTTGATGATGACAAGTGTCCCCATATGGCGAGATACGCCAGCGCCCAGTGAGAGAGGTGAAATGTCACGGGATCATGTCAGCGAATGTCAACGTCTGTCTCTCGTCTGTAACTGCGTCCTGTAAAGCCAGTTAGTCTGTCTGTGTTTGTGGCATCTCTGGTGTACAGCCTTCACATGCATGCAATACTCATACACTATATTTGCATGTCTGGCCAGTTAAATGTTTGCTGTTTAACCATTTCTCTTTGAGAATCATTTAAGCAGGAATGGAGTCGAATGTTAGGGTATATGTGCACACGTGCGCACAGATGTTCAGACAGACACACACACACACGCGTGCGTGCGCGACGCAGACACATGCACATGTGTGCACACACACACAGTCACACATATACAGACACACGTGCACACACATACACACACACACACACACACACCCCCCCCCCCCCCCCCACCCTCTCTCACACACACACACACACACACACATACTGTGGAGCTGTGGGTTTCCCAGTTTTCCTGAGGGACTGAAAGAGCGCAGCTCAGGTTGTTTGTGTTGGAGGCCGCGCTGTAATAGACAGGAAATTAACACCTGCCTCCCCCAGCTCTACTGGTAATGCCCTCCACTCGCTGCACAACTCACACTGCTGGCCCTGCAGTTTACTCTCAGCAGCAGTCCTGTCTGTACACTCCTGTGTGTGTGTGTGTGTGTGTGTGTGTGTATGCTTGCATGAACGTGTATGTGTTTGTATGTGTATGTGTGTGTATGTTTAAATGTATCTGTGTGTGTGTGTGTGTGCGTGTGTGTATATGTATGTGGGCGTGGGGGCATGCATGTGTGTGTGTATCTGGATGTGTGTGTGTGTGTGTGTGTGTGTGTCTGTGTGTGCCTCAGGAATGCTGCTTGACTGAAGTTAGAGAAGGATGATAAAAAAAGATAAAAAATCCCTTTTAACTAATAAGTCTTGACCTTATTTTGGCAATTTTCCTTGATTAACAAGTTTTCCAATAATTTGAAAAATCCATCAACAGTTAAACACACAGCTTCCTTCTTAATGCAATGCTGCATTGATTAGATGGTAAATCCAATTCAGAAAACGCTTTATTCACTTTATAAAAAAGATTAACTACTCTGTTAACTTCCATGTTTGCCTTTTGCACATCCTGACTGCAGGCTTACCTGCGCTTCATTATTGTTTAAATTACAAAGGAAACGAAGATTAGGGACAAGTATCCACAACTGAATAATTTTGACTTTGTCTGAAATGCAGCTTTTGTCTCAATGACTCGTTTAATTGTTTGTTTTATCTTAGCCAGGAGAACTGATTGAGTGTTTTCTGAGTTCACGTAATGTTCATTTAAAAAAGATGATTGAAAACAGGGCAAGACCAATCATTGGTTTAAAGGTATGTTCTCATCCTCCCGGAGTTTCCGAACACCAGCCACCACTGGTGTGTGTGTGTATGTGTGTGTATATTTGTGCACATCTTGTGTGTATGAGTGTGTGTGTAAGATAGAACAGTATGTACACACCTGAGTGTCTGTATAGTCTATGTGTGTTTGCATATGTATGTATGGCTTTATGATTGTATGTTTAATTTTTTTTTTTTTTTTTTGAGTGTGTGAGAGTAGAAAATGTATGTTTGCTTGTGCGCGCGTCTGTGTGTGTGTTTCTCTGCGTTAGATTAAGTGTGTATAGGCATGCCCCGGGAATCAGTTGCTCTTGAAATACCTGGGCCTTTGTGTCTTGCTGCTTGATTGCTTTGTATGACCACAGCAATCAAAATGGCTGCACCAGGAAATCTGGGGGTCAAAGGTCAACAGCACTCTTGTGTGCGGCGCTCGTGCTCCGCACGCCTCGCTCAAAGCCAGAGAAAATGGCAGAAAAGCATTGATCAGCAGCTTTGTGTGTACTGTCTGCCTGTCACTCCTTCAGCGAAGTTTAGATTGCATTGTGGGTGCATTTGTTATTTTGGAATTCAGTGACACTAGGTAAATGGGCGTGCCGCTTCGTGAGTATAACATCAGATTCAGCGGCTGCACTATGAAGAGAATGAGTGATTCTGCTTCTCTGTTGACATTATCATGCTGAATTGGCTCAAGCCTGTGACATGAGGGGAGTATTACTGCGGAAACTGTTGACAAGCCAGCCGGAGGGCCTGATATCCATTTGCGCGAGTAAAATATTAAACTGTTTTGGTAAAGGACATGAATATTATCTGACCCAGCAGTGACATACGTCAATTTACATTTCAAATTTCCGTCGCTTTTATTATTTCATTCTGTTATTTCATTATTTTGTTATTACAAGATCACAGGATTGTGAGATTATTGAGATTTTGCACTTTAACAGATGTAGAATGAGCTAAAGAGTTGCGCCGCTGAAACGCAGCAAAGCCACGCTGCATGTAGAGAAAGAACCGTCGCTGTTTTTGCATGAATGTCAAGGATTTGTTCATGAATGACTGTTAATGTGTGTGCACATGTGCATATGCATGTGTGTGTGTGTTGGAGAGACATTGTACATGCAGGTCAGTACTTGTGTTTGTTGAGTGTCATTATATGTGTTGCAGCTTCCTGCTTCTTTTATGTTTTTTGTTGGAGAAGTGTATATATGTGTGTGTGTGTGTGTGTGTGTGTGTGTGGAGGGGGAGGGGGTGTGACTCGTGCACATGTCTGCATCTGACAGCTAAATTGGATGGATGATGTCTCTATCCTGCTGTTCCAGGTGTGAGAACGATCTGTGTGTGTGTATGTGTATGCGTGTGTGTGTGTGTGTGTGTGTGTGTGTGTGTGTATCTCAGGTCAGGACTCCCCTCAGGCTGTTGAGGTTGATTTTGGGAGGGGGTGGGGGGGTAGAGGGGGTGGTCTTGGAGGGGCAAGGTGCGATTCATGACCTCAAAATCTCTTAGCTCCAATCAGCTTCAGGGAAACACCTTAACTTACACACCTCTCTCTCTCTCTCTCTCTCTCTCTCTCTCTGCTCCCTGAGGGCACAGATGGAGGGAGATGGGAGCTTGTAGAACACCTGGTTCTCATCTGGAGAGAGAAAATGAGAGAGAGATTTTTTTCTCACTAATTCTTTGTGCCAGAATGAGTGCGTGTAAGAACAATCTCATGGCATGCCCTCAGTGGGCCCGTGTGTGTGTGTGTGTGTGTGTGTCCGTGCGTGGGTGGGTGGGTGTTTCTGTGTCGAGCAGTTGGCCTAAAGCAGAGCTCTATGGTGAAAATGACTGTTCATTTCAGCGGGGCAGAACAAAGAAAGTGTCTCAGAAATGTGGCACTAAAAACCTGTTCATGAAAGAAAGCGAGAGGAAGGTTGTCGGGGACAGTGTTCAACAGAAACAGAATGAAAGTGACAACAAAAATGCACGTCGGCTCACGGTCAAAGTACAACTCGGTTCTAAATGGAGAAGGCGCGCCATTTTCGAGAAAAAATTTCTTAGAAAATATCAACTGGAATTATGTTGAGTGTTTTCTCGCTTGTCATTCTTCTTCTGTGGTGCTGCGAGGAGCTCATTTTGAAATGGTTTTCGTCATTGTGAAAAGAGAGGTAGAGAGGGAAAGTGCAGACTGAAAGGGAGCGATGGCGAGCGAGGAAAGATGGAGATGTGAAAAGAAAAGGAAGGCGGGAGAGGATGCAGAGTCAATGGAAAAATCATTAAATATGCGACCAGGACTCAGACGGATGGTGTGGAGGGAGAACTGGAGGGACGGATGTGCAGGGGTGAACCGCAGATGTAGCTGAAGATGTTAGAATGAAAGAACGGAGAATAAACAGCCAAATGGCCAGTTTTCAAGTATAAGACCAAGGGTCTCATTTGGAAATGGTGCGTGGAGACAGAAATGATGCGTACTTGCTTACTTATGTGGATTTCAGATGAATAAAAACAAACCTGACACATAAAAACATGCAGAATTAGCAAGATTATACACGTTTGAAAAATTCTGCGTCAATCTTGATTAATTACACTGAACAAAAATATAAACGCCGCATGACAAATTTTTTAGTTTTTACTGACAGGAAACTGGAACTGGGAATCGTCTGTGAATAGCTCTCTTCTCCAGTGTGCCAAGGGCCATCGAACGTGTGCGTTTGCCCATGCGAGTCGGTTCCAACGCCGGACAGCGGTGAGATCCAGACCACGGTGAGGACGCCGAGCGTGAAAGTTGGCTTCTCACAGGCAGTTACGGACTGTCTGTGGTGTGATGTGTCTGTTGTGCAGACCAACGGTCTCATCCGCTGTGCGTGTTGCTGATCTGAACCGATCCCTCAGGTGGACGAGCCGGGTGTAGCGATATTGCGCTGGTGTGGTCACACGTGGCTGACGCGGATGAGGTCGATTTGCAGTACTGCCCGTCTGTCGGAAACCAACTCTCAAACAGCCTATTGTCCGATAGTTAACATTCAGCTGCACAGCGTCCGCTCTGGTGGACATCCCTGCATCGAGCATGCCAATGGCTCATTCTGTCTGATCACCGTCTGGAAATGCCACACCCATGTACTGAGTGAAATCACTGCATCACTGAGCAAATGCTCACTGACACGGAGATGAATTAAAAAAATGCTACACAAATCGAGAGAAATATCCCTTTTGTACAAGTAAAAGTCAGCATATGCTCAGTTAGAGTTGTTAGCTCCATGTGGCATCAATATTTGACATGGGGTGTTTATACTTTTTGTTCAGCGTAAATAAGAATTACATGATAGTTTAGGTTACCCACAGTCACAGCTCTATAAATTAGGATAATTCTATGATACAATTTTTTCTTTTTTTGAGCGTACGCACCACGCAATATTTAGGCTTGGCTTGAAATCCGCACAAATTTTATAAATTAGACCCCAGGGCACAGAGAGAGAGAGAGAGAGAGAGAGAGAAGAGTACGTAAAGTTGGCGTAGATGTAAAAACAAAAGAGGGAAGTGTTAACTGCTGAATGGAGAAGTTTTACAGCAAATAATGAGAGAGGGAGGGAGAGAGGAGGAGGAGGAGGGCGATATCGAAGGTGAGCGGCAGTACGGAGAGGTAAAATGGGGGTCTCAGTACCCCTCTCTCCCTGCGTTATCTCAATTAGCACCTGCTGTGCTAACGAGGCAAGCCTCCTGTTGCCACAGCAACACCTTACCCCCCCCCCCAACCCCTTCCACAACCTCCCCAGACCCCCTGAAACCCACCCTTCAGCCGCACAGGGACTGAGTGTATGAAGATAAAGAGGGACAGAACACCGTGTTTCCCGTGTCGTGTTTTTTTATTTTTACTTTTTTTTTTATCTGGAAGCGAATCAGCGCCGCTGGGCACTGGCGAGCGCTATCAGCCGTCGGCGGGGCCAGGGATCCGTTGATTCAGAGCGACCAGCGGCAGCAGATAATGAAGCTGTCCCACCTGATCAATACAGACCGGGCTTTTACCCGGAGCGGCCGTTGGCAGGAAACAGCCTCCTGATTGGCCTCGCTGATGTTTTGGAGGGTGTTTCCTCCTGAAAGTAAAGAAATAAATTTTAAAAATTGGGACCCCCCCCCCCCCCGCCTCTCTCTCTCGCCCCCAATTTTTGGGCCGTGCTTCTTCCAGAACCTGCCACCGGAAATGCAAACACTGGGGATTTGTTTAGGAGAGCTGCGGTCATGTTATTTGGCCTCTGATTGGATTTTATCAGACCGGACGTCCATTTTTTTAGGTGGTTATCCTCCCGTGTCGGAGGTCTGAGTCTGGGAGTGTGTGTGAGGCGGTGTGTATGCGTGTGCGTGAGTGAGACAGTGAGTGTGTTTGTAATGTTGTGTACAGGATAGTGTTTGTGACAGAATAGTGCGCATGTGTGTATTCGTATGTGTGTGTGTGTGCGTGTGTGTGTCTATGCTTGCGTGAGTGTATGTGTGTGTGGTAGTGACTGTATGTCTGTGTGTGTAATTTTGGTAGTTATTGTATATGTGTGTGTGTGTGTGTGTGTGTGTGTGTGGTAGTGACTGTGTGTGTGTATGTGTGTGAGAGTGTATGGGTGGACATGCGTGTAGCAGTGACTGTGACGGGGCCCCTGGGAGCCCCAGCAGGGCCGGCCCGTGAGCCGCGCCTCAGCAGAACTGCAGCCGCACAGATGGGCCTCTCCAGTCCCACAGGAGGCCCATCAATATTTAATAAGACAAAACCATAATGGGCACATCTAATGACCAGGGTGTTTGAGTGTTAGCATTAGTCAGTATGAAGTTCCTGCAAAAATTGCGTGTGTGTGTGTGTGTGTGTGCACACATGCGTGCGTCAGAGAGAGCAAGAAAGACCTCAGTGGTACATTATAATTATGACAATGTATAACCACCCAGACAAGAGGCAAAAGGTACAATTTGTTATGTATTCAACTGGCAAATATTAATCTGACACATGGCTAAATGCTGTAAATCGTTATCCGGACTTTCTTAAAAATGTGTTTGTAATTTTCATGTCGTTAATGCAATCCTTTGACCATATTTAGCGGCTTGAATGAACTGAATTGAGTGGGAGGCAAAAATTGGAGAGAGACAGGGATACGGAGAGAGCAAAATCTGACAGAAATCCTCCGTTCGGAGAAAATCTGCTGGCTTCGACGACAGCGGTTCCTGGCGGCAGCAACTTAGGACATTTTCTGCCAGCATATCAGCGTGGATCAGAGAGAGAGAGAGAAGGGGAGGGGGTAGATGGCAGAGGGAGGGATGGAGAGAGAGAGAGAGACGGGCGGCTCGCATTGTTCGGACAGCTCTATCTCAGCCGAGAGGCGGAGGGGAACACAGGAGAAGAGAGTGGTGGATGATGGGACAGAAGGAGAGAGAAAAATCGCTCACCTGGAGTGTGTGGGCCTCTCGACCGCACGGCCTGCTGGAAGGAGAGCGAGAGAGAGGCCGTGAGAGCGAAGGATGAAAAAGAATGACAGCTCAATTGCTCGGCTGACACAGCCGGCTTGAGGGCCATGATTGAGACAGATTGAGGAAGAGGACGAGGAAGAGCACCACGCCCCTTTTTCCGGCACATTCTGGCTCCAACATTCATCTTTCCGGGGCTTTATCTCCCATTTGTTCGCTGCGCTCCCACATGTGATTCATCTCTCTCCTTCACTCCCCCTCTTATGTGCAATTATCAGTTCCTTTCATCTTCATTTTATAATGTTTTTCCCCCCTTTCCTTGCCCTCAGGGGAGAGTTAAATCCTCCCCAACATGACGAGATACAAACTGCAGACACAATATTCACATATCGCCATTGTGTGCACAGTGGGCTGTACTTGTTAGCGCTCGTTTATAATTTGCATAAGTTGCTTACAGGCTTGTCGATGATTGCAGCCCATTACGCACTGGGCAGCGTAGAGCCGCGCACGTCTGTCACATTAACGCTAAATAATCGAGCCGCTCGGCTCGGTAAATGTGCTCGTCCGGAGAGCGGTCAAGGAACGCCATTGGTCAGCCCGGGCCGCGCACGCAGCGCTTATATCAGTAAAGTTACGTGCGGCCGCTGGTGCTTGATTTGAATTGGAATTTTAAAACCTCTTCCTCATTATGTTTTCCATTATCTAATCAATTATTCATGAAATCCACAAATGAGAACACTCAGCCACTCGACGGATGGTAGGGGAACTGTATTTTTTCGGGCGGGGGGTAGCAGTTGTTGTTTTTTTTTTTTTTTTTCATCATCTCCAAAAACGCGATGAGACAAAAGATTTTTGTGGGTTTTGTTTAGTCCCGTGCCAGAGATGGGATTAGAGGTGGATGATCGAGACAGGGATGGACAGAGAGTGAGACTGACGGCAGAAAGAGAGGAGAGATGGCAGATGGGAGAAATGGAGGACTGGAGCTCCTGGGAGAGAGAATGAGGGAACGGGAGGTAGAGAGAGGGGTGCTGCCACGGCAACTGTAACATGACCAATGATGTGCCTATGATGTGCGACGTGCGGGTAATAGAGGAGATACAAAATGGCCGAATTAAAAAGGGAGAAATTTGCCTTGGACGAATCTTAGGTTACTGATCCAACAACGGCTGAGAGACGGGAAATTGTGTTCAAATAAACGCCCCCCCCGGATAAAATAGGAATCTATAATGAGAAAACTTAGACCCCCCGCCCCATCTTAATCTACAGCTCGCCGCCCTCCCCAACACTCATTCCCCACCTAAAAAACCCTATTGTGTTTTTATATTACAGTCACAAATTGCGGATGTTAAAAGCATCCCCGCTCTCTCCTCTCCCCCTCCAGCTCTCATTTCATTCGCTCGCTCGCTCTCTCACTCACGCCAGGCCTCCCGCCTCTCGCGCAAAGACAAATAAACCTGCGCAGGAGCCGGGGATATTGAAAAAGAAACAAATGACCTTTTCTTACTTTCATTTCTTTTCTACCCTTCCCTGTCCCTTGCTAATGGCTGTTTGCCTTTGTCGAAAGGGCTTCGCTTTCTCACACGGGGGACGGACTGAGGGAGACGGGGCAGAACAATGCGTTCAGAGGGGGGGAAAGAAAGAAAATATTTCATTTAGTTCAATTTTCATTCCCTCATGGCACAAATCTACACCCTCTCGCGCTACAATAAGAGAAACAGACGGGCACGGAGAGGTAGAATGAGCGAGAGAAAGAATTAGGTGTCAATATTTGCGCTCTTTGGCTCCACGGATAGCAACAGACATATTACACACTGTCTCTCTCTGTAAGCCAATTCAATAATTCTGGGTTCAGTCTGAGATCATGTAGACTCACGGTCGCCGTGGAGAAATTTTGTGAGATACGGGCAAAAGCAGAACGGGGGAAAAAACGAGAGCGCGTGGGAAACCGTCAGACATTTATCCACTAAGACGTTTCGCAACCTGAGATGCACCGCGGGGAGTTTGATCCCTTAAAACGGGGATGACATGAAAACCGAGCAAAGGAACAGGCAGTAACAACTTCTCCCCATCGTTCAACTTTTCCCCGCAATTTTTCTGCTTGTGTGTGGCTCTCGTATACAGTGCTTTGAGACTGAAGTAATCGTGTCACTGCGAATGGTTAGCAATGTCGGTTTATACGTTTGGAGTGGGCCTACTAGCAGTTGGCTTGAACAGTTTGCTCTTTATTGTGTCGACAGACTCACAGTACTGTATGAATATTGGCCTCCTTGGGGATGGTGGTTTTTTTTTTGGGTGGGGGGGTGTAAGGAGACTGGCGGTTGTAGGGCAGAGGTGACTGCATTGCCCCATCTGCTAAGGCGAACAACATAGCAGGGGATTGATAGGGAGGACAATCCAGCCCCACCCCTAGTTATCCGACCCCCCAAGTGCTGACAGAGCGAGGAGTGACCCGTTATGAACCACATCCCGAGTGTGACAGATGGGGTGTCACCCCCCCCTTCCATCTCCCCCTACAGTGGGCAAGGTTATGACCTTCAACCTTATCCTCAATCCCTCAGGACTAGGGCAAACATATGGAAGCAGTAGGTACACTCCTAAAAAGAAAGATTTATAGAGTCCTCCTGAAGCGTGGGTGCTTGCGAGAACACGGTGAGAAATGTAAATGTCAGTCGGTCAGACGGAGAAAGTAAAAATCTTGCCCATGAACTTTTACAATAAGATGGGCCCGTATCACCAAACACAGTAAAGGTTCGGTCACATCAGTATTTAAAAGGTGAACTTTGGCCCCGTCTGTTGCTGTGTCGCTGACTCCCATTGAAATTCGAGTGAAAGGCGAAAACACGTCATTTCCTGTTGCGACGCAATTTTTGCTCATTGGCATGACGGAGCGTTGAACAAAGTTGAACTTTGACCCGTGAATTTGCGCTGTCCTCCTGATGTTAGCCAAGAGAAATACAGTTGGCTCTTGTTGACATATCACATTGGAGGAGAGCGTCATTCTGACAGTCAGCCATTGTGAAATTTTGTACCTCGGCTGATTATAAAAACAAATGCAAACTAGAGAACATGTGGGATTGCACCAGCCACGACAGCGATGCCGGTTGTTTACGGTTTAGCAGTCCTCATTATAACACGTTCAGCAGGTGCGTGTTCAGTCCACACCCTTCCTTGAACTCGGCCTGCCTTTTTATCTAGACAACTCATCTGTTATGTTTTGTGACTTAATCTTACAAAGTTACTATGCTATTGTGTCACAAGAATTGTCTACTAACACACTCACATTCTTAGAAACACCGACCACCTGAAAATAACACCAGCATCACTATAGCGGCTGGTGAAAAAGAATGTTCGTTGATTGCAGTCAGCGCCGGGTCAGCAGTAGACGATTGCGTTATTTGTCATTTCACAGCGAAAGCGAAACTCTTTTCGCAAGACACTTTGCAGATGTGACTGGGGCTTGAGGGCACTTGTGAAAAAATACTATAGTTCTAAGCTATAGTTATCCTATCGTAAATGGATAGTATTTTCACCACTGTGGTATAGTATTACTATAGTGATACTATCGTTATTCAAACTACAGCAATACAGTTATGTGGACTATAGTAATATCATGGTACTGTTGACTGTGATAATACTATGTTAAAATGTGATGGCAATAGTACTATTCTAGTTATGCTATGCAAACTATAGTAATACTATAGTTATGCCAAAATTACTATAGTATTACAAAGAAATAAATATTGTCACCCTATTAAAATAAAAGCCTAAGTAATTTTTTCATGTTTTTGGGAAAACTCAAAAGACTATACCAAATGGAGAGCAAGAGATGATTGAGGCCAAAAACTCATTTTCGTTAGAAAATGACTCAGGCCATTCTTTTAATAGGGTGATGATGTAGGATATTTTCATACGGGATCAGCAAATCCTGATGGTTTCAACCCAAAACCGGAATGGACTTTAACTTTTTCAGCCCGGAGTTTGGTGCTCTACAGCGGGGGTGTCAAACTGACCCGTAAACGGGCCAAGAGGCTGCAGGTTTTCACTCCAACAATGCAGAAGCGCACCTGATACATCTAATCAGTTGTGCAGGCCTAGATCAGTTGATTAAATCAGTGCTTTCAGGTGTGCTTCTGCTTGGTAGGATTGAAGACCTGCAGCCTCTTGGCCCGTTTACGAGTCAGTTTGACACCCCTGCCCTACAACCTTCAGATAATGACACCCTGACCCCACCCCAGCCATGTCTGTACAACTGCTGTTGCTTCCAGTATAGGTTCACATATCAAATATCACTGCTTACATTCACACTTATTCAGGTAACGTCAGCGTAACGCTTAACCCCTTCAATACTACCTTTTCACTTAAGTTGTCCCTTAAGTAGGTTCACAGTCAGAAAACTTTTTTTTTTCAAATTTTAGAATAAAGTCACATACATATTCTATATCTGCCGGTTGCAGCACTTCACTGAAGCTACATCACACTCGTATTGAGGGAAATATTCAAACCCGGGATGCCGTGTTTTTATGGCCTCATCATGGCATCAAATGGAAAATATCTAGATCTTGCTTATTATTTCATTCATATTCCCCAGTAATTCAGCTGGACATATTGGGGATCTTTGGAAACTATGGGATCTGCACGAGAATTTAAAATAGGCCTGAAGTTCTTCAGGTTTGAATACAGCAGCTGCATTTGTGAGACCAATATATGTGTCCATTGGTTTTTTTGGGGTTAAAATGACTTGTTAGGGGCAGGTCTTTTCTCTCCCCTGCATGAGTGTGTTTTCAGCCCAGTGCAGAGTGTCTTTCAACAGTTGCTGGCTTTTTGGAGATTCAGACCACATTTTACTCTCTCTGCTTCAGTAACTTGCTGCCAGTGTCTCACCACAATCATTTGAACATAATTTACATATGTAGTATAGGAAACTTCCAAATGAAAATGCAATCATTAAGAAAAGAATTAATTAGAAATTAAAAATTAATTTCTGTACATCTGTCACTTCTCGGGGCTATAAAGGTGCAACTGCGGCAGTAATGACAGACGTGCTGTAATTAGTCCACGGTAAACAATTAACAACAGGAACGTTTGAATGCAAATTAGAGACTTACACACACGCGCACAAACAAACAGACACACAAAAGCCTCTCACTGATGATAAGGCGGCGCGATGCAGTCAAACAACCTTCGCAATTATGTAAACCTGCCAGGTTATTGTCTGGGAAATGATGTTGACTTATTTATTCATTGTTTTTGAGGGCAGCGTCCATTGAAATATTTCCTTGCCATTTTAATGATGAGCCCTGCAGGTAGGGTAAAAGACTGGCCCAGAATTTTTGTGCAGGCCTGAATTTTCTGTTTAAAATGGGAATACAGGGGGTGGCCGGCAAACAGCTTGTAGAACAGTTACAATGGAGGAGAAATCATTCTGCAGTGCGTCAAATTGTACTCATGTCTCCTACGGTCACAAAATTGGGTTCAGGCTGGGTAATGAGTGACAAAGAATATTTTTTTCCCCCGATTCTTTCCCTCTTGTAATTGCTGTAGGCTATTGATTATACAGTTATATGGCCAAATGGATTCCATCTTTAAAATTCTGCCACCGTCATTTTTTGAAATGGATATCATTCTTGGTTTTTGTGCAAGTCATTTGATTTCTGGTTTTGTAAATACATCGGGCTGCTTCTCCAACTCGGAGATTGGGTTGAAATGCAATTTTCTATGTGCCATCGCTGTTTTATGATGTTATTATTATTATTATTATTATTCCTTTGCTGTCATTTTCTGTTCTTATTTTTGTTATTTCTGCCTTATTTTGTCATATTGGGAGTAGACAAGGCGTATCATCTAATATACTGTATATGTGCGTGAGCTGTTTATTGGGCATTAGTTTCAAACATGTAATGTCTGTGTTCCCGTGTTTGAGTTCTTGTCTGTAGTCATGGTTAAATCCTTTTTTTATTTTTTTGAACCATCACATACCAGACAAAAATGAACTGTTACTCTGTTAACAAAGAGACTTTCTCCGTCTCTTTCAGTTTTTGTTCATTTTTTCCCTTTTTTTTCACCTGTACTTCTCAGAGGGAGTAATTTTAGTTATTATCAATTAATTATGCAGCAACAGAAAATTGAGTTGAGCGGGTTTGGGGGAGGAAGGCAAACAGAAAAAAGAGACAAGGTGAGACAGAGAGATAAAGGTAGACTGAGGGGGGTGTGGAGATAGAGAGAAGGTGCGGAGAGAGACGGAATGAAATGAAGAATTTGGACGTCTGCCCTGGGGAAGACAGAGAGAAAGAGAGTGAGAGAGAGTAATAATAATCATTAATTAATGCTGCCAGTGTTTGATATAAAACATGTTTGCATGCTTCCTGTTTGCTTTGACAATATGTACCATATGTATGTCGTGCCGGTAAAGAACAATAATCTGAGCTGAACTGAACTTGAGAGAGAGTGAGAGAGAGAAGGAGGGAGAGAGAGAAGGAAGGAGGGAGATATAGAGAGAGGTGGTTGTAAGTCGACGGTAATGAGGTTGTGAAGAAAGGGTGACAGAGAGAGGCGGCTGCTGATTGACAGGTTAAACCACGAAGCTGAATGATCAGTGCTTACGGTGGGGTTTTTGAGAAGAGCTCAGCACTCGCTCGGATCCTGGACCCTGTCCCATGATTTGAGATCATCTGTTGGAGGTCCTTTACAAGTCTTTGTCTCCCCTCTCAGAAAGCTCAGCTCAGTCACTAATTACAGCCCTCCATCACACCCCTGATTAGCTTTAATTGGAGCCATTTAAATAATTTCCCCTTTTTTTGTCCTCTGAAGATCAAGAAGATGTTCATGGAGTAATCTGAGCGACTTCAGTTTCTACAAGCTGTTACCTTCTCATCTCTAATGAAGGAGAAACTTGGTCAGGATTCAAGGGAAGGTTCTGGAGGAAATAGGGTTGAAGGTGCTGTGATTTATGCTCTGCTTTCTTCGTAGGGATGTAAATACTGTCTATGATTCCCGACACTGGATGGTTTATTTCGCATCCATATCGAATAAAACTGTAAGACAATCACACCCCTTTCAAATTCTGCGACAGTTCAAGTACACAGTGCTATGTGTGAGTATGTATGTGTGTGTGTGTGTGTGTGTGTGTGTGTCTATTCGTGTGAGTGTGTGTGTGTGTGTGTGTATTTGCGTGTCTCCTGTGCATTTGTGAGTGTGTTGTGGGTATGTGTGTGAGTGTGTACTTGTGTTTTATGCGGTGTGCATGTGTTTATGCGAGTGAGTGTATGTGTGTGTATGTGTTTATGTGAGTTTTTGTACTTGTGTGTGTGTATGCGTGAGTGTTTATGTGTGTGTGTGTGAGTGTATGTATGTGTGTGTCTGTATTTGCATGAGTGTGTGTTTATGTATTTGTGCTGAGTGTGTACGTGTATGTGTGTGTGTGCATGTGTGTTGTGTGTATGTGTATTTGTGAGTGTGTGTACATGTATTTTATGCGGTGTGTATGTGCATGTGTTTATGTGAGTGAGTATATGTGTGTGTATGTATTTATGTGAGTTTTTGTATTTGTGTGCGTGTGTGTGCATAAGTGAGTATTTATGTGTGTGTGAGTGTATGTATGTGTGTGTCTGTATTTGCACGAGTGTGTGTGTATATGTATTTGTGCTGAGTGTGTACGTGTATTTGTGTGTGTGTGTGTGTTGTGTGTATGTGTATTTGTGAGTGTGTGTACATGTATATTATGCGGTGTATGTGCACATGTTTATGTGAGTGAGTATTTGTGTGTGTGTGCGTGTGTGTGTGTGTGTGTGTGAGGGATGGATGAGCGTTCTACCCTTCGGGCCATCTCAGTAATTGCTCAAAAGATTTTCCTGTCGTTTGAGACGCCACAATCACAGGCCATATCTGCGTGTCGGTTTCTCTCTGCTGTTGCGACCTGCCCATTAAAAGCCCTGAGAATCGACTTTGCGACTCACATTTTACAGTAATTGAAGTCATTATTCGGATAAGTGACATCACCCATCTCCTTTCTTTCTTACCCACATCTTCAGTCTCTTATATCCGTAGGCCCTGGAGGGCATCCTGCCATCTTAATCCCTCACTGATGTCTGTACTTCATATGAGTCAGCTGGCAGCCCTCCGGGCACTCTGAGACATAATGTGGGATTTTAAACCTTTAAACCTTACCTGACGTAAAGGACGACGGTAAAGAAGGTGTGCGCTTGGGGGGAGTGTAGGTGGCCATTAGGGGAGGTATCACTTTCAAGGTTCAAACTGGGTGGTTGGTCTTGTGGTTACGGCTTCCCAGATCACAATGAAGCGGACGGCGGGCCTTGAGTAGGCCGAAGCTTGGAATGTGTCCAATCTGGTGTTGCACAGCATATGTGTTCTGGTGTCAATAAATTTCCACCCCTGCCCTGCCCCCTGCTTCCACACACGTCTACATCTCCGCTCCATGTTAGCAGACATGACAATACCAGCTGGGCTGTTTTGAAGGACGAGGAGTCAGAGAGAGACAGATTGTAACTGTGGGAGCGTTTGTTTCTCCGCAGCCCGAATCACAGCGTGCAATTTGGGTTTTTTTTTTTTTCTCAGATCAGTGCTCCCCGCCCCCGCGCCTCCTGCTCGGAAAATATGAACTTTGAAGAAGAAAGGAGAACGACAATTTACAGTTTATTATTTTATGTCAGAAAAGTTGTGAACACACGTATTTGCAAATGCCGGGTGCAACTTTGTCACCGATACAGGGTGCAGAATGAATGGGTCACATCAATTCATGGAACTGGGGGCTGGGAAGTCTGAGTCCTGTTGTGTAGCTCTCCTACCCTTTACCTCTGACTGCTGATTTCACTGCATACTTCACCCTCAGAGCAGACGGATAACGCTGATCAGCATTTCAATGTGATTGGAAGAAAACATTTGAAAAATGTGTATATTCGGGGTTTTCCATCTCCAAATGGCACCACACATCCTCAGAGATGTAGTTGGCAGATTATCCCTTCATGGGCCCAGTGAGGACCCTCAGTTGAACTCTACAGTTGTTCACTCTCCGTCAAGAACTGACCATTTTAGTGGGCCCACAGGAAGTATATAAATTCTTACTCGATACACTTGAGCAGCAGAGCAGATGCTTTGTTGATATCCCAGTGTTTTAAAAGCCCAGGCGGACTGAAGCTTCTACTGTGACCCAAGTCACTGAGGGCACTGTGTGGAGAGTTGTGACGGCCGGGTCACTGCTGGAGTCTCCATTTGATGTAGCAAAGCGCCGAACTGGACAGATGGGATCGAGATTTGGGAGAGGGTTTCTCAGGTTCCCACTCGTTTCCCTTGGGACTCGTTTAACCGGCGCGTACACCGAGGCACTGAATCACCTGTGTATTTGCATGTGTCGTCTCCCATTAAAAAGAGCGATTGATTTTGATCTGTCCTGGTAAGGGGTCCAGTTTACAGATCTCTGAGCAGCTAATGTCAGAGAGGCAGAGCTTGGGGAAGAATAAGCGAAAGCCTACTTGTACACTCAGGAGTATTTGTATGTGAGGGAAGGAGAGACTGTTGGTGTGCCAGTGAGGAAGAGATTGTGTGTGTGTGTGTTTGCGTGTGTGTGTGCACGTATTGGAGAGCCTTTGAGAATAAGAGAGTCTGTATTCGTTTGTACATGTGTGTGTGTGTCTGTGTGTGCATGAGTGCGTACCTGTGCGAGGATTCATTCAGTATTTGAGAACCTCTGAGTAAGACTGCCTGGAAGCTGTTGTCTTTGATTGTATCTGAGTGTCTGTGAGTATAAAAGAAGTGAAATATTAGTGATGACATTATGGCCGGGAAAAACACTCGCCATTGTTTATGTGGCCTGCGTCTAGTCATATCTGTGCCTTTGTTCCTGAAAAAGTCGATGCGGGCGCATGTTTGTACCCGTGTGCATATCTACATGCTGGTCGCAGTCTCGCACAGCGAGATATTGATTACTGTGTGAGGCTAATAATTGGCCCGGTCTATGGGCTGTCATGTTCTACCTGATTGTTTAGAATGATAGAACCATCACTATCTGCCACTATTGCTTTCCTCCTCATTTTACGCCTTATCTGTGTCCGCCTCTCCTTATCCCGCTCGCTGTCCTCATCTCCCCGTAAATCTGTCTCCCTTTTTATCGGTAGATTGATCGGCCTTGTCTCTGTTCACTGCCTTAGTAGCCTCACACATCAGTCTTTCCAACAAGTTGCTATCAGTGTGTCAGGCAGCTGTGTTTACTAACGATCATGCAAAGCCCGTCATAAGTGAATAGCCTGACCACATAGCCTATAACACTGGAGGGGCGAACAGGGCCTGACTCGCCCAGATCCTTTGCTCGCTCAAAACCTTTAAGCTTAAGTATAACAGGATTAATATTGTTATGATAATTTCACTCGGAAAGGCAGCGTGTCAATCATAAGGGTTAAGATCCATGCGCTCATATAGTATCCTCTTTTCCCAATACACTCCGACGAACAAGGCTAGTTTGATGTGATTCATCTGGTCTGTCTTCAGCTTATTGGTAAAAGATAAAAATATCAATCTATAGTTGAAATGTATAACCTGCTGCCACATGAGACTGGCATGTTTTTCTTACCTGTGTATAATCAATGCAAATGTCGTTTTTTATTTACTGTTTGAATGCATTCGAGGGAAAACTGACGTTGACGTGCTGAAGGATTGACAGGATAATTGCAAGCAGCAGAATGTCAAGTTTGCATGCTAGTTTCGCAACCTTTGCAAGTTTAAAAAGAAGTTTCCTAGCATGGATATCCTAATGGAGTTGAAAATAATGATTTCATCAAGGCTATTAAGAGTGATTTGTGGTGATGGTAGAAGTTCAACCCACAATATAATTTTTTTCAAATGCACTCTTATGCAGATTGTTTGAAATCTATTACTATGCATCTACGTCGTCGATGATTTCCTGCTTTTGAACTCAGCAAAACGCAAAACAAAAATCAAGCTGGTTACATAAGTATTTGCATTAATTATTGGCCATTTTAACGGTTTTTCATGCCCTTAAATGTTGTGCATTGGCATGAGCACACAATGCTCCCAAAGACTGGCATTGCTTCTTGTAATTAGACCATAAATACAGAAACTTCTGGCCTTGGGTGGTGCTAAACAGACCGCTAGTGACCCCCTCAGTCCGGAACGGCAACTGCGCCAAATAGTTTGGTTGAGCAGTGATTACTGACTCCGGCGTCTCAATAAATTAAGTTTTCTTCAGGGAATGTAATTTTTGCGGATGTTACCGTTTTTAAATGTATGCTTTTATAACCAGAATGCTGTGGTAAGTTTGTTTGCTTTGGTTATGATTTTGAACAGAGACGTTTTCATTTAACGGTGGATTTTTGTGTCTGTTAAACATTAGATTGAAAATGTAGTTCGGACAAGGGAATGGAGTAAATTCGGGATATGCGGTACTCCAGCGCCGAGGAAGAGACATGGCTCAGGAAACAGAATTTCACCGCAAGGCACTTCCTCTGCCACGTCTGAGCCAACTTCAGCCTCGGTTCATTCATCCACGGCAGCAGCGGGCAGAAGGAAGCGAGAAGGACGGAACGATTTTCTAAAAATCGGTAAAGAGTATAAAGAAATACAAATCTATTTCTCTCTTTACATCAGTGTTTGTCAGGAGGCAGCAAGCGCTCTGCCTAGAATTAGTAGAGTTAGTTAAACTAACTGAATCGTTATTTTTTCTTATGCTGAAATGACTAGCGTTGAAGAAAACGGTAAACTGTATTGTATTTGCGTGATCTTTTACTCTCGGGTTACACTTCTGTTGCAGAAAGTTTGCTATTTGATTAATTCCCACTTGACACAGGAAGATGATTTTAAAGTTGCTAATATTGATGGCAGAAAATAACGAAGTAGCAGTTAGTTATTATCCAGGGAAAAAGAGTCGCTACCGAAACAATAGTTTCCATTTGCAAACTGCAAAGATCATGATTCTCCAAGGCATTAAGTGTAGGAAAAAGCTTTTAGCACATGCAAATATAATAATACAACCAGTGATTGCTGCAAATTTCATGACCAGCCATTAGACACACTATTGGTGTTGAATGAGCCAACATCATTTTGCTCACGTTGAAGTCCGAGTCAGTCATGCCCAGTGTCAGGTCTTTCAAGTGAGTATTATTTCGCGCAGCTTGCTCCACGAGAAGCTTGGCTTGATTGGAAATGCATTTCCATTTCTTATCAGTCGGCCTATTAATGCGCTCGGACAGCATGCAGCCAGCGTTGTGTTCATTTGTACTAACAGTTCACTTCCGAATTTCTTGTTCTGTGGTTAAGGGCAGGCCGCCATGTCCAGTAGGGCTGCCTTTCTTGTATTCGCTTGCTGGTGCTGCTAGCTTTGGCGTGGCCAGCAAACTCACAGGGCCCTGCAGCATCCAGCCCCCCTGAACAAGGCCGCGACAGGCTGGATGATATCAGCTGGTCCGTGGGACTGCGTCTGTATCACGCCCTGCGGGAAGATGGGGTGGAGAATCCCCTCTTTTCCCCCTTGCTGCTGGCTGGTTCATTGGCCGTTCTGGGTGGAAAGGCTGGGGGGTCCACAGCAAGGCAAATCCAGGAGGCCCTTAATTCCACCGCCCAGCTGATGAAGGAACGGCGAGAGGCGCTGTCCGGGGCGATGAAGTCTGCTTGCGCGGCGAATGGCTCGAGCTTCAGTCTCCACACCGCCTCTGCGGTTTTCGCCAAGGAGCCCCCTTCTCTGGATCCGCAGTTCTTGGAGGATGCGCGGACTCTATTCCAGCTGGAGCATGTCCCCCTCAGCCACGGGGACAGTCGAGCAGTCCTAGACACCCTCCTCACCTGGGCTGAGAAAGGGGGCATGGCCGGGACCAATATGGCGCATTTGACCGGAGGAATTAAAGCCAAGTCCGGAGCGCTCAACCTTGCCCACGTGCTGCGCTTCAAAGGTAAGGGGGGCTGACTGTATGAAAAGTCAGTGGTCATCTAAACAAGGCCCAAACCGATGCATTAGAATTATAAAGCTCCATCTGCGGAATGTGCAGTTCTAAGATATTCAATGGCACAGATTTCCTTCAACAAAATGGATAAGCTTTTAAGTGGAGCACATTACTTTAATATCCCACCAAAGTCATTGCCCTTGATACTTTAGACCTCTCTGTGTGAAGTTTCTCAGATAAATGGAAATGGCCTGTTTTAGTATGGGCTTAATGGAGATGGAACTTCATAACTCTGGAGTGTCGTTCTGTGTTTAGAATAATAAGGTTCCAGTTCCTGAAGGCGCCATATTTTAAAAAAAGAAGATTGAAGTAAGACTCAAACTCTTTGACCTTAAAAATGCTTCAAAACATGAATTCAAGGTAAAAAAAAAAAAAAGGTTGTGTGAAAAAAAAAAATGACCTGCTCACACGGGACCATTTAGATCTGGCTGCTCAGTATTCGCTACAAACTGATATGAAAATGGTATTAATATGTCATGCTACGCTCAAGTGTGAGGGGGGAAAATGTGTTCAGAAATGAGACTTAAACAAGTCAATGACAAATTCTGAAATGGCCAAATCAAGACTTGAGAATCATGGTTATTAAACTATGACGAAAAAATTTATTCTATAATAAATGCTCAGTGCATGAACATACTCGCAAATACTGTATTATGTCATGTAAGCATCACACCCCTCCTAGTAAGAAATCTTCTCCACCCCACTCACAGCGTCTGCATGCGCCGGCATCATGCACACCTAAGCATTAGCAAGCTACAGATAAGTTACTGCAGTTAGTAAATTTTATGACTTAAAGGAGCTGTGTCACAATTACTGCACATGCTCAGAACTTAGATCTTAAGAAAGTGAATCTGCTTGACTGCAAGTCATAATCTGATAACATCTTTGCCAGTCCGTCTTCGTAACGTATTGTATTTATATATTGTAGTTACTCGGGCGTAATGCTTTTTTTATATTAACCCCTTGCCAGTCCTTTTTTTTTTTTTTCTTCCCCCCCCCCCCCCCCCCCCCTGGGTGGTCAGCTTTATTTTCCTTTATTTTTATTTTGATTAATGATCCCAAAATGAGGAGAGGTTATAACAAAAACCAAGACGCATATAGCAGTAAAGGTAGGTATGGCTATGCATCGAATGGACAGGACACAGAGTGATTGGGAGACAAAAAAGAAAAAAAGAGAGAGGGGAAAAAAGGAAAAAGAATGATCAAAATTGTTAAATTAACCAATAAGCAACAAAACTAAAAATAAGAAAATATAAAGATGAAAGAGTTGTAGTGTGCTTTGATAGGTGTGATGGTTATTGTGACTGGCGTCTGTGGTCATGGAGGTGGGTTTGGCGGTTGGGTGAGTTCAGGGTTGGTTATGAAAGGGTTCCATGTTTCATTAAAGGCTGATTTAGTGCTTTGTTTGGGGGCAGTTGTTCTGATTATTGAAATGTTTTCTTTGAGGAGGTTTGTCCGGTGAGTGACATGACAAGATTTTCTTGATTTCCAGTTTTGAAAAATTATTTTCTTGCCGATGGCTAGAGAGATGAGCAACGGATTTTAAAATTTTGGTGCAAGGGTTATTTTAGTAGTATTTCCTAGTTGGCAGAGTGATGGGTCCAATGGAATACTGCAGGCAAAAACCCCTTGCCAGTTCGGTCAGGGAAGTTAAAAACAAGAACAGCTTTCAATTTACTTGGGTACGCCTTAAAAAGGGCATCTTAGGCAAATGTTACCGGAGTGGTAAGGGGTTAGGAAGGTTTATGTGGAAATTCGAGGATTCAATTTGCTATTTTAAGCTTTAGCTAAGAGATACGAAGAATGAAAGATGGTTGCCATCACCAATAATCAGAGAAGAAGAAATGTACCTTCGAGTTCAGGCGTGTCAAACTGACCCGTAAAATCACCAAGAGGCTGCAGGTTTTCAATCCTACCAAGCAGAAACTCACCTGAAACCACTGATTTAATCATCTGATCTAGGCCTGCACAACTGATTAGTTGTATCAGGTTTGCTTTTGCATTGTTGAAGTGAAAACCTGCCGCCTCTTGGCCCTTTTACGGGTCAGTTTGACACCCCTGCTCTAGATTTTGACTTGCAGTTGAGTGGATTTACTTTGTTCAAAGTTGTGAGCATGCGCAGTAATCGTGACACAGCTCCTGTAAGTCACGTTCACCCACATGCAAATGACCATTGCCTGCCAAGGCGAAATTTGCATATTCTTGTGCTTATTGTGGGTAATGCGGGATGTGACTCCAGCCAATGGGACCCAAGTGAGGTCGCACACTTTTTGCTCGCTGCCGAGTCTGCGATTTCACCTGTCAAAATTCACCAAAGTTGAACTCCACTGGAGGCAAAGATTCAAATTTGCCTTGTCACCAGAAGCAAATGTTTCATTCACCCCTTTGCACCCATAGAATGGAAGTGAATGGGAGGTTAATGATCGCCAGCTTTAATTCTGCATGTATGACTGTGTGGTCAGTCGGCTTAAATTGTAAGCCAGCTAGATGGCTAGTCATTTGTGTAATACCACTACAGTTAGAGACTTGACATGAATTCTAGTTTTGCTACAGAAGAAGTCAATGACCCTGCTAGTTAGTGACTATTCATAGGAAAGGTAGCAAGCTGGGTAATTTATGTTACGGCTTAGACCGACCTGTTCAGTCTGCTGTCTTTCCTAGCAAGGTTTTCATAAGGCTGTGGGCGCACAGACACTGCTAACCTTTACATTAACTTTGTTTAAAACTTAGAGAAGTCTGTTACCTGGGTACCACCATATTATATATCCCCATATCTGTGCTCTATAACCTGTACGTGGCTTATTCCGTGGAACTGGTGTTTTTTTTTTTTTTTTTGTCCCCCAGAAAAAAATCTGTCATAAAATTTATACAACAATAACAAAGAAGTAATTTAATATGTCTTCTATCCTCAATAGAACATCAAATTGAAGTCAATTAAATATTATTTAGAATAATTACTTTTATACTGGTGAGGGTGAGATTTATGGTGAAACAAAAAAATACGCAGACGAGCTTGTTTACAGCAGTAATCAGTTTGCCGCTGAGACGCGAAGACACAGTGCGCCACCGCAAGCTTGTGACGCACGCTAGAAGAGCAAACTGATTGCCATGGTACGGAATCACTGCCGACTATTGTCCACACCCCCATTTTGAAATGGCTGTTGCACCGAGTATTTTCGAAATGTCTATTTTTAATCCTTCAGATTTCATTGCCAATTTGGAGGTCAAATTTGTTTGAAAAAGATGGAATACTCTGGGAGCGAGAGAGTGATTTTGGTTGATTTTTGAACATTCAAATTGTTGAATCGAGTGTATACATAGAACTCTATAATGTTAGGTTTTTAGTTGATTTTGCGGGTGGAACTTTAAATATTATTTTAAAATGCAGTCGTCCAGACTTAATTTTCAGAAAGAAATCACCACCACTGTTTTACTGAAAACTGACTTCTCAGTACTATGTACGTAAGTCGGTCCCAACAAAAATTGTCAGATGGAAGCTTATAATTTTAATGCAACAAAATACTGGCGCCTGTAGTGGAACTGCTCTTGGGTATAACTAAGTACACATTGTCAGCGCTGCGTCTTCAGCTGAATCAACACTCCTGAAAACAGAAGGAAAGGCTCTAGGCTGTCCTTTTCTTGTTTCTGCTAATTGTTTCGACTCCAGTGAGGAGCTCATAGAAATGGTCTTGTATATGATTTGCTTTGCGTCATGCAATGTAGCACAGGGTTTACCTCAGTCATGCTCCATACTAGTAAAATGCTGATATTAATAATCACTATTTTACCCCCTGAACATATACTGCTGAAACTTGTGGTTTGATGAATTCTTCTTTTCGTTCTGTTTTCCTTTACTGGACAGTTATATGCTAACTTTACGTGTAGTTGGAACGATAGGCATACAACTGACCGGTATATTCAATACATAACCATTTGTCCTGATCACGTGACTGAGAGGGGGGACTAGCTGCTTCTGATGTTCTGTAAAGCGAATGTCGGTAGATGAGTTCCATGAGCTCGTCAAAGCAACATTTGTATTCTGTTGTGCATTAAATATGAAAGAATGAAACTAATTTTTATTAGTGTGTACATATAAGTGAAGGTAATTACGATTACTGGTGCAAAGCGATATCCAGGCCGAGGTCTTGGAGACCCATAGTGTCTGGTTTTTCTTTTTTTTTGTCATTTGTTCAGTGCTTAATTTATCAGATAAAGCAGTTTATTCTACTTTACATGGTTTCTTGGGTCAGACTTTTTTCTTTTTGCTGATTTTTACAACAGAAAACTATTGACTTTGTGTTCCTCTCATTCCTCTTGAAAGTGGCCAACCGTTTAAATCAAACAAAAGAAAAGCGGGTGTTGCAGGGAGTAAAGAAAATAACCTGAGGAGCGTCATGCAAAGCGAGATTTGTTTCTTAGCGCGTTGTGTTGAGCCTAAAGCGAGAGTTTTCAGTGTCGCGAAGGTGGATCTGTTTTAACCTGCCATTGTGACTCGCGTTATCTCTGATTGCGAGTCAATGGTTCGTCGAGTCAGCTCGTGCTGAGAAAGCTTGTGTAATATTGAACCTGCTTTGTGGTGCACCCCTGTGGAGAATATTATACAATTTGGAAGCAAATTGTGTTTGGATTAGTAGTTTTGTTTGGCATAGCTGGGAAATGTGGCTCGTTTTTATAGCGCAATGTTTTATGCGTCAGGGTGCACATTAAATCAGTGGATTTTGTCGGTTTCCAAATGGAAATATGTACTGATATGCAGTACCAGTCAAAAGATTGCACACCCTTGCGTGAAGGAACTCTGGTTTTAGGACATTTGGTGGTGTAACTTCTGAAAATAACCTCGAAGGGCACAAAGTGAGAAGAGATGGAAGATGAAAAAGAATAATTTATTTCACCGGATAGTGTCTTAAACTTTGGAATAAATTGTCCAGGGACTTACGGCATAGAAATGTCAAGAGGAAGCAACCCACAAATGCAACAAATTCAAACTGGCATGGGAACTCCTACGGCTATGCTGTTATGAACCCTCAGAACCAAATGGCTACCCTTGTTTTATTATTAAACAAAAATGCATGACCACATTTAGGTATTTGTATAGCAAATGGTAGTCATGTTGATTAATTTAAGATGTGTATTTTTTTCAAACCTCGCAAATTCAGAATGAGGGTGTAGGAGGAGCATGGGCTTGCTGATCGAATGACGAGTGCCCGGATGGACGGCAGGGGGTGCTTGAACAACAAAAAGTGCTAACCCTAAACCAGCTGTATCCCTCCCACATCCCTGAGCGGTGCAAAGCCAATTCTCTCAAATGGCTGCTGGCCTCAGTTGGCACTGGCATGGCTTGATTTGATCCGATGCCGTAGTGGTCACTCTTGCGCTGCAGCGCATTACCTTTTTGAGCAAACCCAGTCTAAAAATGTGTATCTTTTGTGGTGAAATGAAAGGTGTTTATCTTAACTGGTATTGCGCATAAAGTATTGGGCAGGATTAATTATAAATCGAGGCTCAGCATTTGGAGAGTGTAGACCACTGATATCCATCTGGTTTCTATCCCGCTTGTTCTTCATGGTGAAGGGGGGTGGAGCAAATCCCAGTGTCCAATGGACGAGAGGCAGGGACAGACCTTCGACAGGTGACCAATCAAACTCCTAGCACATGCTACTCTCTGACACACTCATACCTGTGGGCAGCAGAGTCTCTAATATCTAAAATGCGCTGTACAGCTTGGGTTTATGGGAGGAAACCAGAGTGTTTGGAGCAAATCCCTGTGTCCACCGCAAGAACTTGGCAAGGACCACCGACATTGGGTCCATGCAGGCCGGACTCAAACCCACGTCCTCCTCGCTGTGAGGCAACAGCACTACGCTCTGCACCACCGTCCGCCCTACACCAGTTGCAGGATAGCGAAATTGCTTCCAGAATGGTCAAAGACCCGCAGAGTCACTACAATGCAGCAACACGACTGAATGTGCTCAGCGCGCTAGTGCGCTACTGCGCTACCACAGAGCGGCCGTACAGCTGACTACCCCTGCTCCACTGTTGGCCAGTTAGTTTGCAGTTGAGGGCAATGCTGCGGTTGAATAATTGAGTGACGAGCATCCTCGTTTTCCTTTGTTATTCGTGTCTGACATCTGTGCTGAGACCAGTCCTGCCTGTCCAAAATACAGCTTGAGCACTGGCGGTGCCCAATTGGCTAGCTCTGTCAGTCCTGACTAATGGATGTTCCTACACTGGTTACAGGGCTGAGGGAGGCTTGTCAGCATCTCGAACAAATGGCATTGGTGCGGAGTTGTGCTCGGAAACTATGGTTTTGATTAATATAGCCTGGGATTATGTCACAAGATAAGCTGCTGATTTTGAATTACAGCAGTCTCTCGCGATACTAAGAGTGTCAAAGGTTTTGATAGCATAAGAGTTAAGTTTTTGAGCTTTGAATCCAAAAAATGTCGGCTCCTCCCTCTGGTGTGGATGGGCGCACTTGTGCCTCTTGCTCTTCCCACAGTATCACCATAAATATTCTGCCACATTAATATATAATTCGCAGCATTAGCTATGTAAGCCTCCCTGGGTGGCTCCACTCCATTCGGTTGACAAATAAATGCAGATTGTGCAAAATGGGGAAACTTTGAAAATCCCCCAAATGCAATGAATTATAAATACGCTTGCAAAGTGATGTAGGAACGATTTAAAAAAAAAAATCTATATTTATTGTACTGCATGGTTTCATTGCATCCGCTACCAAAGGAAGTTAATCATTTTGTTGGGCCGTTCTTGGTGTCCACGGGGCGGGAATAGTTTTCTGTTGTGAAGTCGATGGCCGACCAGCTGGTTTTTGTTTTGTTGTGCGAAAGTGGTCTCTAGCCGCCCAGTCAGCGTCTGTCCTCTTTTGATTGTTTGTTCGCCGCAAATTCCTTTTAGTTAATTATTGAAAAAGCCGAAATTAAATGCGCTGCTTTGTCTCTCACTTTCAGTGCAGGGGGACACTGAGAGGGAGTGGGGAGTGGGGGGGGGGGGGTTGCATAAGGTTACAATCACAAATGTGGTGGAGAAAATTTAAAGGGGGGTGGGGGTTGTATGACAATGGATAGACTTGAGTGCTTGACAGACAGTGTGTTGGGATCCAAGACCTGATAGGGGACTTGCGATTCACACTAGTTAATTATTTCAGCCCCTGATACGGCGTTACTCTGATGGACGAATCTCCAATTCCGGAAAATTGCGGCCAGCAAGCCCGCCGAGTGGGGTGGGGGGGCAGCTGTGGGTGTGTGGGATTGTGGGTGTGGGGCAGGGGCGCGATGAGTAAACCACAAAGACGTTTGGCCAGCAGCACCCCTTTAAACGCACGCCAAAAAAGCGCAGAGCCCAAGATATAAATTGGCGAGGAGCTTTTGTCTGGCTGCATGTCAGATATGATGGCTGGGGCTCTTGTTGTTATCGGGTGTCCAATGCCACGCTGCTTTAATGCATTTTAATTAATTACCGTGCTATTAGGGATAACCGCTCCCCCTGTAGGGCCGTTTAATTTCAGCTCCGAAGGGGTTTGATTGTGTCAAATCTGGATAGAAGTGGCACGTAGGCCTCAACATGCACCTAGATTTGTAGCTTCATCCAAGTACAGCGAAGTGATTATGCCCGAAGCTGACTACGGGATTGAACTAAACTCTCGAAGGGAGGCATGTAAGAACCAATAAGGAGGAACACTGCGAGGTAACATTGCCCGCTTTATTGTCAACAGACGTGGCTTGGCACGTTTCTTTTTTGCATTTCAGGTGCATTTTCCCCATTTAAATGTGAGAATTTCCTCAACGATTTTCAGCAACTTTATGTTTCTTGGGCAATGGGTGCATTTTGGAAGCTGTTCAGTTGTTGTACTGCAGCTCACATTATGCTGGTGTTATGTTGAGAGCGCGCCCGCGCAGCTCGGCTCTCCGTGACATGAGCTCTATCAGAATGGGGTGACGTCAGACTGGAATGTGCCTTCTCGCGGGTTCCAGACAGGAACTAATTCTTTAGTAACTTACATGGGGCAAAAGCTTTACCACTGATTTAGCACCAGTAAATTCACATTTCATAGTTTGGCTCAAACCCATTTCTGTGACCGAAAGTGAATATCAGGGCCCATTCTTGCCCCCTTTTGTAGACCTCTAGCAGGAGCATATTTGGACATTGCGTGACTGGCATGGCCCTCCAAGTGAAACTTTGCTTGGGTGACTGGGTTAAGGTATCGCATTGACCATGTTGATAGGATTTGAAATCTAAAATGGCTCTGATTGCAAGAAAGTTATTATATTTCAACAGAGGTCCCCTGCCCTGGCCTCATACATTAATAATAAAAAAAGGAAAAAAAAAATTGCAAGACATTGCCCACAAATTATTTTGCATCTCGCACCACATTTTAAAATGAGCCCTCTAGAAAGCGTGACATTCATCAATTTTCCGGTTAGTTTGGTCGTTATCCTCCGTCAGTCTTCAAAGGTGTTTTCAGGATATTATGAGAAATTGGCTCATCAATAAATAAAACATTCATTTCAAAAATTACATTTCTCAGGAATAGTCACTTTCATGAATAAGAATGGTTATATTTGTGCATTAATTGACCTGAAGATTGAGTGATTGCTCAGGAGAATAAAAGACCGCGATTAGCTAATAGAATTGTTCATTATAGTTCTGGAAGTCCTTGTCAGACCCCGCACGGTTGACTGGGCCGTTGGTTTTCATGGTCTTACAAACTTTGCGAAGGACACGATTAATGTTATCCATTCTGAGCAGGAGTCAGCGCTGGAGACACTTAACATGCACTGCCTTTTCACACCTGAATTTATAAAATGAAGACGGGTCCCAGTTATTGGAGGAGTGAGTCTTTCAGACATATTCTTTCTCTGATCTTCAATTTCGCCATCAAATTTGAGCATTTCAACTCCGAGGACAGAACTCCTGGTCATCTCAAACTGCCATTCTCTTAGTCTTCCTTATTGCTCTGTGCCTGACCCACAAATCAATGATTGAAGAAATCCCCATTGGCTAAATAAGTGGAAATGGGAATTGGACATTTCCAAAAGATATCTTGTGTATAAATGAGATTGTCCCTGGAGGCGCCTAAGTGTTTGTTTTTTTTTTTTTTTTTTTAAATCCCCCGCAGCGCGTTTAGCACGAAGTGGGGGGATATAGTATTGGGTTCTGTCTGTCTGTATGTACGTACGACCGTTCGTACGAACATATAAATGTGGATATTTTAAGAACCGTTGACTAGACCCTTTTCATATTTGATAACTAGGTTTATCCCAGCGGGGGAAAGGTACCATTCTGTTTTGTTGACCTTCACCTTTATTTCAAGGTCACAAAACATCAATTCCAATATCTTAAGAACTGTTGGCTGGATTCTTTTAATGTTGGATACCTGTGATGACCCCCAAAATTCTGATGTTTCCTGGAGGTGATGGAGGTGACAGCTTGTCAAAATAAACAACGCATGTCGATACTTCATCAACTTGTCAATTGGAAAATTAAACATTGAATATTCTAATTGCAGAGATAACAACGTAAAAGTTCCGCAAAAGTCATAATAAAGCATATTAAATATTGTCGACCAAATGTGTTGACTGTCTGAATTTATTTTTATGAAATGCCTCTGATCGAGTGGCGGTCAGCCTTTGCAAATGCATATGGTGGTCGTGTCGAAGATAATTACTGAACAGTGATACATTTTTAGATTATTATCCCCCACTGCGCGATTAGCGCGAAGCGGGGATATAGTATTGGGCTCTGTCCGTACGTCCGTACGGACACATAAAATTGAGGCGGCGGGGTATATTGCCTTGTTAGTGGCAGACACTTGTTTTTTCTAGAATGTGTGAGGCATGAATAATTTGCTGGTGGATTTTCATACTCCATACATTTAACTGCATGTAACTGACATGAGTGTCACTTTGGACTAACCAGTGAAGCAAGGATATTTAATTTAAATCATTCATGTTTCCTAAATTCCTGGTTCAACGGTTTTTCCCACTTCTTTTCCTGTAATTTCCAATGGGTTGAGCTGAAAGCTAGGAAAGGAAATTAGGAAAGGAGGGAAGGAAAGGAAGGAAGGATGTGTAAAGTAGAGGGGAAGAGACCCTTGAATCAGTGAGAGTACTTGGCTGGAGAGAACAGACCACACACAGGAGCATCAGGGCTTATGCAGTTATTCAGTTAGCCATGGAGGACATGCTATGGCTTGACTACTTTGGGGTTTGAAGAAACCATCCTCACCTATTACTCATGAATGTAATGAAAGGCAACAAACAGATGGCCGTAACACTCATTCTGTGGATTGAAATATGCTAGTGTGTTGCTCTGTTAGCATTGGGAATTTGTTGTTGGTCGTCGTCAAAGTTTGAGGAGTTAGTTTGACATGATTGACTCGGTTCCAACAACTGCAGCAGGAAGAGTGAGTTTACCTTGATTGGGTTACCGGAATGTTCCATAAAAATCACTTAACATCTTGTTTGAGTAGCTTTTAAACAGTTCTGACAATGCCTGATTTCTGCAATGAACCTGTAATTTCCTCAGCAGAAAAAAGCCTGTGCAAAGAATTGGTGCCACTTGCAGATACACAAACTGCGCACTTGTTTAAAGGTCAAATGTTATTCTTGAATAATTTGCCGCCTTTCTTCGGCGAAGAGCTGTCTTATCTCCCGTGGCTAGGTCAATGATTTATAGAAATCGGAGGTAGAAGGATGTGGGAAGAGAATGCACCATTCTTATTTTCTTTTATTACAGCATAATTGGATTTAATTAGTTTATTCACAGCTCTGCCTTGTATCTATCTCCCATCCTGTTCTGTCCTTTGCGATAATTTATTTCTAGAAAATGACTCTATAGTTCTGATGGCATTCTTATGTCTGCTGGTGGAGTGACAATGAAGTACTGGAAGCTCAACTGTTTCCAGGGACATCCGCTCTGCGGGGTTTTGGTTTTATGTGGGAGTTAATTGACCAATTGATGCCACTGATTGCCCACAGATTTGACTCCCTTGGTGTCCCAGGTTTAAATCAGTCCTGATTAGAGCAGAAGAATGAGACCAGCGGTAATGCTGGCCTCTGGGGCGAGATTTAATCTCTGATTTTTCGCTGACGTAACACCCATTTGTTTCTCTGTTGGAAAACAATGGCCAAGTGCGGCGTCCCTCAGTAGGCAGCCGTGAAATGCGCTTCCTGCGCGTCTGACCGAGGCATTGTGGTCTTTGGGACCAATCGCCAGCTTAATGTCAGTGTGTAATACACAGGACTCTGTGCGAAATGACAGACCAGCTTTCCTGTTTGTCTCTGGACAGGTTTGTGGGACAGAGAATTCGACTTGGACGACAGTGACTTGCGCCATTTTCTGGGGACCAAGTACACCAAAGTGCCAATGATTCACGGAACAGGTAAACCGTGGCTCCATTGTGTAAATCGGTGGCATTGTGGAGGTTATATGCTGGAATAGAAAGAGTTTCAACCTCTTTCTGTCAATTTACTGAGGGTCTATACCCACCTATCAGCCAAAAAGCCATTGAAAAACATCAGAGAGTTTGCTCCATCGACATCATGGTGGATACCCCCTTCTCAAGGGACCACCACTGGTGTAAATACATGTACCTACTAAATATCAAAGGTGTGCGTGCGTGCGTGCGTGCGTGCGTGGGTGGAGGGAGGGGTTAAATCTTTTTGCACCATTCAGCAGTGTTAGCCAACCTCTTATTTATTATTATTTTTTTTTAAATCATATTTTATTCAAATTAGAGATGCACCAAATTTTCGGCCGAAAAAGGCAAAAAAAAGAAAAGCATTTTAGATTTTTGGCCGAAAGACTTTTAACACCGAAACAATACGGCCGGAACAGAATGTTGTGGTGATGCAAGCAAAAAACTGCGGCCAGCACGCGCCAGTCTGTATGTTTTAAATCAGGGGACGCGCACCGCCGTCATCACGTTATGGCACTAAAGTCCGCGAGTGCTGAATTGCAATTTCTGTTTGACACTGTCCTGATGCATAGGATAGCAGCTGGTGTTGTGTCCGATTCGGTTGCACATTAAATACGTACCCCATAAAAACACAAAGCAATGATATCCCTAAAAGGCATAGAGTATTCATAGACAATGGCAATATATTCTCAAGGCATTTGTGTACCATCAGTATTCCATAATGTAACTACAACCCCTGGAAAAATATGGAATCGGCTCACGGATGTTAATTTACCTTTTTTCCTTCATAACAAAGAAGCAAATAACACATATGATAAAACAATTATTGTTTATTAGCTTGACATGCAGGTGTCATTTAACATTTCACTTTGAAAGTGAAGGCAAAACACGTGGCAAACGTGCAAATCGCGGGAGATGGCAGAGTATTAGAATGTGCTTTACAATGCGTCATCTCATCTGATACCTTTCCCTTTCCTGAGTACAACATTCTTCATCAGCACCCGTAAAGTTATTCTCCGCGCAATTTTCGTAGAATAGGGGCAGCATAATAACTTTCTCAAAGGGAAGTGGGGAAACAGGATTGGACACAACGCCGTTGCTTCTAATTTCGCTACTGACATGATCACGGACAAAGAAATGCATTTCATAAATGCATTACCTTCGGTGAACAAACTGAACCTTGTTTGAAAGGTAAGGCAACGCACAGTATATTTATCAAGCTGCCTAAAACAACACACGTTTCAAAACCACAATCTGAAGACCTGTTTCAGTGATGGAAAGTGAAGCCTATTTCCTGGCGATAATGCGGAAGCGAGTTGTCTATCGCAGCCAATAATCTCTGACCAATCAGTGGGCTGCTGTTGTCGTCAGGTAACATATTACAATTTTTCAGCAGCCAGTAATAGGCCAGTCAGTTAAAGGCCTGTAAGTCATTCATGAGTGGGGCCAAGTTAAACGTTTCATTTATAATTTTATTTTATTTTATATTGTGCTTTGTTGGAATGTCAGTGCTAAATAAATATTTTCATAATTTTGTAATAGATTTATTTTTTGAAGCGTGAATGTTAATTTAAGTACACAGTCATAGCCATAAATGCAATGGTACAAAAAATTGGCATGATTTCTTTCGGTGTTTCTCATTTTCGGTTTTCGGTTTCGGCCAAAAATTTTAATTTCGGTGCATCCCTAATTCGAATGCATCAGATTTTATGGAGATAAGACTGCTTTGCGCTATGAAATATGTAATTTGTGCGTCAAACAAGCTCGGGGTCTTTAGATGACAAAAAAGGCTTAAATTAGCATCTAAGAAGCACTTTCCCTGAGGTGTAAAATGTGTCATTAGTATATGATTACAATTTTATTAACCGAACAGTCCAAGGCTGATGTAACAATCACTGCTGGCATTTGAAAGTGATGGATTTCCAGACCACTTGCTTCAAATCTGCGCGAAAACACTTGAAAATAAGACGACAAAAAAGAAAAACTAATTTACTGCCATTGCTTGCTTGGTCGGTGAAGGTGCATCAAAAGTGCAATTCATGGCATTTTGAGCATTTTAATTTGTTCCCGTCCCAAGCGCGTTTCATACAAGAAATTGCATGGAATTAAATAAAATTGGGGCATTGTGTAACTGATACTGCTTTGTTTCAGGCCCCAAAGGAGTACAGCGTGTGACTCCGCTGATACCTGCTGTGCCTTTCCTTCCTACAGGTGTTTACCGGCACTTCGAGGACATGCTGAATATGGTCCAGGTCGTAGAGCTTCGGCTGTGGGGAAGTAAAGCTAGTCTGACACTGCTGCTGCCCTTCCACGTGGAGCCGCTGACTCGGCTGGACCGACTGCTGACGCCGAAGCTTTTAGGAGAGTGGCTAAAGCATCTAACCAACGTTAGCATGGCTTTGTCGCTACCTAAGACCACCCTGACCAGCGCACTAAACTTACAGGTACAGTACACACTGACCAGTGCACTAAACTTACAGGTACAGTACACACTGACCAGTGCACTAAACTTACAGGTACAGTACACACTGACCAGTGCACTAAACTTACAGGTACAGTACACACTGACAGTGCACTAAACTTACAGGTACAGTACATACTGACCAGTGCACTAAACTTACAGGTACAGTACACACTGACCAGTGCACTAAACTTACAGGTACAGTACACACTGACCAGTGCACTAAACTTACAGGTACAGTACACACTGACCAGTGCACTAAACTTACAGGTACAGTACACACTGACCAGTGCACTAAACTTACAGGTACAGTACACACTGACCAGTGCACTAAACTTACAGGTACGGTACACACTGACCAGTGCACTAAACGTATAGGTACAGTACACACTGACCAGTGCACTAAACCTACAGGTACAGTACACACTGACCAGTGCACTAAATGTATAGGTATAGTACACACTGACCAGCGCACTAAACCTACAGGTACAGTACACACTGACCAGTGCACTAAACGTATAGGTACAGTACACACTGACCAGTGCACTAAACGTATAGGTACAGTACACACTGACCAGTGCACTAAATTTGCAGGTGCAGCAAACCCTGACCAGTGCACTAAACTCAGAGGTACAGTACACACTGGCCACTGCACTAAACTTGGAGGTACAGTGCACACTAACCTGTACACTGTGCCTACGGGTACAGTACACACTGGTGAGTATGCTACACATACAGATACAGTACACACTGAGCTGCACTCTGAACTTGAAGGTGCAGCGCGCACTGACCGGTACACAGTAAAATGAGCATGGCTGTACCCAGGAACTCACTGTTCAGTACGCTGAACTCACAGGTACAGTACAAACTGAGCAGTACACATGAAATACAGACTCTTAAGATGCACTCTAACCTGTACACACAACCTGCTGTTACACCCTGTTCATGCCGCCCCTCTCTCCCCGTGGCAGGAATAATGCGAGCACTGGCTACTGGGTGCACAAAGCCAGGAAAACCAGCCTGTCGTTTTGTGGATAGAGATGCAGTGATGTAGATACTGTTATCAGATATTGCTCCGATACTGATTGAAATGGCCGGATAGAGTGTCAATGACAATGTGTCAATCTAGTATCAGGGTTTCTAATTTTAATAACAATTCGGTGCGTTTGTCTATATCTAAATGTTCATTTGTTACATTTTGCTTAGGAAAGTTAGGAGTTAGGAAAAGCAATGTTTGTGCGCTCTGCGATGAATCCTTTCCAGCCTTCTGCCCATTAGTCAGCTACAATAGCCCTCGCGACCCTAGTGAGGAAGATGTGGGTATAGAGAATGGATGGATCTTTCGGACATAAGCTAGTTTAGAAATTCATTTCAGCCAGGTTCCTCACTCCCTAACGTGTGTGGCAGGGTGGCAGACCAGTTCAGTTTCAGATTCACTCAAACCTCTTGTTGCAAGTATCATTCTTCAAGAAGGTCACAAGTTCAGATTTATCTGAGTTTGCATGTTTCCCCAACGCTTGTGTGGGTGTACTCCGTTTACTCCGGTTTCTTCACAAAGACGTGCATGCCAGACTAATTAGAAACTATAAATTGAGCGATTTTGTGACTCATGGTGCACTTTCTTGGGGAGAATGACATTGGCCTTAAGGAAGTGCTGAAGCCTTGTTATTCATGCATTTAACATATTCATGCGCATTTGTCATGTCTGCTCGTTCATGACTCATGGCATTTTGCATTGGTTGTGGTCGTTTTTTTTTGTGAGGGTTTGGCGGCACATAGTGTAATATGTCTTATCAAAAAAGCATCTGGATTTGGAGTAAATGGGGGCCTGAAAATGAGGGAGAGAGATGGAGAGAATGTTGGCTGTGGATGTGAGGTTTCGGAGAGCCGGGGGACGGATTGGTAAACAGGTGACTCACTGCCTCACAGACTGGGTCAGAGCTGCATATTCTGTGGATGCGCTTCCTGCTTTTCTCTCTCTCTCTCTCTCTCTCTCTCTCTCTCTCAGTTCTACTCTTTGTCCATCGCTGTCTCTCCCTCCCTCCCCCACTCGTGTTGCCAGAGCTCGGCTCGATCCTTAAAAACGGGGATTTGACGTTCGCGTGGGATGAGAGGCGCTCGCGCAGCAGAGGCAGAGGAGGCTCTGTGACACGGATCTGGGACTGAAGCGGCGGATGAGCCGGGCTCACGTCTGCATCGGGGCGTCGCGGGGTCCGGCCCCAGCCCTGACTGTCAGCTGCTACCCCACACAAGCGCTGCCAGTGTCTCCCGATGGCGCCTCTGCCAGGTTTAATTTGGCTGCCTCTCCTCTCCTGTCCACTCTTTTGTTTTTTTTTCCCCTTCTCGTCCTCTCATTTGGTCATTCTGTCCCTCATTCCTTCAATCAGTCACTCATTCATTTGATCAACTGATCTGCCTAATTGTATAAATGGCACATTTCGTGTGCAGCTGCTGGCAGCCGTGGCTTGGAAAACGCCCCTGGTAGCAGATGGATGGAAAGCCTTTGGAAAACCCACTCAAATGGAGGGAGCTCATCCCCCTCTCCGTCAGTCAGTCGTTCAGTACTCGGATGGATGAAGCTGAGGATTTGCGGCAGTCCTGTGGGGGCAGCTCAGATTGCATACTCATTCTGCCTCCTGCATACTGCCTCTCATTCTGCTTCCTCATTCTCATTCTAGAGAGAAGAGGTTTGGGGTAAGATGGCTTCTCATTGGTGGCCTGCAGTTCGCTGTAATTCCCTGCTCTGCTGGAGACTGCGCGCGAGACCTCAGCCGCCTCCATTCCCCTCGATCCTCCTCTCTCCTCATTACCCTCACGCCTCTCTCCTCCTCCAGTTGCCCTTACTTATTTTTCAGTTGATGCTGTCCGAAGGGCCTGGCATGCGATTGGACCAGTCGTTTGGAGCGGTGGTCAGGAGCCAAACTGCTGAACCGATCCGACTGTGGCTGCTCAGGGCACGAACCGCAAAGCCCTTGTGGCCCAGTCAGACACCTTCGCCAGCGGGCTATCGGCGGGGCTGACAAGTTCAACAATGGCCGCCAGCACAACCTTCAGCTCGCTTTCTTTTATCGTGTTGCGTCGCCAACTCCAGCCCCAGTTCCTGTCCTCCCGTCGTGCCCTCTGTTCTGGACACCGATTACCCCAGCTCGGGCCAAGGGCACTGAACACTGCTCATCGAACCGCATTAATGTGTGTAAACAATGCCCGCCAGCACCGCTCCCAGCCACGGTCACGGCCCAAGGAGGCTGACGAATGCAGATCGCGGCTTGCCTTCGCTTCGAGGGGACGTCGGGGCACGCCGGCCGCATCGCGCATCCCATCTCACCGGTGCGGTTTGTCTTCGCCGTAGTCTAGCGCTCCCTCGTTGCACTAGCTCGCTCGCTCAAGGCGGCCATTACCTTGATCCGGCTGGCAGCGTGATTTCCCTGCGGTCTGAGCTCGCCCGGGCGTTTTCCGCTGAGTCTTTGTAGTCGGAACTGTGGGCCCGCAGAGCTAAATAAGAATGACATTCAGGAGGGGATCGGCGGTGGCTGTGGAGGGTGGGGGGGGGTGGCGATGCTGGGGACAAGGTGGAGACAGACGAGCTAAAAATAGCCTGCTGCGTGTCTGAAAAGGGCACGGCACAGTGGCAGAGGTGCGGCCCCTTGGTTTTTTGCTCCTTTAACGAGCATGGCCTGGGGCGGCTGGCGATTGGCCTGCCCTGGCCCGACTCGGGCCTGCCCCGCGAGCGTACCGTCGACCGCCAATACGCTGACCCTGGCGGTAATTGGCGGCTCGCGGTGCTCAATACTGAATCCCAAAGACTCTGCCATATGGGGTCACTCCCCTGCCTGGCTTAATACCTGCATTGCACACCTGCTGAAAGCAGCACGGATTGGGCGGATAAACATGCCCTCTTTTTTGCCAGCTGGGTCAGTGCTTTCCATCTGATGGGATCAACTGAATGTAGGCAGAGCCGGGGTGAAAGATGTGTCACGCACAGGGCATTCTGGGAATAAACTGTCACTTCTCCCAGCTGTCCACTGAAGATCTGACCATTGTGTCAGGTGCCACACCTTTGTGGTGCATGTTGCTGAGACGGACACGCTCCAGCATTTAGATGGGATGGTCCAAGAACCTCTTGTGATCTGGCCATATATACACATGGACTTGCATTTCTAAGGTAATTAAATGCTGCAAAAAATTTCCAAAGTGCAAGAAGTTTTGCGCTGAATCGCTTTGCCTGCAGTCTGAGCTGTTTGGAAAGGGAACTGCAGCTCATGATGTTTTGCACTTCAAGCTGAACTGGTCTGGACATCAGTGACAGAGATGCTTAGTGGAGGACTTTGAAGGTGCTGGAGTGTGGTCGGCAGTTGAAGTCTAAATAAAAATGCAGTTGAATAAAACATGGGAGGGACTTCCTTTTTCCCCCCTATCTTTTCACACCTCCACATAACCACATCTCTGACACCTTATATCCAGTTCATGTAAGAAGGGAGAACTGAAACGTTGTCTGTGTATTTCTGTCCTATATATAATTCAGGAATATTTTCTGTTGGTGCCGCTTGTGTGCAAGAGAGATGACTTCCGGTGAATTCTTAAGCGAGACTGAACGAGAGCGGTGATGCAGAATCGAAGATGGCGAGCACCAAGTGATGGACTGATGGAACTGGAGAATGAGCTCGTACATAGAGAGCTTCAGTTCAGCTGACGGCCACTCCTCTGCTTGATGTGTGTCCTCTTTGAGTAGAAGTTAACCCCTTTGTGCAGAAGCCAAATTTGGCTATTTATGGGTTACCCACTTTAATGCTGTATAATTCAAGATTTAAGCTTCACAAAGAGGAAAAATGTGGCTCAATTCAGGAAAGACACTTACAGCATTTAGAATTACATTGTATTTCAGTTTATTTTCATGATTTTGGTAGAGAAAATGAGCAGCAAACATAAAAAATCTTCATGAGAATTCACCATTGAAATTGCAAAAAAAATAATTCTGACGATTGAAAAACTGCTGGGGCTTAAAACTATACATTTATGGTATCATAAACTCCTTGAGCACAAGTAGAATTCATCTTCAACATTACATTCTAGATTACCTACATGCTATTAGCCAAATTATACAGCTACCCAAGTGTCTCCCCAAAGTCTCAAAATGATTTGCTGTCAAATCATTAAAAAAATCATGTATTTAACACAATTAAAGCTTTAAGGCATGAAATTTAATATGAACGAATGATTTTCTGGTTGAGTTTAGTATGAATTTATCAATATCAGTGCAGTTGAATATCAGTGGTCACCAGTAATCTCTCCAAATACGAACGTGCCTTTTCTCCATAATAAAGTTTAGAGTTTTGGCCATTTTTCTTCAAAGCCAGCACAAACACGCATTAAATAAACTGCTAATTAAACGGTCAGAACATTCACCCTGTAATGAAAGCTACCAGTCCCCTCTTCAAAGCTCACGAACCCATTTCAACACTTATAAGGAGCAAGTACACCTCACTAACACAGTAATATCTGAATTCTGAAATATACCTTATTTTAACTGAACAGACACTCCACTTTCAGGGAATATCAAATCCATTGCGTCTCCCGATTCAAAAGAAACGTGCAATGAACGTACCGGGGGTCCACACCAAAATGCACGGGCAGTTCGCGTTTTAAACAGGAAAAAAACCTCGACATTCGACTTAGTTGAGTACATATACATTCCGAAACAGAAAAAAAAAAAACAAACAAAAATAGCTGCCTGACCTTTTTCGTGAATCCCTCCTCCAGAGACATTGACTGTATAAAATAGAGAGCGATGTATCCAGTAACAAGAACCCTCCGGTCCTGTTTCATTCGAAATAATTCCAATAGAGCATATCGTTCTCATTTAAATCCTGTAATGTAACTGAACACTTCAAGGCCAGTTTTGCGAACCGATTTTCTATAAATCCCGTCTATTTTAGCCGCGTAATGTGCATAACGTAGACAGGATACAACCGAGCCTGCTGATACGCATTGGTTTGTATGCTCTGTGTTTGTCCAATCAATGTGTTTCACTTACTCTAAAATGTTTAAACACTCGGGGTTTGGATAAGAAACGAGCCGATCAATACATTATTATCAGGGAAACTTCACGAGGTGATGAAGTGTAACTCTACAATTACGCAGAAGAGCTTGAGTGTATGGTTGAGTGATTGGCTATCAACGCCAGTACTCGGGTGGATATAAGGAAGCGCTGGATTTGGCAATGAAGGAATCTACGCGTAAATCCACGGTAGGGAACTACAATTTTTTTTGTATGGGACAACTGTAATAGGCAATAGAATGTGAGAGAATCAATACCATGTCGATTTTTTTGCCTCAGAAAACTGATTTGTATGAACTACTAATTGGAATACTGTTAGCTCACTGTGGCTAAACTGGTTGCTTCTAAGGATAACGATTTTTTCTGTGTCAAGATATCGTTTTTTCAAACTGCTGAATCGACACTATGGGCAAGGATACTGACCAGTTTGCACATCAGGCTTAGCTGAGGAGTTTAATTCATGCAGCTCTCAAAAAACAGGGAGTGGAGTGAACTTCACCGTATTCAGAACCGCGTTCGAGGTCTGCTTGCTTGTGAACATTCAATAACTGATCCGGGGGTGCTATCTAGTGATCGAGTACAGTAACAGCGTACTTCCAATGTGCAGGTCTATAGACGCGGGCATCTACATCTGCAGAAAGGGGTTAAGCAAAGCTCTGCTTTAATCGTTTCTTTCCGTCTGTGTTTAATCACGGGAGGTGCTGGGGGTTTGACTCAGGAATGTATTCAGTCCACTGCGTGAGAGAACTGGTCTCCCCTACATGTGCTTACTACTGAACCACCTCCCTACGCAAATTTGTGTCTCTTGTCTTGTGTGGGCCTGTGATCAGCTAAGCAGCACTCTGTGTTGACTGCATGTCCTCACTCACTCTTGCGTAGCTGTAACTTCAATATTCAATAGACTGTCCGTCGACGAATGCAGAAATTGCATCCTAACTGAGGCATTCTCTCAATGGCCCATATTAGTCCTACTTCTGACTTCACAGAAGCGACGCCCACACAAAACCTCCAGTCTTTGTGCTTCTCAGAGCCTCGTTGAAAACGATCTGAGGACTTGTCTTTGGGAATGACGGAGGTTACTGTTGAATCAGCTAGTTCTTGTTCTGTTTTACCACATTCATATTTACACACCTGATCGCAGTCCGGTGCTGCTGCGGATAGGCGCTCCCGCTTAAATCCATTCATATCGACCTGAAAACACCGTATAAAAGTCATAAAATGTCAGCATCAAATCGGCGAGACCTATTCATATCGAAATTTCACCACCCTTTTTGATCGCCATGGTATTTTTTTTCCAAAATGAATGACGCTGATCAGCAGTACATGCACTTCCTGGACACCTGCGCCTTCCTTTAGCGCATGAGCGGAAACCTGTTCAACAAATGCTGACTATTTCCGCGCTGCTTGAGTAAATTTAATACGGTGCTGAGCTGGAGTGCAATTCATATCACACTTAATCCGGTGCTTCTCCAGTGCTGCCCCGGAGCTAAACCATCTCCAGAGGTGGTTTAAATTACTCCGGGGTAAACTAAGCTGCAGTAATTTACTCCGCCATAAATCAATTCACATCAAACTTTAACTCCGGTGCTACTGGTGCTTCTGCAGTACTGATACGGAGTGAACTCTCGATCTGAAGGGGCTTTGGAGGGTGGTCATTGTCCACCAGTTTTCCAAACACCGATGTCTGAAACCAAAACCAGGATGGCGCCATGTAGACAGCAACTTCCTTTCTGCTGTGAGTGGTTTCTGTCTCCTTTATGTTTTGCAGTACCATACTTCAGAGTCTCAGTCGTGGGCGTGTTGGCACACATACTGCACATAGAGGTGCTCGACTTTTTCCGGAAAAGGATGGAGAGGTTGCAGGCTTTCATTCCTGCGAAGCAATTACACACCTGATTCTACTAATCAGTCCCGAGAGTCTTATGCTGAAGTCCTTGATGAGTGGAATCAGGTGTGTAACTCGCTCAGTTGGATTAAAGGCCGGCGCCCTCTTTGGCCCTGTCCGGATAGGATTGAAACCTCCTGCCGTACATGCATGCTTGTTTGGGGCAGTTATCGCAGGGCGCTACATTACAGCAAATGGAGTGCGGTGAAGCTCGATTATCTTCACTCCTCCTATTTCCCATTCCCCCTCTTTTCCGCCAATTCATTCCTCTACTCTCATCTCAATCTTTTTTCCTCTCTGAAAGCAGGGTCTGTATGAGGCGGGGGGATTAGTGAGTTATCACCGACCCCGAGCGCAGATTGATCGAACGGGAGCTCAGCATTTCCTGTTAAACGGGTTCTCCCGGATCCCGCACGGCCGAGTCGGAGAGAGATTTTTGGCGATTCCGCCGATTTGCTGACGGCTAAACAACAACTGATCCGAGCAAATTGCTTTGCAGTTGTCATCCGGAATGGAGGACGCTGGGCGATGGCTCTGGAGTTAAACGTGCTACCGATTCTGATGAGTGTCAGGTCCCGTCCTGATGCTGTTCGGCCCCCCCCCCCCTTCACCTAAGTCTCCGGAAACCCGGCATCACTGCTCGTGTTGAACCACAATGTGACACATCTGCTCCATTTTTAAACAGCTTGTATTTTAAAAATTTAGAGACCCCGAGCTCTCCAACCAGAACATGCTGTTGCTTCATTACATGGAGAGACAATAGGGCCTGAAGTCCTATTTATATCTGGAACAAGCGGTGTTGAGGGAGAGTGTAATTACTGGTAACGGGATCATCGCTGTACGTCGATGCATAATGTCCTTGCGTTTGGCCTCGTGTGTTATTGCATTCATGCTGCCTTTGAAGGCAGTTGAAGAAGCTATAGAGAATTTTCTTCACGGAAAATAACTTTTTTTTTTTCTTCTTTTTTTTCCCCCCTTTGTAAAATGTTTCCCTTTCCTTTCCGCACAAATTTGGAGTTTTCCATTCATGCATAATTTTCGATGCTAATTGCAGCCGGCTTTTACAATCTGAAAGGGCGACGAACGAGCACTCTGCTCCAAAGCAAGCGATATCGCAACTGCTTCTTCTCTCGTCGGGCTCATTATAGACAGGAGTTGGCTGAAGACTTCCTTCGTTCCTCACTAGCCGTGAGTGCCCACATGACCAGAGGGACCTGCTGGTGTGCACGGAGACGTGCTCGTACTGGCCAGCTGAAGTAATGACTGTCTGGGCAACGCTTCCGCCTGGACCGCTGCCATCTGCATTCCGCACTGACTTGGTCTGGAGTCGATGCCAGACACCTGAGGGGCAGAGATGACACATGCTTGTGAAAAAATATCTGTAAAGGTTCCAGATTTTTCTACATTTATTATTTATATTTTTTGGAAGCCCTGGGTCTGTAAATAAGTTGCTACTTTTGGAATCTGAGCTGTTGCACATGAAAGTACTTGTTGTGCTGTGTGATTGAACTGACCTTGGATCATGTTTTGGGGTTCAGGTCGTGTGAAGGGTGGGCATCATTACTTCCTTTGGAAATGAAGGCCGGTGGATGAAAGGGGAAAAAAAAGATTGTGGCAGATTGAGAAGGGAGAAGTCGATGGGGGGAGATGAGTGAGGTGTGCAGACTGGTGTTGTAATGAGGAGGAAGGGAGTGTGAGGTGACCAATCATGTTGGAGGAGAGGCAGGTAAAGCGATTCAATGGATGGGGATGGGCGACCACAGGGTCGGAGGGATATAAAAAGACTTGAGGGGTGGCTGTGATGGAGGATGGTGATGAGGGGATGAAGTGTGATGGGAGGGAGGAAGAATAATGAATGAGGACAGCGTAAGTGCATTAGAGGAGGTGTCGTGGGGCTTCTGAAGGGAGTGTCGCGCCGTGCTGACAGAGGTGACGGGATCTTTTAGGGCTCCCTTCACCACTTCCTTTCTTAATCTTACCCTGTCCCAGTTTTAACGGTCATAATCTCCCTCTCGGTGCCCCCCCCTCCCTTAATTTTCAAATTTTCATTTAGTTAAAGTTGTATGGCCCTGCTCCCCTCATTGCTGTCCTCGAGGGCCCCAAACTGCCGGTTTTCCACCCTCCCTGTACCTCTGAGTCTGTAGTGAAGACGGTCTGGCCAATTAGAGGCAGTAATTGTCTACTTTTTCACCTAGAAAGAAAGAAGGAAAACCAGGTCTGGATTTGGACAGTAGGACTGGATTTTGGGAATCCCTGCCGTATGGTATGACTGGAATGGGCAGCTCTGCTCCAGGAGGGCTACAGTGTCTGCTAGGTTTTGGTGCCTTTCCACGCGATGTTCGTTTTGGTCACTGATTGCCTAACGAGATTAATTTACACACCTTGTTTTCAAGGCACTGATTCTGCTTGAGCGGAGACTGCTGAAGTCTGCAGGTACTGCAGCCCTCCTGGACAAGAGCTGGAATAGCATGTTGGATTACCGTTTACAGCCTGCGTCTTATACAGCGCCTTGGTTTTCTCTCGTCGACAGGCAGCACTCAGAAGGAGTATTTGCGTGTGTACCCGGTGACAGACAGGGCTGGCTTTTCTCCAGGTTTATCGAGCCACTTTTTGGGCCCCCTACTGCTACGTTCATGGCCTCCCGCCTCATAAAAAGAGCCTTTTTAAGACCGAGCTGTTTGTTCACTTTCGTGTATAAAAAACTCCTGTCAAGATGCCTCTTCTCTTGAAATTTGGAAGAAAAAACTAGGAAGGCCAATGTGGTGGTAAATGTTTTGAAAAGTTATTCATGGGTGACTTTGGCGTCCACACTTAAGCTGTGGTTGCTTTTCTGGGTGCTGTGTGGGGTTCGGTCAAACGAGGACAGCCATCACCAGCCCAAATTAAAACCCGCGCTTGAAAAGTTATCAATATTGTCTGTCTTTCACCCATTTTTCATTTTTACTAATCAATCTTTTTGATTTTGTTATCAACAACTGTCTGTGATTAGCTACAATATCAAGAGATTTCTTGAATCGGTAATCGCTAAGTTATGAATTTTAAGAAAGGATATTCTTGTCAGTTTTTAATCAGTTTGTGTAATTGATCAATAGCTCCCCCCCCTTGTCTGGGTTTATGGACTGTCACGCGTGACGGAAGGATATGAACTGAACTGAGCTGAACTGCTGTGGTCAGTACCTTACCTGGTGTTTGCACTTGGGATTGATCGGAAAAATTAATGCTTCTGTAAACTGTGATGCGAGCCACACGACACAACTCCATCTAAGTGAGATCTGTACACATCAGAGCAGTGCAGCTTGTGATGTGAATTGATCTCGTCTCATGATGAATGTCTAATTTACGTGACAAACTTGAGGGACAGTATTGAACATCCTTGTTTACTTTGAAGGTTATACTTTTTGGTTTTTTCCCACCCCCTTGGCGATTCTTAACATGAGTGCCAAGAACAGGCTATTCGGCCCAATTAGGCCATTTTCCTGTCGCTAAAGTGAACTGAACACTTAAGATACTTGATCACTAACACAAGCCTGGTCTTGAAAACTTCGAGAGTTTCTGCCTCTTCAATGTGACTGGGCAGGATATTCCACACAGATTACTCTCAGCATGAAAAGATATCAGTGCTAAATTTACATATGGGTGTTAAATTTACGTTTCTTGCCGATGGGGCATTTTTGTCCGTCAGTCTGTCTGTCTGTGTCCTCTGGTCGCTTATTACTGCTCTAGCGGCTGAACCACTGTTGGGACAGTCCTCAGATTTAAAGAGGTAAAGCATATTGGGTGCCTTCAGAAGCCTGTTTGATGTCAAGGCTGCAGGTCTTATTTTGGCTTAATTTTAAGGCAGGCTGAGGGGGCAGATGGCCCCCGAGTGCAATCTACTTTTAGTGATCTTCTGAGTGTTGGCGGATTTGGGCGCTCAGAACCTGTTTTAATCTCTGAGCCATAATTTCAGGACATTGTGATAAATCATTTTTAATCGCATCTTCGCATGCTAAAATAGCAGAATTGGACTTGCAGCATCGTTCACGGTATCAATATGGCATCGCAGTGACACTTTATTGATGTGGCTGTGATCTGTATTAACTGCATCTCCCTCGCTTTTCCAGAAGTATCTGTCTGCTCTGGGGCTGACCGACGCCTGGGACGAGGAGAAGGCGGACTTCTCCAGAATGGCTGCCGGGGGGAAGGGGAAAGTGCACCTGGGAGGTGTCCTAAACTTGGCCTCTCTGGAGCTGAGCACGGAGAGCGGCGGGGGGGAGGGAGAGGAGGAGGAGGGGGTGAAGGGGATGGAGAGGCCCAAACTGTTCTACGCTGACCACCCCTTCATCGTCCTGGTGCGGGACACCGCTACTGGAGTGCTGCTGCTCATGGGGGCCCTCGATCAGGCGGAGGGGGTCGGACTGCACGACGAGCTGTAGGCCTGCTTTCGCCGTACTGCCCTCAAGAACACACTAGTGGCGGTACTCGTTTCCAGATACTTAGTACCTCTTGTCTATTGTTACAGATTATTGTTTGTTTTTAAACATTTGGGGTTACGTTTTCATGAGAAACCCACCACTGACATGGTTGTGAAATGACAGACGTCCGGGGAGTTGACGTCTAAAAGGTTGCCGGAACAAACGGACCACGTCAGAGGGACAAGAGAAGATACTAGCTCCAGTTTCATGTGATAATATCCCGAGATAAAATGTTTGGGGACACTACAGATTTGCCTTGCCCATTGCTGCCGCCACATGCACATCAATGTCGGTTTCAGAGCTGGCGGCCAATCATACAGGAGAGGGGGCGGGTATTTCTCTTGGTCCTCTTTTCATGAACAGCATTAGTGAAAACGTCACAATATTTGATGTAGTCAGCGGGGCTGTCAGTTCTTGTCATAGCAAAGTTTCAATGCATCACCTTTTTTCCTCGCTTTTGAAAGATTAGCGTTGGTGGTCACGCCTTGCAGTTCTTGCACACGAGAACAGGCTCGGTCGAGATGAACTGCGCCTCGCCTGGAAAGTAAGCGAGAGCAGGCGGCCGCAGCGGGGGGCGGTGACAACAAGCCTCAATCAAGTCGGACAGTCACCATCAGCCACACGTTTTTCAGACTAAGCCCTCAAATCTGACAAATAAAATCAAACTCTCTCCCATTCAACAGAAGTAGAGACTGTATGTAAAATGTCATATTGTTCAGCCAACCTCTAAACCAATCAGCTGTTAGATCAGGTTAGAGCCAGGCGGTGCAGTCGGTGGAGACCAACTGCAGCGCCTGGCTCAAAAAACTGCGGCCGCCTCACTGTCGCGATTTTATCGCCGTCCACTTTTGTAACCCATCAGAGCAAGGCGGGATGAAGTTGGACACAAAGCTAACTGGCGTGCATTGTGCGCCGATCGCCTTTGGTTGAATCTGCGCAGACCTGGCTCATCGAAGGAGCCTGACGTCACCTGTGTGCGCAGTCCCTTTGGCCTCTGCCGCGTTGCTTTCAAGATGTGGGAAGAGATGCCACCCAGATGGCCACAGTCAACACACTGGTATCTTCTTGACTCGCAAACTTAGCAGAGATGCTACATTAGCATAAAATTATAATCTTTCATTTACTGTCACATCACAACGGCCAACCCATTAAACACATTTAAATTCGAGGTCTTCCGTTTGAACTGAATACAGTGATATACATATGCATCTAATTTGTAGTGTTCAATTCAGCCACAAAGTGCATACTTCAGCAGCACCCTTATTTAAATAAGAACCCTGCGACGCTACAGTATTTGAAGACGCCTCTGTTTTATTGTTTACTGGCGAATAGTTTTTGTTCTCAAGGGCAACTGGAGTGTCTGCCTTTTTTTTTTTTTCCAACTCAGGATTTAATTAACTAGATTTGAATCAAAAAAAAATCCCCAGGTAAGCTCTCTTGACAAATAGCGTGCTTAAAGACAACCCGCGAAATTGTGCTCTGGTCCTTTTGGCCCTTCCAAAGACTGTGTCCTTGTACCAACTTTCCCAACAAATTTACTGCTGGCTGCAGGGAAGAGCGCACCAAGTAGATGGGAATCTTTCTTTCTGTCCACCGCAAATGAATTATTGAGAAATAAAAGTACAAGTGAGGGGAAAAAAGGATTCCGTCTGTGCCATTAATCTTAAAAAAACCAATGTGTCCCCACACAGGCATGTTTTATTAAAAGGTTTTAGGGATTTTTTTTTTCTTGTGTCTGATGATGCTACGGTGCTTTTTGATGCACTTGCACTGACATGGTCGTACTTTCATTTGACGTATGATTTCTGGGGGCTGGGATGTTGGTCACTCGCTAAAATAAGGGAAACGTAATTTGGGAGAGGTCTGAACGTTTGACTGACACACAGGATCTTAATATTTTTCATTTCAGATTCCCAAATGAGAAATATATTTTTAAGGCTTGAACCGACATTTTAAATGCAGTATCCTTCGGGGATTATATTAAACATGCACTCTGGCTTAGATGAGTAGATTAGATTAAATTCAAAACCAATGTTGTATATTTCCCCAACCCAGTCGTGCAATTGGAGCGCGGCTTACCGTATATTGAGCACGTCTCTGTCCATCAATCCAGTGATGGTGCCGCAATATTAGAATTCCTCTGTCACCTCCCAGCAGTGCGGACGAAGCGCCACGGGGCGGTATTCTTTCGGCAGCGACAGCGGCCGGCTGCTTCTTGAAAGATGCGCGCGAGACGCAGTATTGATTTCATGAGTGAAGGTACTTTGTCAACCAGAAGTCGCCCTCTGCCACTCAGCGGCTATCACAGTCCCCAAATCTTTAGCGCACAGCTGTGCTTGTCTGGGCCCTCTGTCGGCTTCACCTGAAAGCCTCTTCCTGCCCCCGCACTTGGAAAAGGTCTTGGACAACAATGGAGAATCTAAAAGTCAAGGTGCCCAGTACAAGTACACAGTTTGAAGCACTTAGTGTGGTGGCAGCCTTTTCTCCTACTCTTTGAAAGGCTCTCCATCAGTCTTGCTGTGCTGGTTTATACTCCCACTTGTTCTGTCAATCAATCAGTTCAATTTATTTTTGTAGTCCGTGGCACCCCGCGCAGTCAGAAAGCTTACAAAATGCACTGCAGAAATATAATTTGTGGAAATTATACGTTCATGCTCATGCATAAAAGCATTGCCCTATTATGCCAGTTCAGGATGGTACATTTATTTTCTGTTGCTCTCCTCTTTTGGAAAATGAAAAGCACAGTGGAAAAAATGTTTTTGCTTTGTTTATGCCCCTGTCCTCTCAATGTGGTCCAAGGTTTCCTTCCAGTTGAATGTGCTTCCTGCAAAGACTGCTGGGTGGGGAGTCTGCATGGTCAGAAAAGATGCTTGGATTGTTTGTAGAATTGGGAATACCGTGTCTTTGGGGTTCCACGACTGATCAAAATGAGTGGGTGAGTGAATCGGGGAAAGACCCGAATCTTGTTCCACGAAGTAGGATAGCAGAGTTCATCGTTCATAGGAAAATCCAGACCGGCTCTTTTCACTTGAGCCTTTCTGCCAGGTTTGAGAGGTGTCTAGGTTTTACTCCTTTTAATTTTTTATTAATTTTCTTTAAGTCCAACATTAAGTCAAGACATGAGAAATGCAAGACATTTTCTAGGACAGTTTTGTTATACGAATATTCAGTTTTTAAAAGGCGAAGGTGAGTCATTTTCCACTGTCTAACAAGTAACATGGCCGGTCGATACCATAATATTTTCAGATCACACAACTTCAATTTACTAGGGATAATTCCCAACGTGCATAGAGGCGGGCTTTTGGTCAGAGATGTATAATACAGTTCATTAATAAAAGATGATATTTCATCCCAAAAAAACTAACCATATCACAGCCTTATAACATGGACAATATCACTTCCACATTCACAACAAAAAAATGCAATAACTTTCTCACATCCTTTCATTCCAAAATCCAAACCATTCACAGCTCACTTGCATCCACCACTTCCACTCCTATCCCCTCAGAACCTGACATTGCTCCATCCACATCTCAGTTTTTCGTCCTTCTCTTCTCTGACTCCCTCTGACACCACTAAACTCCTTTTATCAATGAAATTCTCCAGCTGCCACCTCGATCCCATTCCTTCTCCTCTCCTAATACCATGTATCTCTATTGTCATAACCCTCATTACCAACATCATTAACACCTCCCTTTCCACTGGTTCTGTCCCATCCCCGCTCAAACTAGCCACCATCACACCCCTCCTGAAAAAACCTGGCCTCAACCCGGAAAACCTGGACAACTTCAGACCTGTCTCCAATCTTCCGTTACTTTCAAAAATACTGGAACGCTCTGTCATAACTCAACTCAAACACCATCTCCACTCCACCCAACTTTACAAAACATTTCAGTCTGGATTCCGTTCACACCACAGCACAGAAACAGCCCTCCTCAAAGTCACCAATGATCTCCTCCTCGCCGCTGACTCTGGTTCCATTTCCATCCTCCTCGACCTCTCTGCCGCATTTGACACCATTAATCACACCATCCTCCTCCACCGTCTACAGTCTATAGGCATTTCTGGCACAGCACTCCTCTGGTTCATCTCCTACCTCTCCGACCGTCATCACTTTGTCTCCGTCAACAATTCCAAATCCCACACTTCCCCAGTCAGCCATGGAATTCCCCAAGGTTCGGTGCTTGGCCCCCTCCTGCTCACAATCTACATGCTCCCCCTTAGTCAAATTATTCGCCACCATGGTCTCCATTCTCACTTCTACGCCGACGATTCACAACTGTACATTTCTACCAAATCCATCACCCCTGTCATCCTCTCCACCATAACCAACTGCCTCTCTGACATCAAAACCTGGATGGACAAAAATTTTCTAAAACTAAACAGCAATGAAACAGAACTCCTCATCACCGGACCCAAATCTCTCCTGCCCTCTATACAGAACTTTTCCCTCCTCATCGACGGTCACGATGTCACCCCCTCCCCCTCTGTTCGCAACCTTGGTATCATAATGGACTCCACCCTCTCATACCAATCGCAGATCAACCACATCACCAAAACATCCTTTTTTCACCTCCGCAACATTGCACACCTCCGTCCCTCCCCCTCCCAGACCACAGCGGAGACACTCATTCACGCCTTTATCACCTCCAGACTCGACTACTGCAATAGCCTCCTCTTTGGACTTCCCTCCACTCATCTCCAAAAACTGCAATATGTCCAGAACTCTGCTGCCCGCCTCCTCACCCTCACCCGCTCCAGAGAACACATCACCCCCATCCTCCAACAGCTCCACTGGCTCCCTATCCAACACCGCATCCAGTTCAAACTCCTCCTCCTCACCTTTAAGTCCCTCCCTAACCTGGCCCCTCCCTACCTCTCTGACCTCCTGCAACGTCACTGTCCCTCCCGCCCCCTCCGCTCTGCTGACTCCACCCTCCTCACACCCATCACCCACACAAAGCGCCGGACCTTGGGAGACCGAGCCTTCGCCGCCGCCGCCGCCCCCACCCTTTGGAACTCACTCCCAAAACCCATCAGGAACTTGGACTCACTGCAAAACTTCAAATCCCTTCTCAAATCCCACCTGTTCAAACTGGCTTTTCTTTGATTCTATATTTTGCTATTGTTGTCTCTGTTTCTGTTTCTTTTGTCACTGGTTAGTCCTTATTTTGTAAAGCGTCTTTGAGTGTCCAAGAAAGCGCTATATAAATCGAATTTATTATTATTATTATTATTATTATGTACCAGTGTTCCAGTTTCCTTATGACAGCATCAACATAAATCATCATCACTTAACTTGAGTGTTGCCATTTTGCATGGGGTCCAGTCGGATCGGTGAAGAATTTTGTAATTGGCGACCTTTGTCTGGACTTCTCGAGCAGGAATGTGCCAGCTAGATAAGACTTTGTTCCCCTGTTGCTGTTCTATAAATTCCCCAATATCTCTCTCCCTGGCTAATTTTGGACTCCCAAGCTTTGGTGCATTGGCGTCGCTGATGAGGCTATAAAAAATTTGATGCTCCACGTTTTTTGCCCACCTATGGCCGTGTCGCTGTCTTGAAGCCAAATAGAGTGATGTGTGGTTGTAAGAAAGGTGCCAAGTTAGCAGAAGGGCTGGTTGGTTACAGTCAAGACCCTAGTGTCTGTAAAACATAACTAACATGATTCAGATTCATTTATAGCCGAAGCTAAACAATCACAACAATCAATCGAGCCAGAATGTTCAGGAGTCAGAGCTGTGCTTAAACGTGTGACAGTATACTGTCCTGTTTTGCTATTATGCCCAGTTATGTTACCAGTCCTTTAAGGGAAAAGTTGGGTTTGCTCTGGTGCTGCGGTTTGGTCAGCTGGTGATCCGCCGGTGGTGGACAATGAGCTGGACCGGGAAGATGCAGTTCAGTGTTGGCAGAAAGTCTGCGCTGTTGCTTGTACTGGGAGAGGAGGAAACCCGGTCGCTCCTCAGCATGTGTTTCAGTTAGCGGCCTGATGCTAACTTTGCTCCAGTTGTTTACAGAGTTGTGTGCAGAGGTGTGGCTCATCAGGTCTGATGGCGTCTGATTTGGGCGACACGGGATTCCCACCGGCCCCCCTTGTGCCGATGTGAGGGCTAGGAGTGGGGGAAAGGCCAAGAGACCCTGGAGACGAGAGTCCAGAGACTAGCTAGAGCAATAAACTGGTTGGCCACTGCTTTTACCCATAGACTAAATACAATGTGGACGAGGCAACCGTGACGTCACCCATTGGTTTCAGCATTCCATTTAGGACGCCTCAATTTTAGCAGTGTGAAAAGCGCCATTTGGTCATTTTGAAACCAGATGCCATTCCTATTGGAAGCGTGAATTGAAGATCCAGGGAGGAGTGAGGGGTAGATCTACCTATGTATCTCACCATATCTGACAAGGAACATTGCGATTAATGCGGAAAAATAATGTGGAAAATCGTTACTGAAATAAAAAAATCAATTGGCAAAGTAGGGTTATTTTCTCCGACTTCTATAGCATTGAACTTCTTTCCTCAACCACCAATTTTGCCACCTGCTGGCGATTAAATAGAATGCAATTTTCAGATTTCCGCATGGGCTTCACTTTTTTCAGACCCAGGTGCTGCCTCCATCATTTTATACAGTCTATGCCTTTACCTGCCTGGCTTGGTGGGTGGGGCTTCTTGGCAGCAAGTGCTCATGGGAAATATCCTGGGCTCCAATTTGTTTTCTCTATACAGATAAAGGTTTTCATCTGTGTAAGCACAAGAGTGGTTACAACCAGAGATATTCCATGAGACCACCTTTAAAAGTCCCATTTATAGTTCTTCTGTTTGAATACACTTTTAGGACTGGCTATATTAGACGGCTTGTTCATTTGCAAAGTGTCTACCCTGATCATCACACTTGGCAGCCTATCAAATTGAACATCATCCCAAATGATGAAATTAAAAAAAAAAAAAAACTGCACAAGAAACAAAAGGCGATATGAGCCCTCCCACCCCTTCCCCAAACAGCTACCCAACTCTCCCTACCACGGAGAGATGAATGTAAACCAACAACCTTGTGCTTCCAATGGATTATTATGATCCTTATCTACATTTCTACGAGAGACTCCCTTTAACAAAACAAAAAAAAAGGATGCATGTAATATACAAAGAATATGCACTAAGAAAAAAATGACAAATTATATACTCCAAATATTTTTTACTTAGTAGTGTATACAAATTTCTTCTAAATATTTAACAACCTGAAGGGTATATTACAATTATTTACAGTTTTGTCATTTTAATATCCACTCAATGTCATTTGCATGATGTAATTCCTCTAATGTCTACAGTGATTTCCTCTCTGAACAGCTCCTCCCGAGGTCTTCACGAGATCTGGGTAAAATCTGATGTGAGGTTGTGCAGTCAAATTTGCACAGACCTAGCCAGAGCCAACCACTACGCTGGACCTGCCCACACTGGAAACTATTCTAGCAGGCACCGACAACGGCAGATCATATGAAACTGTTAAGCATCTAGCAATGCCTACAAATAGAGCTCTAGGTGCAATCATAGCTAAATGTAAATGTAGGAGTGGTTTTCCTTTTAAATGTTACACCAAATTGTTTGAATCCACGGTTCTGCCTATTTTGACATATGCTGCTGCTGTCTGGGGTTTTTCCTGGGGGCCGCCAAGCCAATGTTGACATGGAGATTTAAAAAAAATTTTTAAGTATGTATTATGATTGGTCATTATAAGTGGAAAACGTATTGTAATATATTGCTAAACTGTAAAAATGTAAATAATTATGTATATATGTATAATATATTAAAATAAATACATTGAAACTAATTAAAACTATTGTTGTCATTCCGTGACAATTTGCCTCTTGTAATTCCGTGACATTGACTTTTTGAAATTTCTTGCCCATAAAGCAGGGTTTAAGTCAATATTTGTTTCTATAACTTACAGTATTAACAAAAAACACCTTAAATATGAACATATTGAAGTTTCATAGCTTAACTATGATAGGAACATCACTTTCTGGATAGTTAAACACAACATTAAAAAAACCACGTCAATTTTGTGTAATTCCGTGACGGAGTAGTTTTTGCTCGTTTCTTCTATGAAAATTTCTCAAAAAATGTATTTTCACTTAATAATATTAAAGAACAAGTTAATACCTTCAATATAACATATCATACTTGATTTTATCTTATTTAGTTGTAGAGTTACAACCCAAAATGTAATGGGACTGTAATTCCGTGACAGCTTGGCGGCCCCCTCTTGTGTTAATGCTGTGTTTAACCGGGCAAGCAGATTTTATTTAGGTGTGGGTAAATACACCCCAAATGGTGCTTTACAAAGCGATATGGGATGGAAAACGCCATGGCAACATCAGTGGTCCTTTTTTTTTTTTTTTTTTTTTAAACTGGCAGAGACTCTGTGGTTTGCCTGACAGCCGGTAATGTAAACGTGTTTTCCAGTGGGCGGCTCATTTGACAAATGTTAAAAACTAGGCGCGCATGATTAAAACATTATTTAGCTCCATGAATTTATCTCACCTTGCTCGTACAGATGTGGTTTACTCTAGTAATGACCTTAAGTGTTTTGATATGGCAGTGTCAAAGGCAGACGAGGAATCATAGCTACAGTTAATAAATAAACCAGAGAGTAACAAACTTCGCACTTACTGCCTTTTTAAGGATACATTTGAAACGGAGCCTTATGTGCAAAATATATACGGAGTCAAAAAAGATTGATTGATTGATTGATTGATATCTTTATTTCAGACAAAAAACATGTCCATATATCTATAATATAGTAATAGTAAAATAAAATAAATAAGCTAGCGGAGAGAGTAAAGGCTCTCGCGCCATAAAACAGATAAAGCTGATTGCACATAAATATCACAGTTCAAAATGGCATGTATGAATTCATTATTCGAACGGGCTAAACGTACAATAAGACCATTCACACATTTTCTGTACATAGAGCTAAAATTATTGACGCGAGCCCGAACAAACATCTCACTCGCACTACACTGCATGTTAAGTTTCAGAAGTATTCTAAAAGCATTATTATAAGCAACAATAAGACTACGTAGTACCTGCTTGGAATGGTAAATCCAAAGAGGACACAGGTATACACTCGATAAATATGACTTGAAAAGTTTGTATTTAACAGCTCGAGAACAAAAGTAAAATTTACGCAATAATAGGTTGCTTCTAGCATACAGTAGGCGTTTCTTGGAGATGATATCTGCCTCATCTGATAAGTTGTTACAAATAATGTGCCCTAAGTATTTATAAGAGTCAACATAAGACATGCAGGATTGACCAAGATTAACATCAGGTTCCCTTCCAGCAAATCCTTTCAACATCATGAGTTTAGATTTAAGAGGGTTGTACAGTATATCATTATCAATGCCAAAGCTATAACACATGTCTAATAACTTTTGTATGCCCTTCACAGAGGGAGCAAATACCACCAGGTCATCAGCATACATGAGATGATTAAGTAACAAATTGCCACAATAACATCCTGCATGTATCATATTGAGCAGTGTGCTGAGGTCCCTTGTGAAAAAATTAAAGAGTAGAGGAGACAAAATTCCTCCTTGTCTCACCCCATTGCTGACAAAAAATGAATCTGAAGTGCAAGACCCCCAGCAAACAAACAATTTCTGATGACAGTACCAGTATAACAATAATCTAAGTAAATATATTGGTACATTTACAGAGTTGAGTTTAATGAAAAGCTTAACGTGATTTACACGGTCAAATGCCTTAGAGGCATCTAGAAAAGCAAACATATGTGAGCCATGTGAAACATAATATCTAAGAACCTCATTCAGTAGGTAAACACACATTTCAGTACCATGGTCACGCTTAAACCCAAATTGGTTGCTAACAGAGTTAATGTAGCTGTCCATTCGAGTGAGTAATGCCCTCTCCACAAGTTTGGTACATATATTGGACAAACATATTGGCCTATAATTATTTTTATCATTTATACACTTGTTTTTATCTTTGATAATAGGAACAATACACAAATCCATTAAACAAGAAGGTAAAACACCATGGATAAGTACAGAAGAAACAAAGAGAGATAACAATATTGGTAAATTGAGACCAGCGTATTTAAGATGCTCCGCAGTGAGTTTATCAGGACCAGGTGATTTACCATTGGGTAAAACTTTGATAATATCAACCACTTCAGATGACCTTACTAACATGTTATCACAAAAATCAATGTTGACAGAAGATACCTCATCACAAAAAGAATCACATCTACTGTTGGGTACAGAGTTAAAAATATCCTGATAATGGGACTTCCACATATCAGTAATATTCTTATCACCTTGTACATCATCAACATTAGTGGGTAGGCTAACTTTGCACTCATAAATTTGTAAATATTTTCTTGAAACTTTTAATAAAAAAGTTTTTATTATCACTAGGGGTAAATGCGTTGTCAAAGACATCATGACACACATCAACTCCGACGTGCACAGGTACATGGCACGTGCGAGCGTACTTTAAGCTAAAACCATGTTTTCTCGTGTTCCTAGTCACGTGACCATATGACATATGTGCAACTGAACTCACATTAGAGTGACATCTCGGAAAAACAAGTTTTTACAATTAAATATTAGTTGATTTTCAATGCCATGGCTGTCAAACATTCAACGTGAACGCGCCATTGGCATGCTGATAACGGAAACGACCGTCTCTGACGTTGCAAGGGTTATGGGATGCAGTCGACGGACTATCCATGGTCTTCGGACACGTCTCCAACAAACTGGCACCACAGCTTAGTGGAGCGGGGTAGTTGGAAAAAAGTGCAAATTGTGATACAAGCAACAGACTTTGCATGAGAACTCTTAATATCCCCATAAATCAAAATCAACCTCCGGCCACTTCAATTTGTAGTTATATCCAAGATGGCCGACACGTTTTCAAAATGGTGGCAAATTTGCTCTATATTTTGAATATTTTCAGCCTATAAGCTACAAAAATTGCATATTTTCTACACAATCATTGTAAATTAATATATCTTGGCATTCTTACAGTCATAAAGAGAGAAACTAAACCAACCCTTCCAATCCTTATCCTTTCACCACCTAGACAACATGTAAGCACTTTCAGATATGGGATACAACTAGGCTCAGATATGTTACAATCCTACCCCTAGCCCGATCATTCATCCAATGCTATTTAATTCCCGTGTGATCTGTACACCTTCCAGAAGACTATAGCCCCGTCTTCTTTGGCTTGGCTCTCCCGTGCTGGCACATCCTGTCAATTCAGGTGCGGCTGATTCCTTAGCTCAGATGGCAGACGCGTCTCAAGTTTCACGGTGACACTGCATCGTCCCGCCTAGATCCGCCCTCCACAGAGCTGGCCAGTCAGAAGAAAGTGGGCACACGGGGAGTGGGGGCCATAGAGGAAGAGCCACCCTAATGAGGCGTTTCAGGCAGAGACTACTATGGACTACAAATGGGGTTTTTTGAGGATGGCAGTACGAGCAAAATAAGTACCCTTTTTTACTTTGCGCGATCAGGAGTACTCTAGAGGAGTCAAAGATCAAAATATAAACTTAGAAAAATAGCATATTGGGTCCCCTTTAAGTAACTCAGATTTAAAAGTAGAGGATTCCTTGCCATCTTCACACCTCTCCGGTATAGTTAATATACACAGGTTAGACCTGCGCGATTGGTTTTCAAATCCTCCAGTTGGTCAAGCAGAGAGGCTTTTTTTTTTAAAAGATTTTTTGGTAGTTTTCTCCTTTATTTGACAGCACAGTAGAGATAGACAGGAAAGGTGGGGAGAAGAATGGGGAAGACATGCAGTAAACTGTCTGGGCCAGATTCGAACCCAGGCTGCTGCGGGAAGGACTTTGCCTTATGTTACGCGCACACTGGGGCGCCCCCCCAGAGAGGCGTTTTGATTCTGCAAGGTTTTGATTGTTGCCTCAGCGGAGGCCAGCCGTTCAAATTTCTCCCCTCCCTGGTACCTCTGTTGATGTTAAGCGGCTCTGGAATGACTGAACAGTTTTGTGCAGCGCATCCACTGAGGACTGGAGCGGTTTAATTGAGTTTTGGATGAGTGCTGTCATATCCTCCTTAAAATTAGCTAGAGGTTAGGCCAACTCCAACTTTAACAGGCTTATGGAGACATTTTCCGAGACTGTGTCATCAGGGCAGTCTTTGTCATCATCTTCCTTCTTCACCTGCTACCTTGCTAGCTCTGGTAGTTGTAGCTTGTGAAGTGAAAATCTTCTGTTTACTCATATTGTTGTCCACCAAGCTTACTTTATTTTTTTAAGATTAGATAATACAACCTGAGGATTTAACATATAGTTTTCCAGTTCTGACACTTTCACAGAGAAAATGTTAAGAGAGATCATCTTCCTCATGCCTGCCTCTCTACATCTCCAAACCAGAAGTCCAGGTTTTATTATTAATAATAATAATAATAATAATGCTTCAATTTTATATAGCGCTTTTCTGCTTTCTGGGCATTCAAAGACGCTTCACAAGGATACATTATTCATTCACTCACACATTCACACTCTGATGGTGGTAAACTACGTTTTTGTAGCCGCAGCTGCCCTGGGGCAGACTGACGGAAGCGTGGATGCCAGTATGCTCCTACGGCCCCTCCGACCACCACCAAACATTCACACACAGCCATACAGGAGTGTTCCTATATTGCATGTTTTGTGGGTGGGGGAAACCCACTCGAACACGGGGAGAACAAGCAAACTCCACACAGAAAGGCCCCAGGCCGGATTCGAACCCACAACCTTCTTGCTGAGTAATCCAGCTTTGTGGAACTGCCCCAGGACTATAAGTAAGCGAATGTGATCCCAGCGACTACAGCTTGGAGTTTAATGTTCAGTGGTCTTTTTTAAATAAAATATGAGACACCAGTACTCAAACCTTATGTCCCTGGCTGAGCTAGCTAGGTATTTTAGAAGGCAAGAGCAGTGCTTCAGGATCTTGGAAATGGATGGAAAGAGCTTCTACAGACCAACACTTGCAAAACTTGTGCATTAAGGCAGTGAACCTAGAAGGTATATTTCTATGTTGTACTCATACTGTGGAAGTAACATTTTGTAAAGCAAGGGGAAAAAAAATAAATGTGGGAATATTAATGCACAAACTTCTGCAGCATAAAATGCACTGCTTGAATCTACCCATTATGCTGGTTATCCATCTCCATCAATCCAAACATCATCAGTAAGAGCTTGCTTGTTTTTCGACTGTGTTATGCGAAAACACATTAGCATTTTAACCATACTAAACTTTGTTACGAAGGCAGAAAATGGCATGGTTTATAAGATTTCTGAACAATTTAGCCAAAACCGTGTAATTTCTTGGCCATTCGCATTCTGTCATCCACCCCCCCCCCCCCCCGCCCCCCCCCCAAAAAAAAAATTAAATTACAGGTTCTTTTGAGTTGGCTCTCCTCCTGTGGTAAAGGGGTCCGCCCTGATTGACTGCTGGAAAATGGAGCGAAAGGCAAAAAAAAAAAAAAAATTGTTAATGCTATGGGGGAGAGATGGAGAGGAGAGCGCTTGACATCGGCAGCTGATTGGAGTGAAATATGCAAGTCTTTTAGCAGTGAAGAAAAGAGCAGGACTTTCAAACCTGAGTTTCAAGCGTTGCAGTGGAAAAGGGTGGTCTGATTGCTAAACTGGGAGTCTTCAAAGTCAACCTTCTCAAGGCTGTTATGGATCTGTGAAGATCACAGGACATGTAGACTGTACTGAGATGAAAGTATTTTCAATAAATATTGGTTCCCTTGATATTGTGAAATATCAAACTACGATAAAAAAAAATTGAGAATAAACTTGCATACGTTCATTTGGCCCATTTCTGCCCTTATAATGAATTAACGAACGCAGTTATTGTCGACAGCCTGGAGGCCGCGGTGTTTGAGCGTCACCGGGGCGCGCTCCAGTTACCAAACACAGGTGAACCAATCCCTCGCTGGCTGTTACCAAGGCAACGTGTCGACAACTGCACCACAAATCGCAAGAAGCGCGAGAGTTGGACCAAGTTGATGGAAATGACAGAACTGCACTCCTGCAAATAATTTTCCTTAAATTCTGCTTGTGACATTCTTTTGAGAACCAAGAAATTCATGGAAAGCATTTTGCCTTCGGTCAGCTGAATGGACTAGTCCGACATTGAATTGTATTAGTTAACGTTACATATCCTTCCCCTTACGTTTCATAGAACTTCAGCAGCTTTCACACCGGACACAAAACGAAACGCGTGTATTCGCGTCTCTGCATTGACTTTGAACGCAATCTGTCGTGCGAAAAATTCGTTTCGCGTCCAGTTTGAACGCGGCTTTACAGTGAGTCGAATGTCTTTGACAGCAGATAAAGTAGTTTGCCGTACGGTGGTCGGATTTCTTCTCCGTTTTCTTGAAAAAACTAAGATCTGAATTTGGGTTACGGAGTAATGTCAGCGCAGTTGATTTTCGGCTGAAACTGTACCAGTAATCAGTTAACGCTAAGTTAACGTTAACTCGGTGTAGAGTTAAGTTGACTTTACCAGTGTTTCTTCGGGACAGTTCGAATGCCTTTTTAAGAAGAATATTCGGTCTCCGTCATCGTAGGTAAGTTGACGTAAATTTGAATTCCAATTTATTTTTTCTAGATAACTTTTTTCCCTTAAAGGTTTGGTTGATAACGTCTGTTAGGGTTAAACAAATTTAAATTGACTGTTTGGTAAACAATGAAAAACTCACTGTCCATCTACCAATCGTGATGATCTGTCAACTTGATTGCTAAGTTGCAGCCAGAAATGTCTTTAATTCCTAAGGACTTTGCTGGAGTGATAGAAATAATAGATTCCCATGCTAATACAAAGAAGTCCTGAAGCAGATTGGCGTGACGTTATTCAGCTGGAGCCACCTGTTTCCGGTAAAAAGCCACTGCACCGCTTCTGTCAAAATAACTTCACTGTGAAGGCGGATTCTTGGTTTTCGGGCTGGAGTATTCCATAAACATAATGCTTCCCTCTGCTTACATTCACCACTGACCTCAGCTGAGGAGGGGGAGGACTGCCCAAATAGCCTGTGGTTATTGGGACTGACCCAAGTGGAGACCCCAATGAAATACACTAACTGTTGACCAGTAGAAATAAAAGGGCCAAGGGTCAAGTAATTCTATCCACATCATAAGCCCAGCTGAAAGATATGCTAACCAAAGAAAAGAAACGCAATTATGTAATCTGATGCCAAATTTTGAAAACCCAATGAGAACGATGCTTTTGCTCAGAGTTATTTTTGGAGGTGAGTACTTCTACCATGCAAATTTTTGCAGTCACAGTGTGTATTCTGGAGCCGCCATTCGTCCGGAACCAAACAATCGGCAGTGCTTTGGTTCGAGCGCTACCATTGTCCTAACACTCCAATTTTTGTTTTGAGTTCCTCGTAGACACCGGGCCCTATAAAAGTCTGACCAAAAAGAGTAAAGATCAGACTGGTTATGTTGCCACAACTAACGGAAGTTCATTGAGAACGCAAGATTGGTATGCTACTGACCGGAAGTTGGGTAGATAGATTTGCCCGTCAATTCGGCATGCATTCCGCAACAATTAGTCACCTCAGAACCAGGTTTAATGCCACTGGACACACGGCCAATCGGCCCAGATCCGGTAGGCCACGTGTTACGACTCCAGCGTCTGACCGTCGTGTCACGACCGACTGTCTGCTATACACAGAATCAACCTTCATTTTCTTGATGGAAACCTCAATGCCGTCCTTTGCCACGATGAAATAAACCATCCAGTCGTCCTTCCGTTTGTCCGATGTCATCGATTAACTTTCCAACAGGACAACGCGTGTCCGCCCGTGGCACGTATCTGTGTGGAGTTCCTTCGTCCGAGCCCAGGCAGCGCTCTGGCCCAGGAAAGCAGAGTAAAGGCAGAGATATGAAGGGAGAGGCGCAGGTTCAGGAGCCGGATCCATACGGAGAGGGAGAATGAGCACGGAATACACAACGGCGCGACTGCACTTACAGACAGAATGCAATGCGAGAATATAAGCTCTGACCACCAGGCCTCTCAGACCCAAGGTGTCGGGTCCAATACACAGAAAATCAAGATTTGAAGCACGACAGAAAACTGCAAGGCAGGAAATTTTCAGTGGGTTGGCCAGGATGGGGCCAGTGATCATTTTGGCGTGGCAATGACGTGTCTCACCAGAAAATATGGAGTTATTTTGGACACCTACTACAAACATCAATACATTATTTGGGAATCAGGTGGAGGCAGAGTAGGACAAGTATATAACTTTCCCTTATTCCTGCGGCCAAAGTAACAGAAGCCAACATGACGCAAATCTAGTGTAACGCAGACTGCTTTTTAATATTCTTATTCTATAGTCGTGCTTTTAAACTTTGTGTGTTGATTGACTGATTGCTACTTGTGTTTTTATTTGTATTGTACGTAAGACCGAGGAGTCACAAAATTGTTTTACTGTTGTACAATGACAGTAAAGGTATTCTGTAGTACAGGTGTCCTCAGTTTATCATGCACTATAAGTTCACTCTCTCGGCATATTATCACGAATACAAACAAAGGTGCAAAATCTGAGACACGAAAGTAGTTTTAAATCAAAGTCTGATCATGATAAGCATACATAAAACCAGTCATTAGTGGTTCAGGCTACTCACTCAATGGTGCAAATGCAAAATAAAAAAGATGCAAGAGTCTCTTGGCTTTTACATTTGAGGTCTGTTTAAAAAATAAACTGACCTAATTCTCTGAACTAGTACTGACAAAAGTGAATGTCAGTCGTTCATTGTCAAATCACTAATTGTGTACAGCAATTGTAAAAACTATAATACCAACAAAGCAATATTATTCCACGCAACAATATATATGTAATGACTGTCACACACTCAGCTTACAACAGCTGTAGTCTGAATGCATCAACCTGACACAATCCTAAATCCTGGCAACAGTAGCAGATAACAGCAGTTAACTAGATAAAGCAGGAAGTTACCTGCTCAAATGTTCAAGCCATGACACATATCAGAGTTAAGAAAACAGCACTTAAATTATGATTAATTCATTCATTCGCATTGGTTTATAACAACGGGTTAATTCTTGCAGCAAATGACTGCATCTTTAGCAGAGTTGAGCATGTGTTTGCTTCAACTTTTTTGGCTTGGTCATCTAACGTTAAGAACTAGCCACGACAAAAATGCTAGTTGATTTCCCCGAGCTATATGCTGTTTTAGTGCTTTGTGTTGTTCACCGAACAGTCTACTTAAGGAAGATGGCCAACTTCTCCGATGGTTTTGTACCCATAAAAAAAGCTAGCTACCCATACCAACAGTTTGCCATGTTCTCCGAGTTAGTTTGCTTCTCAACTTCGCTAAATAAATACAGTCATGGATGGGAGAGTCACAGTTCCTAGAAGCATCAGAAACAAAATGCATAGTATTTTTGGATGGTTAGCCAGACCAGTGGAAGGGTCACGGCACTCAGCACCGTTTGCGTGCGGCTCAAACGGCAGGAAAAAACACCGGGATTTGCGGTTTAACTCCGTTTTCACTGCCAAACGTCTGAAACACATGCCAGCTCACCACAAAGGATGATAAATCTCTACATTGGCTGAAGCTCACTTGTGATCACAGATCTATATGGGCGATAATGGACTGAAATGGGGCTTTAAGCTGACTCTTCTCTTGGCATCGGTCAAGAAAAGGCCAGATAACAAAAGCGCCACTGCGAAATATTAACCAAAGCGCAGTTGTTCACATGAGTTCCAACAAGAGGTGCGCCCTTCCTCCGATAGAGGCCAGATCATCACGCATTGGCTTATCTTGAACGAACAACATAGCGCCTCTAGTTTACATAGCTCGTTGCGCTCAGGTGTGCTCCATCTAGGGCAGAGATGGGCAACGAGCGGCCGTATGTGTCCCTGGTTTTCACACCAACTTCAGGCATTTAATTGGTTGATAATCTAAATTAGCCAAACAATTTCTGAAATCTGACATTTCAGGCGCATTTCTTTAAATTATCATGAATGGCCGACAAAGACTGTTCTCATCTCCCCACGTAAAATTTTTTTCTTTGAACTAATCTTTGCACAAATCTATATTTTTGTATGCAATCAATAAACTCAATTAGTCGGGGTAATAGATTGAAATAAAAACCTGCATACAGTCCGGCCCTCTGGGACCGGAATTGCCAACCCCTGATCTAGAGACAGGGGGTGCATCTCAGTGCATCTCAAAGCATAGGCTGCATCCTTTGAAGGCTGCATTTTTCGGGGTCATCACTAACTATCATCCACTAAACTGATATTTAGGGTAAGGAACAAGGTTAAATTTAGGGTTAGGTTTTGGGTTTAGGGTGAGAGTTGAGGTTAAGGTCAGGGAAACCAGTGACAAATCACTGAAATCAAAGCCGCTTAACGGAGATGAATTGACATCACGTCAGTTCGACAGATGGAATTACTTGACGACCCCTAAAAATGCAGCCTTCATAGGATGCAGCCTATGCTTTGGGTGCATCTCTAAGCATGGACTACAGCCCTTGCAGGCGGCATTTTTAGGGATCTTCACTAACTTCCATCTATCATACTAATATTTAGGGTTAGGGATTTGGATAAATTTAGGGTAAGGATTAGGTTTGGGGCTAAGTCTAAAGTTAGGGGTCAGAGTTTAGGTTACAGTTAAGGGAATCAATGACGACTCACTTAAACCAAAGCTTTTTAACAGAGATGAAATGATGTCATGTCAGTTTGGCAGATGGAATTAAGTGACGATCTCTAAAAATGCAGCCTTTGAAGGATGCAGCCTACGCTTTGAGATGAACCCTTTGAGATGCACCCAGGATGTGCGCGCAGTGCAGTGCAAGAGTCTGTGCGACGCACGAATATTTGTAAGATTTCACCCCTCGCCTTGAATAAATGATGTACAATCTAGTTTTCTGACCCTCTCCAGTGGTGATCAGGAAATCATGCACAAAAGTGTTAGACCTGCCAGGTTCTTATCAAGACGCATGGCGTAACTGCGCTGACGAAGTATATCCTGATTACATGTGCTCAGATTGAAATTAATTTATGCAGCATTGTCATTCTGTGCAGCGTCTTTGAATCCTGACGTCAGGGGCGTGTTTAAGGCCTGGCTTACTGGGCTATGGCTATGGGCCGGGATGATTTTTCTTCGGAAGAGACTATTTGCCCCGCAGCGGGGTGAATTGGGGGAAAGAGATCGGTTATCTGCCCTGCAGCGGGGCGGACAAGTGAAGCGGTTCCGCAGTTTGCCCTGCAGCTGGGCCAGTGAGATTTTTCATTTCATAATTCGCCCCGCTCTTGTAACTTCCGCGCCGAAACGCTGTGGTGCGAGTCTCTTCATGCAGCACAGCAAGAGTATGAACTTTGAGCTCATGCAAGCACTGAATCTTTAGCTTATATCGTAATTTACTCGCGTCATGCGTAAGATGGTTGCTATAGTTTCGGGGACGCTTATGTCAAAGATGATAGAGCGCCGCTCTATGATCTTAGCTATCGTTCTCAGAGACGTCATAAAAGCCCCTTGGAACCCCAGACACTTAAGACGCCAATTTTGAGTTCTGAGCTCAAACCAGAGTTCACGACGCCCGAACCAGTGGCGTCTTGTAGCTTGCTAATAGCGACGATATACTAAAGAAAGAGAACTGAGAAGAATACACAACAATGGAGGTAACGTTTACTTTTTGATATGAGCCTTGCATTTTTTAAATCAATGGTCTTTTTTCATTTAGTTTTTCACAAAGAGCAAATAAATTATGGAGGACAACAAATGACTAAAGTATAAATGAATACGGAAATGAACAAATGAATGCTGAAATGACTGAATGAAAATTTATATTTATACATGACATAAGTGAATAAACGCTTTAAATTTATTTCGAAATTTTTGAAATGTACTTGTGTCCGTATGCTAAATATGTGGGAGGTCCTAGCTTCAGTCGGAAACTGAAGTGGTTCGAGGAGTGTGATCGACTCAGGTCTACTGCTTCATCCTTGAGTGCCAACGTGCTGAGTCGTGAGCTGAGAGTTGCTGCTACCAGAGCAGTGAGCTGAAACTTGTGCTGTGACACGGGTCTCTGGTGGCTAAATACAGGAACTGCGCCGACCTGTGATTGAAATATAAACATAGCATTTCAGCCGCAGTTAAGAATAGCGCCGCCGTGGCTGTCAGGGGCAAACGCGCTACACCGGCCAAAGACATCTCCAGTTGGAGAAAAAACCAAATACATGCAAACCACAAAAGCAAATGCGAGAGAGAACAGCGCTGCATTTAGATATGAACACAACGAAAGTGCTCCTAGTCTTCATGGCGAGCGCCAACTAAAACAGTTTTTACCCTCGGCCCGACTTCAGGCCGAAGGGCACTGTCATCAGTTCGTCGTCTGTCTGTCCGTGTGTGCACATCTAAAGTCAGCATCAATAAACTAGTTACCCATTCCAAAACATTCGCGATAATGTAGGGAAAGCAGGGGCGCGTTTCCCAAAAGCATAGTTGCTAACTATGTTAGCAACTTACATAGTTGCTCCATTCACAGTCAATGGGCCCAACTATGTACGTTAGCATCTGTGATTTCGGGAAACGCACCCCAGGGCAGGAAAGAAATGTTCAGATAGGCATTTTTGGCGTTTTTGAAAAAAAAAAAAATTGTGGACTGATTTTGATGAAGCATTTGGGCGAGGGGGTTTATTCCTGGGGGAACGATCCTATATATGCGGGGCTCTAGATTATTTTCCAAAATTTTTGTGGGACTTTGGGCATTTTGCGAGACTAGCCAGCTACCTGGCTAACGTCAGTTCGCTTGCTTAGCTGGCAAGTGCGCTATCCTAGCTAGCCAACTGTTTGGTGCACTGAAGTCCATAGAAAATTAATGAATAAAAATAATCTATTGTTTCGCGATGTCACTAGCTATAGTTGAACCGTGTGCATTTATTTCACACCTAATATAACTTCGCCAGCTAGCTTGCTAACGTTAGTTCGCTTGCTTAGCTAGCTAGTTCGCTAGGTAAGTTAGCTGACAGTTAAACTGAGTATATTGTGAACTCGTAGCTCAACTCTAGCTATTTTTTATCTTCCAAACACAGATCGGTGCAATTCCTACATTTAGCTGCTAGTTTTTCGAGCTGGTCAGCCGCATCCCGCGGCAGCTCTACCAGCGGCAGAGCTTATACCCGAGCTAACGTTAGTTCGCAAACATCGTGTAACTAAAGCCGCTTTCACACTGGACGCGAAACGATTTTTTTTTCGCACGACAGATCATTTCAAGTCAATGCAAAGGCGTGATTCAGCAGTTTTATTTAGAGACATTCTCAAAACCTTTAAAACTCAATTTGTTCCTCAGTTGCCGCACATTGGTGTGGCATTCTTATTGCTGCCTGGCCGGAGAAATGGCAGTGCAGCACTGGTTTGAGCAGTATTATATCATATTTTAAAATGAATCTGTGTTTTTTAGATGGACAAAATTGACTTTTTGAATGAACTTCATGGCCGAGAGCAAGAAGGCAGCGAGGGAGCCAACACGGGGGCAGAAGCACAAGGTACACAGCAGCATTTCGCCATGTATTTTTATGGCTATTTGGTACGGTCTAACATAGGTTTAAAACTCTTGGTACATTGAGTTTATGTTTAAGCTCTGAAAAGATAGATTCTTTTAAAGCGAAGAAAATGAGACACACAATTGTCTTAATTCAACACAACAACAATTTAAACTCAACACTGGTTTTGGTAGTGGTTAGTCCCTGGAGTTATTTCAATCTTAAAGCAAACCAATGTTAAACCCAAGTCAATTACTCAACTTTAGTGTCTTCCGTGTCAAATAGAGTGGTCAGTCTCTTCCTACTCTTGAATAGATCTTGAGGCTCGACTCGGATTAATTGGAAAAGGCAAAGCACTTGCCAAAGCAAAAAGCATTAGGAGAGAGGAAATCTTCATTAAGAGACAGGGACAAGTGCGTCCATATTTGACCCCTGAAAAGTTGTGAGTAAATATTTATGACCACCTAGCGCAGAGGGTTGATCCCTGCAGAAAAGTCACTGACCCTTGACTCAAAAAGAACAGTGAGCCCCCTGCTGACCACACAGCTGCATGTCTGCGGTTACAGACTGAGGGAATGCTTTGTGAGAATATAAGCACTGACTGCACAGCTGCGGGACTGTGCTTACGGACAGACAGAATGCACTGTGATAGTATACTCAGCCAAAATAAAAACTTCACACTCGTTTGGAAGTTGAACATACAAGAAATGAGGTTTTAAATAATGATTTTATTTAATTCTGTACTCATTAAAGATGGTGTATCATAAAAATAATGTCCATAATGTAACCAGTTCCACCGGAAATGCTACGGTAATGTCTAAGAGTAAAAATGGTTCGTTACAACCTGAGTAAGAGCAGTGCGCAGGCGATTATGTATGGTTTGGGCAGTCACACGACCTCTAAACAATTCATTCCTAGTGGACGTTGCAGTGACAAATCGATTATGCAAATGACGTAAGACAATTTGTCGGTCTTCTGCTTTTGACGTCACTCGTGGGCTACCAGAACAAGGTTGGTCAGCTGTGGTGCCAGTTTGTTGGAGATGTGTCCGAAGATCATGGATAGTCTGTCGACTGCATGCCATAACCCTTGCAACGTCAGTGACGGACGTTTCCGTATTCAGCATGCCAATGGCATGTTCACGCTGAATGTTTGTCAGCCATGGCATCGAAAATCAATGAATAATTAACTGTAAAAACTAGTTTTTCTGAGATGTCACACTATCGTGCTAACGTGAGCTCAGTTGCCCGTCTCTTATATGGTCACGTGACTAGGAACACAAGAAAACATGATTTTAGCTTAAAGTACGCTCGCACGTGCTATGTACCTGTGCACATCGGAGTTGATGTGCGTCATGATGTCTTTGACAACGCGTTTACTCTTAGTGATAATAAAAACCCTTTTATTAAAAGTTTCAAGAAAATATTTACAAATTTATGAGTGTGAAGTTTCTTTATTGACTCAGTATATAAACACTGACCACATAGCTGCTCGAGTGCAATTACAGTACAGACAGATGGAATGCACTATGAGAATATAAACATGGTCACACTTTATTTGAAGTGTTGCCAATAAAGGCTTTATAGAGCATGTATAATGCCATCATAAATGAAACATAATGTCTTCATAAATCATACATAAGCAAACGTCATCCTATGTAAAGGGTGAAATAACATCCTTCTTCAGCACGTGATGCCAGATGTGATATAACTAACAATGTCACTTAGCTAGTGACTAATTGCAATAAAGGGTGACATTGTCAGCTAAGCGGCATTATCAGTGTCACATCTGGCATCACATGTTGAATAAGGATGTGTTATTTCACCCTTTACAAAGCATGACATTTGCTTATGTATGATTTATGAAGACATTATGTCTAATTTATGAAGGCATTATACATGTTGTATAAAGGCTTTATGAGCAACACTTCAAATAAACTGTGACCATAAACACTGACCACACAGCTGCGTGACTGTCCTCACAGACAGACAGAATGCACTGTGGTAATATAAATACTGACCACACAGCTGCACGACTGCACTTATAGACCGACAGAATACACTGTGAGAATACAGGCAGAACTCGATAGCACTGTTCTTTGGCCTATGGCCCATACTGCTGCAAAATATCATTGAAATTGATTGAGAAAATTTTACTGATATTGTTCAGAAAAACAAAAGCAAACAGAAATTGATATATATATATATATATATATATATATATATATATATATATATATCCTGCGCCCAACTTTGTTGAGGTAGTAATACCTTTAGTTCAGACTCACTTTGGATTCTGCTAGGTGCCGAGTTTGTTTTAATTTTGGCTTTTTGTTTGGTTTATATATATGTGCTCCTCAGCTGAAAAATTTGGGAGTGCACTATTATTTCTCTATTACCAGTTGTAGACGCCCTCCAGAATCATTTTCCCAGGTGGCAGACATCAGTGTTCAGGAGGAAATGCCCCTTGAACTGAAGTACTTTGCAGACCTGCTGCCGTGTATTTCATCAGCTTTTCAAAAAAAGTTCTTGGTCTTTTTGCCTTGATTTTAATGGTCAAGTAATTCATGAAGAAGCTTTGGTAAAAAAAAAAAAAAAAAAAAGTCAATCATATAGTGATTTTGCAATGTTTGGCAAGCCTGGCCTCACAAATGAATGTAGCATTTTGCCTTCGGTCAGCCAGACAACTTGGGCAATTAAGTCTTCTGAGTATGAAGTTAATCTTGGTCGTAAAGCTAGTCTGGCATTTGTAGTGCATTAAACAAAACAAAAGCGTGTGTCTCTGTTGCCTGTATGACAGAGGAGGCCCCAGAGAGTCCTTGTCACACGGAGATGCCTGAGGAGGTGAAAGAGGATGCGCCGAGCCGCAAAGTGGTACAGTACTCATCTGTCGCCGCCTCTCTTTCTCACACATATGTACCCTCTGATTTCTTCGCCTGTTGTTATTTGGCCATCATCTTGCTAAATTGTCGTTTCTCAATGTGCAAATAGTACAGAGTAAAGCTTAGTTTTGATGAACTTGGTCAATAGGACTGATTAGTGAGCGTAGTTGTGGGTTTTTGAAGCAGAATCTAGTGAGGGGGGTCAGGGAGGAACAATAGTTTGACTTTTTTCTTAAGATTACGGAGCGCTAAGGCATCTGGGAGCACTTATCACTCCCGTACCAACCAGTCATCCACAAGAGCAAGTGAAATTGGTCTGACTAGCATATAAATGACTGATTGATGAAATTGGCCTGCAAAGCGAAATCTGCCTTTGACATCCTCGGACAATGCCATCGATTCTGTAGATTACCTTACTGTAAGTGCCTAACTGAGAAGTTCCATTCGCCTTCATTGACCCAGACCACAGAGGTGTGGTTACATGGGAAATGTAGTTTGATTTGCTTGATTGTGGGGCACGAGTAAGTAGCCTCTGTTCGGTAGCCCCTCTGCCATTACGCTGCCCTGAGCTCTGTATGCAGTGCTTCATTTCCCCGTAAGCTGCTTCCTGATTTCCTAACAAGCCTGTCCTGCTGTCCTCCTGGTCCTCCTTAAAGAGGGAACGCTTTAAGAAGATCGTCGACCTGAGCGGCGTGACAAGCGAGTTATGGATGGAGAAGCATGACCAGGCCTTGGATCGCTTCTGCTTGGACTCCTCCCTCAGCAACCTTTTTGTACACGTGGATTCCTCGACTGGCCTGATGCTGAACTTCCGTATGCCAGCGGAGGTACGCCCCCTCCCCCCGTGACCCGTTAGCATCTGTCCTGAGCCAATTTTCCCTCTTCCCCCTATAATGAGGAAGCTAATGAGGTATTTAAGTGGAACACAGAGCCGCACCATTACCGCCAGTATTAAGTATTTATATATCATGCTGCTTTGGATGAGAACACAATTTTAATGTTCCAGGTGGGTTTCTAAAAATTCAGGGTAAGGAATCTCCTTGATTTATTATTTTTATTTTTGCCTTTGAGATGTTTTTGTTGTTTATAGGAAATGCCATCCACCCCGCTTGGTGGAAATGAAGGAAGAGTGTCGCTGTGAATAATATTAAACTGACTTCATCCCAAGAAGTTAAAGACACTTTGCTCGCAGGAACAATAAATTTTAAAAGCCTGTAATAGAGCGACGTCTCAGCGGGAAATTTGATAACGGCAGCGAGGAGGGTCCAATTTGCCTATTAGGAGCTATACTTTTAGCCCTTTTCTGACAAAAATCATTTGAAATGTATGTCTTCCAATGTGAAAATCATAATTTCACTTGTGAAGTTAACATTTTCACGTTTGAATGAAGTCGCACCTGTAGTGAATGTCAGTAATAAATTGTTTGTCAGGCATTTGCATTTTAATTGATCACATTTGCATGTTTGAATATCCACCTCACTGATTTTCGAAACATCACAAAGTGGATGGGGACATAGGAATGAGTGCTTTCCCTACACTTGTCTGTCTGTCCGTCCGTCCGTCCGTCACGCATCTTTCCCTGCCAAAACTCATGAACTGTGCAGTATTTCTCAACGAAATTTGATGAATGGCTATATCTTATTTTGTAGATGTACCTTTTCATACTTTGGTCCGTCCGTCTGTCCATCTGTTCGTCCCTCCACTGCATTGTGTTTCCAGGCTGGATGTCAGCCGTCCCATGGTGGCGGATTTGAGTATTTCATGTTTGCTTACTTAGGAATGTTAAGTTCCACTCAAATCTACAATTGGGGAACTGTACAAGCTTGCTCATATTTGCTTTATCATTTCTGGAGAACGCTGATGATTTGCGGATCTCCCCCATAAAAAGCCGGTAAGCTGCTGTGGTGCGGTCTCAGATCTCGCGTGCGCAGAGCGAGAACCACTGAGCGTGGTGTTTAAAAGCTTCATTCCCCAACAGGTGGAGGGGCAGATAACCTGCTTCACCCGGACGAAAGAGGTGGAGATTGTGGCGGAGAACTTTAACGACGTGGTGATATTCAACCGGATGTGGCCGGGACCGATGGAGCACCTGCATGGATACCTGAGTGCAGTGTACCTCCCCCAGCTCACCGCAAACACGGCCTGGCCCAAGAGCATCAAGAGTGACCACATCACCGACCTGCATCGCTACCTGTCCGAACTCACAGGTCTGCATACCTACATACCACACACCCACTGAACTCACACATGTACTGCGCTGTGAAATCAAAAGTGAAGCTTTATGAAAGACATGGGTTCCATCACATTACCTGCTTCAGGACCTTTGAGACTAGCAATAATCAATGTAACCATGAATTCTACTCTCTACCAGAAGGTCTGTTTGGATAATGTCTAACCATCAGCTTGTGTCCATCTCTGAATAGCTCAGAAGAAACAAAATGGTGGTTTTGAAGTGGTCTTACGCAAGTTCTGACTTGAATTCGATTGAGACACTGCGGCATAACAGGCAGATCTCGCTCAAAAACCTCTGAGGCAAAATTAAAGCCATTCTGCAGAAAAGAGTGGGCCGAAACTACCCCGACGCGATGTGAAAGAATCACTGCCTATTAATCGCAAACTTTTGATTGCTATTGTTGCCTCTAAGGGTGGCGCAGCCAATTATTAGGTCTTGGGGAGCAATTATTTTTCGCTTGGGTGATGTAGGTTCTGAAATTTCAATGCCTTTTCCTTCAGTAAATGAAATAGTCATTTCAGAGATGCATTTTGTATTTACTCATATTGCCTTTGTCTTATATTACGATTACTTGGTTGATTTAAAACATTTAAATATGAAAAATAGAGGAAGTTGGGACAGGGGAGAAGACTTTTTTCACAGCACTGTACGCATCTCCTGGCCTCATTTCCTGCAGACCACTTTTACACCAATCTTACAGGTCTAATTACCAACACACTGCTCCCATACGAACCTTAAAGAGCTCATTATGTACACACCACTTCTACTCCAACCTGGCAAACCTTATTACCTTCACACTGCCTTCATCCTGACCTTGAAGGCCCCATTACCTGCACACCACACACCTACACAGCTCGCGCACTCTAACCTGACTGGTCTCATTACCTGCGAATCGCACACATATACACCCGAGCTTGGGTCACATCATTTTTTTTTTTTTGCATTCAAATACGTATGTTGCAGTTGAGTGAACCTCGAATAGCAGAAGATGGTGTTTCAACATTTTAGCTTTGCATCTTTTGAGAACATTTCATGTGCCCTTATACACCTCACCTGGAAAAGATGGGTTTTGTTTTGGATTAAAATTTTATTGTACCACTGACTCCAGTCTGGCTCAGGCTCATACAACATCATATATCATATTTATAAATGGGAAGATGTTCAGGCATTTATTGAGCCCCGAAGAACCATACTGGGCCAACCCATGTTGGGCTACTTTAGAGAAAATGGAACCCAAAGTTGCCAGCCTTCTGTATCATCTGGAGTTCCTGGCAGCAAAAAAACACTGCATGTCACAAACTCAGGATATGTTAAATTGTGTAGATTCAGTTCTTACGCAGGCTTTGCATGCAGAATGTTCATTTAAAGTGAGACCTGCCTCCTTCTGAAGAGGAACCATCATCTTCTGATTCATTTAGGACAAACTCTGGGTCTCTGTCATCTTCCACTTCACCATCATCATCAATCATGGGATGCAATTCCTCATCAGTGAGATACCGAGCCTCAATGTTTGCGATGAATTATGGGAAAGTTGTGGGATGGCCCACTATGGCATAAGCAGTTCATTTCATATATACAGTAGCAGAGAAGACGTTTGCTTGTATAAATAATCCGTGCGGGCAGATTTGGTCGACTCATTTAGGAAATGTAGATCTCAGTTTTCTGCACATCCTGACTACCTGAACTCAACTTCGCCAAAAGTGCGGGATGGCCCGGTACGGCTCTTACGGGCTTTATTCATCTACACACAAATGCACTGATTTTGACGTGCACTCACCCACCTACGCACACGCACACACACACACACACACTCACGAACAGATGCATGAACAGATCCCAGTTCACTGGAGTCTCTATCTTCGCCGCAGTTCTTTTCTACGTTATTAACTTCAGCTGTGACTCCCTGTAGGATTATTGCCATCTCCCTGTGTCATGAGCAGTCTCAGTGTAGCAGTAGGGGGCAGTATTTACTGATGCTCTGGCCCTTCATTACCCAAGTCTTTTGATCTCTCCGTATTATGTTCCGTCCTGCTCACGCCCTCCTCTCATTCGAAACCGCTCTCATTCAGGTATTTTCTTTCATGTTTTTATTCTCCCGTTTTTTTTTTTTTAAATCTGAATTTGGCCCCGCTCATCTCGGCTGCTAAGCGAGCCGGGTAACCAGAGGACAGAAAGGTGTGGATCTGAATCTGGAATGAGGAAGAGAGAGGTGAAGGAGGATGGCAGCTGCTCCTTTGATCTGGAGTGAGGCCAGGAAGTCCAAGTGCTGGCCATTTGCTTGCATTGCCTCTGCGGAGGGTCTTAGCGCCAATTTGCCTGCGCGTGCCCCAGGGGGTTATGCGATGTCTGGGTCGGCGAAATGATCTGATGACTTGCAGGCTCTTGTCTCTGATGGCGGACGTGCGCCAGACGTGATGTTTAGTCAGTGGATATCCTTCGGTAGATTAACGAACTCAGCGGCCTGTATAAGCGAATTTGAGCCGTGTCATTTCAGGAAACGCACTCAAGGAAATGGTATTATTTTCATTTTTGGTTCATACCAAGTCTGCTCAATCTTAATCCTGGAGCTCTGCCGTCCTGTGTGTTTCGCTCTCACCCCAAAGACACTGCTGCACCCCCCAGGTGCGCATGACGCCACGGCTTCTGGGTAGTGCATCTGATGTAAATTTCATCATCAGCGGAGTCTGCAAGTTTGCAGGAATTGTCCTCGCGCAGCCCAGATTTTGCGATCCCACAGACCTGTGTGTGAAGGGCTCGCGCTATTTTCAATAAGTCCACATGGACCCGCAGCCGGCTACACAAAAATTGAGTACTCTTTACAATGCTCAAGCCCTTGACTGTTTCTGCAATGGCGAGAGCACGTTTTGAAGTGTACCAAAGCGTTAAAGCACACTTCAGTAAAGACCTAGAGGTCATGTTGAGCTGTTAATAAGTTGGTTCAGTTGTGCACAATTAGGGTTAAAACGAAAAGTAGGGTCTGACAGCCCTAGTGTCCACTCTGTGTGCTCTTTCCAAGCTATTTCAAAGGCTGCTGCCAGAAATGCAGCATTTTGATTCTCATTTTGCAGGACAGTGAATAACTTCGCCAGGAAGCTGTTGTGCTGTCATCTGTCAATCTGTCACAGAATAATAATGACATTACGATGTGGAATTTGTACCCTGCAGATATCAGGTCTAAACTGAAGGGGAAGACTGAGCTGTATATACCAATGGAGGCCATGTCCGCACCGCCTGAGATGGCGGCCAAGGACAAGCATCTGGTGCAGAGGATGGAGGGTAAGGGCGCGAGGCAGGGAGTACACTCAGCTCACTGTACTGGGGTGCACAGTAAGTAACGGGCAGTATGTGTAGCAGACATTCTCAGAAAATAAAGTACATCATTGTACCTTTTAGAGTTTTTGTCATTAGAAAATATAGATGTGCCTTTCTAGCCCCTAAAAGGGTACACAAAGTCACCTCAAGGTCCATTAATTGGCCCTTGAGGTACATTAGTCTAGATTGTTCCTTGAGGCACAGATGCGGACTCCTATCGTACCCCTATTTCTCAGAGAGCAGTTCAAGTTCTGAGAGCACAGCAGTTAGGAAGTAGTTTTTCAGACATGATCCTTTAGCAGAATCAGGTGTATCAGTGATTGGTTAGAATGAAGGCCTGCTCTTGCACTGGGCCTTTCAGACAGTATTGAAAAACCCTGCTCTAGACAGCTCTCTTTGGCGAGGGGAAAGAGCACTGAGGTCGAAGAGTTAAAATGCTGGCTCATTTGTTTCTTCCAAATTGTCCATTCGGCCAGCATTCTCTGATTTAGTTCTACTTCTTGGCCGACTTGGGTGAATCTGGGCTGGACTTGTACTTTCTTGATCCTGTCTGCAACTCTGCTACTCCATTTTTAGTTTACTGGAGGCTCGTATATACCTGTCTGCAGTTAGTTGAATTGATGCCAGAGATTGCCGCAATACATTTAGAAAAAAAATGGCATAAAAAAGCACCTATAATGGAACAGACCCATGCCAGTAGGGTGGTACCCTACGGGTATGTAAAATTATACCTTTAGGTGCCTAGACATGATTCATTTTGTACCTTTTTGTAGTTGTAAAAGTTCTGCATTAGCACCCAATATGGAACATAATTATTCTCTCGGGGTAAATTCAGAAGGGAATTTGTTCCCAACGGAATAAAACTGTACCTCTACTTTTATTTCTGCGAGAGAATGAGAGAGGCTGGAAAATGTGATTTGGATTTTCCAATTATGTGGAAAAAAGGGGGGTAGTGTGCCTCGGTGTGGAAAGGTGGGGCGGAGAGTAAAGGATCTGAGAGTCGCAGGGAGGGGGAAGGATGGAGAGGGATGCTTTGCATGCGGAACCTTCACTCCCTCCAGCTCCCTCTGGTTCTCTCTTCTGTTGTCCCTCACTCACTCCGTCTCTCTCTCCTCTTGCCCCCCCCCCGACCCCCACCGCTCGTGCTCAGCGGTGATGGTCTGCTGGATGCGACAGATAAAGGAGGTGCTGAACGCCCAGAAGACCCTGGAGATGGGTGAGAACTCGGGGCCCCTGGAGGAGATCGCCTACTGGAGGAGCCGCTGTGAGGATCTGAGTGGCATCAGTCAGCAGCTGAAGAAGCCGGGCGTCAGCCAGGTGCAAAGCATCCTGGAGATCAGCAAATCCGTGCACATCCCGCCCTTCCACAAACTCATCTATCAGATACAGGTAAGTGCGCCTACATCCCAGCTTTCTGAAAACCCTCTGAACACATACAGGTGATCGCACCTACATCCTGGCCTTCTGCAAACTCAATAAACACTTGCAGGTAAGTGCACCTACATCCCGGCCGTCTGTAAGTTCATTTAACACTCCAACGGCCCACCTTCGGGCCCATCAGGGAAGTTAAAAGCAAGAACAGATTTCAATTTACCTTGAGTACGTCCTTTGTAGGCATTTTAAGAAAATGTTACCCGAGTGGTAAGGGATTTAATACATACAGCTAAGTGCTCTGCTAACACATAAAAATTGAGGAAGTGCACCTTTTTCTGAGAAATTCCTACAAAAACTTACGCCGAGAATACTCCGAGGTTGACTGAAAATTTGAGGCCAACTTGGTAAACCTCTGAAAAATTTTACTGAGGTATCCCAAAGTCTGTTCGGTTTACTTAGGTTTGGACAACACCGTAAACCTTGGTTAAATTTTTCCCGAGATACTCCGAGGATTGTCTGGCCCACTGAAGTTCAGAGACCACATCGGTATTCCTCGAGAAAATTTCACCGAGGTAGACCGGAATTTGTCTGCTTGGCCTATGCTCACACCAGAACAAAGGGGAGGCATATTCTAAGTTTTTATGGGAATTTTTCAGAAAAAGGTGCACTTTCTCAGCTTTTGGGTGCTAGTTGTGGTGTACCAACATCTTGGCTTTCTAAAAACTGACTTAACACACACAGGTAAGTGCACTTACTTCCCGGCCATCTGCTAACTTACACAACATAAAAAGGTAAGTGTGCGTATTGCTTTTACAAATTCACTAAACACATACAGGCGAGGGCAAATACAACGTACGTCCCGGCCTCCTGCCAACTAATAAAGCACGTACAGGTAAGTGCGCCTGCATCCAGGCCCTCTGCAAACTCACTTAACACATGCAGGTAAGTGCATCGATATCCCACACTCCACAAAATCACTAAGCACTTACAGGCAAGTGCTACTACATCCTGGCCTACTGCCAACTCACAAAGCATGTACACGTTAGGGAACCTACACCCTCAGCCAGCTCACGCACCCTGAAAAGTGTAGTGTTCCTATAGCTTGTCCTTTTGCCGTCTCAGTAAATACAGACTGGTAGGTGCAGTTACGTTCTTGGATTCTGCTCACACACTAAACTGATGCAGGTAAGAGCGCTTGCATCCTGTCCATCTTCGAATTCAAACACATGCTGCTAAGTGTGTGCGCATCTCCGCCCTCTCCTAGCTCACTCAAAACAGACAGGTAAGTGTACCGACATCCTGGCCCAATGCAGACTCGCTAAACACAAAGAGGTATGTGCGCCCATAACTCAGCCTTCTGCTGACTCACTTGATACATACTGGAATGTGAACCTACATCCCAGTCCTCCGAAACTTCACTCAACATATACAGGTAATTATTAATTGGTTATGTATGTTATTGCCCGCATACAGTAAAAATGGCCTGCCAATATATCTTTTTTTGGCCGACCTGTATTGGCCGAGTTCAGTACGTGCCCAAGTAACCATCGGCAACTGTGGCATACGCCCTCTTCAGAGAAGCAGACGACAGTTGCGGACCGAGCATTCAGCTCTTTAATGAGTCTTGAAGTCGCGTACTTCAGAAGTCATAGTCATAATATTGTCATGATAGCACAACATACTTAACCAATTAATAAAAATATTATAAATTGCTTATTTTCCCATTGCCTAGGTATTGGCCTTTGGTTTGCGGTATTACAGCGACCCTCAGGCCAATACCAAGGCAGTACGGAAATAAGCAATTAATAACATATAGTACACCTACCCTCCTGTTCTGGCCTTCTGAAACATCACAGAATACATTCAGGTAAGTGCACCTACATCCTGGCTTTTTAAAAACGGACTAAACACATCCAGGTAAGTGCACTTACATCCCAGCCATCTGCCAGCTTACGCAATGCAAAAGTTAAGTGTAAGTATTACTTGTCCTTTCACAAACTCACTAAACACATACAGGCAAGTGGAAATATATCCTGGCCTTCTGCTCACTGCCAAAGCATGTACAGGTAAGTGCACCTGCGTCACAGACGTCTGCGAGCTCAGTAAACGTACAGAAAAGTTCCCCTACCTCCCTGTCTGCTGCCATCTCACAGAGAAAATGCAGGTGCAGCCGCAGGGAAGACTGTCGGCTAATTTCGTTCAAATCAGTCCAGTTCACTTCAGTTCAGCTCATTGTAATTAGCTTCAGTTCAGTTCATTTTATTTCACTTCAGTTCGATCGCATTCATTAGCTCTAGACTTTTTATGGAGACGCAGGCACAAATGGTTCTTTTCTCGACTGTATTTGTGCATCTCAGAGTTTCTGCCTGCGAGTGTGCATGTTTTAAAGTCTGGCTGTGGATGTCTGTAGTTTGTTTAAATAGACATCCACTGTGTTTTTGTCTGAGTGCTTTCTAGTTTTCGCAGAAGAGTGAAAATGTTTGAGTGTGTGTTATGGTGTTTGCGCCTGAGTGCGCCCAACTATTTGTCTGTATATCAGTGTGTAATAGAAGTGATCTGATATACAATACGTCACATCGCAAGGCGGATATGCTTGCCGATAATGACGGCTCAACGGTCAAAATGTCGACGAGTGAACTTCCGCTTATATCCGCGTGCAGTCGAACGCTGGCTATTATAATGGCGATTTATAGTGTTTAGTTTTAGGACGATTTTCATATTCATATCTGTGTATCCACGATGGTATTCGACTGCGAACACTCATCGCATTTCGTCTGGTATGCATTAACTTGGCGAAGCTGGTCTTATTACCGGAAGTGCGGTATCTCATCTCATCTCCCGATTTACGACAGTTCAGTCAGGAAAACTCACGTTTGAATAAAATAGAACAATTTATTCATGGGTATTAGCATTACATTGTATTTTGGCGGCGGTTATGCTCTGGAGGAATGTCCTACCTAGGCACAGCAAACATACAAACATAGTCATGAACAGAAATCAAAATCCCCCCCCGATATGAGCAGAACCACACAGGTGGAGGCTGGGGTGGAGGTGGCAAGCAAAAAAACCAAACAGCATCTTGCATAGCATGAAAAGTCATTGCAAACGGCAGCGGAAGAAAGTGAGCTTGACGTCTTTCAAATAGACAGCTGTATGACCTCGTGATGTGTCTCCTCCAATTGTGTGCCTGCTGATGCTGACGTGCTGGTAGCTCACCAGGCTGCTGTCAGCTGATGTAGCTCTTCTCGAGTTTCCAGCCTGTACTAGTTACACTCATTTTTGTGCTATATCAGATCGCTCCTATTGACTTAGTGCACACTGTGTTTCAGGGGCAGTATGCATGTATCTCTGTGTTCATGTATTAGTGTAGAATAGTTTGAGTGTGCAGCACTCTGTCCATGTAGCCGAGTAAAAGTGTGTAAGTCTGCAATATTCTTTGACTTTGGACCAGTGTAGAAATGTATGAGTGTACACTAGTGTGTTTACCCCTGAGTGTGCACTACTGCTCGTCCATGTATTAATATGGAGTCATCTAAGTGTACATGACTTTTTGCCCCTTAATCATAATGGAAGTGTCTGACTGTGCGCTATTCTGTCCATGTATCAGAATGGAAGCATCCAAGTGTGCACTTCCCTTTGTCTGTAGACCATTGTAGAAATGTGTGAGTGTACACTAGTGTGTTTTCCACTGCGTACGCACTACTATTTGTCTATGTATTAAAATGGAAGCATCTGAGTGTCGACGACATTTTGTCCATGCATCATTACGGAAGTGTCTGAGTGTGCTCTATGTCATTTGCTGTGTGCGTGCGCTTGCATCTGCATGTGCAGATGACCTTGGAGCAGGACCAGTCAAACCTGAAGTTCCTGTCCATACTGGAGGAACCCTGCGAAGAGCTGGAGCGACTGAAGCCCCGAGATCTGGCGCCCAAGCTGTCCCACATCATCAAGCTGGTGCGCATCATCTGGAACAACTCCGATTTCTACAACACGCGGGACCAGATCAGCTCTCTCTTCCGCAAGGTAGCGCCGCGCTCTCGACCCCCGCTGGGTCCGTCTCACGGCTCCCCTGCACTCCGAGTGCCCGCCTCTCTTTTTCCTCCGCCTGCTGCGCTCTCTCTCCCCCTCTCTCAAATTTAAATTCGCAGTGCTCCATGATTGTGACAAATTAGCATTTGTATTGCCAAACCATGGCAATAAACATTGAATGCATAAGACGACGAACGAAGAATAATAACTTCTGAATGATTATATTCTAAAGTGCTCATTCAGTTTAGGTAAACAGATGCATACTGTACGCTTTTAACTTCATCGTTTTCTCTCTCTCTCTCTCACTCTCTCACTGTTACTTTGGGTCTCTCTCTCGCTCAGAAATTCAAATTCAGAATGCTTTTTTTTCTCAATGTGTTGCAAAAGTGTTTGCATCGTGTATAAAATGCAGCTCAGTTTAAGCAGTCAACAGTCTCTCTCTTTCTCTCTCTCTCTCTCTAGCAGTGGGTTGTGGGTTTGTGCGTCTTTATTCTACTGCAGGGGTGTATTTCAATCTCCTGCTTCTCGAAAGCACAGAGAGAGCATTTAACCTTCGCTAATTACATTCTGACCCTACACTGGCAGAAATGGTGCCACCCTGCTGTTTCATGGCGTTTTATTCGTTTGTGGATTTTTTTTCCTTCTCTTTTTGATGAAAAATCATCCTTCGGCTCCTTTGATGGTGCTTAAGGGAACCAGCTCTCACGTACAGCGGGAAACAAAGGCGGTATTTGTTTCCCGAGGAACGTGGACTTCGGAACGGGAGCCCGCGGCGAAGGTGCTCGACGCCAAGGATCGTCCGCTTGCGATTCTTGAACCACCCAGCGCTGCTGCTCGAACCGTTTATTATGATATGGCTGGGCCACTGCACTCAGCAGTGGGTGGCGCAATACCAATGTGGTTTAACAGACTCTTCTTTCGTGTTTTTTGTAATTTTATGATACAAGGTCAGAAGACACCAGACGCGAGATGCAGTTTATTGGGAGTTTATTAAAACTAAGAAAAACAGGCACGAGGGCCAACAAAAAACTTGGCCCAAAGGGTTGCAAAAATTCAACTAAGAAAAGCTTCACAGAGCTACAAACTAAAAATTTAAAATGATAAAAAACAAAACCACTGGAACCTCCTGGATGAAAACCATGAACAGAAAAGAATAATTAGACTAAGAATTCAAACAGCAAGAACTTGGCTTGGCTATGGAAAAAACCAGAAAAGTAAAAACATGAACAATAAACATGAACGATGAAATGTTAAAACCTGATACAAGAAACTGTTAAAACGGTGACATGAGTAATGACTATGAACTATGAAACCTGGTTCAAGAAACTGTTAAAACCTAAAAAATACTGTCCTGGCCAGAGGCACAGGAACCTGGAACACAACATTCTAACTGGGTAAAGACGTCTGCCAATCGCCAATAATGCAGCGACTAAAGTGATTCGGTGTTTCAAACCATAGAATGAAAGGAGATTGAGATTGTGTGCCGACATGTTTCCGAAACTTTGGGTTAGGACTGAAAATGGCTGAGATGAGTGCTTCGTATGGGATGGGTCCTGATATGAGTTTGTTGCTACACCAGCCGATGCTAGTGTATGCTCTAGAAGGGTGTCTGAAAGGGAGTAAAATTCTAGTGTAGTTGTCAGGCTTCAGCATTGAAACATGGAAGAACCAGCAGTGGGGTGCATTATTAACCCTCAGAGCGCTGAAACAAATTTTCAAAAAATTATAATTAAATGATCTTGTGCTTTTGAAAAACTATCGCGTGGCAAATTTTTCAAAAGAGCTGCCCTGCTGGAGCTCTTTTAAACAAGTTGCCGCGTGATAGGTTTTCAGCAGCTTTGATTTTGATATCTTACAAACGTTTGTATATCGTTGAGCGACAATAGCTGCGTTTGGCGCCCTAAGGGTTAAAGTGATAGTTTTTGGATTTTTTAAAGTAGGGTTGTAAGAGGTAATTATCTCTCGCTAGTGTATTACCTGCGGTACATAGCGGCCAGCAAGCAGCCAGCTTGTGGAGGCAGGACGATGTTCTATCGCTAAAGCGGCGCAGGAGCAGAGCAGTGGACTTCAGCAGACTGCGTCAACAGCAAAACGCCTGCTAGCCACCAAAAAGAAAGCCCACCTAAAATAGACCGATATTCACGGACGTGTACGCTACATTTTGAAAATTATCAGTGCTTTACTTTGTCGTGAGACAGCCGTGTCCTTTGTCACTAACATTACATTTTCTCTACCGCAGATCTTCTGTATTGTACTGCAGTTGAAAAAATGTTGTGTTGAAGGAAAGGACTGCCTGTCTTACGGCAAGGATGTTGGTTCATTTTAGATAGACCTTTCAGCTGGCTAGCATGTTGCTCCATTTATGTGCTGACCCCGCGCTGTGCCTCTACAAACCAGGAGCAGGACCATGTTACTACATTATGCAGCCCTTCACTTTAATTTGCTACACAGTTTTTTCTTCTTCTTCTTTTTTTTTTCATAAATAAAGGGTCATTTTGGCAGCCTTGTTGCACTTGATGTCAGTGCATTCAAAATGGCGGAGTGGTCTGTGGGTGTAGTGGCCACTCTGAGATGGCGGGGATTTTACTCTCTGACTTGTGTTCCCGGCATGTCTTTATGAACGGTCATAAGGAGGGTGTATCTGTGCACCACGACCCGTTATTCCAGCCTGTTTCATTCAGAGTGAGCAGGACGGGTGCCGGGTGTTCATACCACCTGAAGCGAAACTTTCCCGCTGCCTACGAAACACAGTTATTGTTTTGGATGCACACTCTTCCTCGCTCCCTCATGATTTTGCTCGGTGCACTCGAGCCTGCTATGGGTGGAGATAATTAGCGGGGGTTAGCACTTTAGCCGGATGAGTTCCTTTGTTCCATTGCACTGAACAAGCTCATTCAGAAAAGTATTAGAATCCATAACAAATGCGATTTGTACCCAATTCGGCTGTTTTTGTTCTGTTTGTATTCAGCAGGCCTTTGTGTCCCTGCTCTGGAGATCGCAGACAGGACCAGCCTTCATAACTCCCTTTCTGTTCAAGGATTTTTCTAATAATTCTGCAATTGTAATGTCGCCTGAATCGCACGGGCTCTGACCGCATCGCCCCCTTCCTCCCCCCCCACAGGCTGTGTTTGTTTTTGTTTGTTTCTGTAGCTGGAAAATCAAAAATCTGCTCCCATCTCATTTTTTAATTACAGAGTGCTGGAAGGCATCGGGCCTTCTCTGGTGCTGTGGTCTGTGCGAAATCGAAAAACCCAAAAAACGGAAATAATGCTTCAGCAGGGCGGCACGGTGGCATAGTGGTTAGCACTGTCGCCTCACATTAAGAAGGTTGTGGGTTTGAAACTGGCCTTGGGCCTTTGAGTATTGAAACCCGTGGGTTTCTTCTGAGTACTTTGGTTTCCCTTTACGCTACAAAGACATGCTCATCAGGCTAATTGGCGACTCTAAATTAAGTGTGCGTGTGCCCTGCGATGGATTGGCGAGCTGTGTAACATGTGTTCTCGCCGTTCGCCCATAGTCAGCTGGGATAGACTTCTGCTTTCTGGCGAGCCTTGTAAGGAAGAAGCGGAATAGATAATGGATGAGTGTACCGGTATCGCTTTAGTAATGCCCGTTTTTCTGCCCAGGTCATTGCTTCAGCAGCCGAGCCACTACCACTCTCCTTAACAGCCTTTATATTTCATCATCTTGTCAGGTCACATGGGGTCAGTGCTCCTGTTTGACCTCCGCAGCGTCGTCTCTTGTCTCTGACATGCAGCGCTATCTTTCAGTCCTCGGCCGGTGACACAAATTTGAGGGGTTGTAGAACTCCCACACGGTTCCCTGGATATGGATGTAATTACCATTCAGATTCAAGCAAAGTGCTCTGCTCTTCAGTTTGAGGGCATATTTACATCCACATCCAATGAATCACCTTGCAATTAAATTTAAATTGAATTACATTTGTGTCGCTGTCCATATACTTATGAGTTTTACCGTACAATACTGCCTGCCTGAGAGCAGCGTTTGAAGGAATCGCTCCTGAAATCAGCTGATTATACCGGGGGCTAACAGCTCTCTGGAGAATACACTATGTTTCGAGGACATATATTCTCTTGAATTTCTAGATTTTTTTTGTCTTTCTTAACCCTCTCAGGCCCAAGGGTATTTTTACTCTGCCTAAAATTGTTTCAGTTGGCAAACAAAGGCCGCAACAATCATCTACAAGTATTACTGTACTATGTACATTTTGTATGTACACTATTGGGGACCACCAAGGCCTGATGTTACACCCACGTCACACAAACCAAAAGTGAACCACAGTTCTCAAGGGAAGATGACTTCATCCCTGTCAGCCACTTTTAGGTGTTCGACTGCTTACATCAGTCCAAAATATCAAGTACATTTTGCGGATGCTTACCTGAAGGCTGTGCTAGGGACCGCTTTGTTGACTAACTCTCAGAAAATCATTGGGGCTGCTATATTGGGAAGGCTCGCCTGGTCTTGTAAGTACATGAAACTGACTCTAGATGGCCCGACTAGTGCGACAACAGTGTCACTTTGGGCTTAAATGGTAAAATAGTTGAATTGATGTTTTTGACCCTATCCCCTACCCCCAAAAAATTTGTGTGACACATATGTCAGATGGTTTAATCGCAAGGTTTCTCTTTGAATTTTGAACCTATTTTATACTCGCGCTCTTTTCTTCATTCTGTTTAAATGTGGGATCGAGGACGCTTGCGTATCTTTTCCAATTTCTGCCGAGCTTCCTTCTTGTTCATTTGTGAGCTTTTCGTCACTCTAGTTCAGGGGTGGACAAATCCGGTCCTGGCGGGCCGGTGTGTATGCAGGTTTTTCATAGTGATCAGTGTGTCCGTCCGTCTGTCTGTCCGTCTGTAATAAAATCGTTTCCGGACCAGAACTCGAAATCTATACGACTTACAAACACCAAATTTGGTATGGAGCTTCTCCTTATGATCTAGTTGTGCCTTTTGGGGGTTTCGGTCCGTCCGTCTGTCCACACAACCTGTAGGTTACACAACCTACAGCCGGGGGGATCCGCCATTGCCAGATGGCTCTTATTATTTTTATCAATTATCCTGACTAATTAACTTAATTGGTTGAATACACAAATGTTGATTTTTATAATGATTAGATCAAAGAAAAATGTTCTATGAAGGGAGTCAGGAAGAGTCTTTGGTGGTCATTCGTGATCATTGAAAGAAATGCGCCTGAAATGTCAGATTTCATTAATGGTTTCGCTAATTTAGACCATCAACTAATTAAAGGCCGGAACTTGGTGTGAAAACCAGGCACAGATGCAGCCCTCGTTGCCCACCTCTGCTCTAGTTAGTAGTTTATCAGCATCTGAAATATTTTGCACCCGACTGCTTCAATGCCGGCAAATATAGCCACGTTCTCAACTTTCCCCCATCGAATGAGTGTGAAGAACCCTCTTTTTTCCCGCCGCCTAAAAATGACATTGTCTTCTTAATTGCGCATTCATTTAAAAAAAACAAAAAAAAAAAACAATCTTGGCTCACGGTCTTTTGTTCTACCATTATCTTTTGCACGCTGAATTAAATATGACTCATCGCAGAGCTTCACCTGAACCACAGCGCTGGCGTCTCGCTTTAATTGCAGCACAGCTGAGCCGGGGCTCGAGCACAAACACCCCCCCGCATTGCCCTCCGCTCCCGACGCCCCGCCCCTCTCCTGTTAGCCGCTCAGGTTGATTACTGTGACCTTTCAACATGAAAAGGTTATGTGAGACCCAGCCGCCTCAGTGCTGCGGCAGAGAGCCCTGTCAGAGCTCCATTGTGCGCTTTCTTTTTGTTCTTCCCAGAGCTTGTGAGCAGCCTCCTGTGCCGTCTCACTACAAAACAAGCCCGAGGCGGATATACTGTGCGGGCCTCAAAAAAAAAAAAAAAAGCGGTACAACATTTTGCGTTGTGTATTGGCGTATGAAACCTTGATTGTGTGCAAATACGGTGATGCGCTCCTGGTAAGAGTTTGATTCCGGTAGCAATGAATCCTCCCTCATACACCCCCGCTGTCCTCTCCGTGGATGTATGGGTAAATTCTGTAGTGCTTTTGTTGAGAAACTTTAGTTTACGTGCTTTTCTATTGGGACTGTCGCCCGCCTTGCTTTCCGGAAGAAAATCGTTTGCATCTGATAACACTCTGTGGAATATATTAAGTCATCCTGAATAATGGCATCTGTCAAAACAAAGCACAATGATTGGACTAATAGCTTCGGCTGTCTGGCTTTTCTTTCTTTTTCTGTTTGTGTGTGTGTGAATGTTTGTGCTCAAATCTGGGTATGTGTGTCCACCTGCGCGTGTATGTGGGTGTGTGTATGTGTGCGTTTATGCTGTTCTGCCTGAGTTAATGTACGCCTCCATTTATGTGTTTAAATGTGTGTATGTGTATGTGTGCATTTGAATGTTTGTGAATGTGTGTTTGTTTGTGTGTTGGATTTATGTGTGTGTGTGTGTGTGTGTGTGCCCATGTGTGTATGTTCGCTTGCATGTGCTTGTGTGTGCACGTGGGCGTGCGTGTGCTCTTTCTCAGCTGGGCAATGCCATCATCGCGGTGTGCTGTCGAGAGATCTCTGTGGACCGGATCTTCGATGGATTCGTGATGTCCGGCCGGAAGGCGCTGAGGGAGTGTGTAAAGTGCTGCACTGACTGGAAGGACATATACCGCCACACCTCCCAGCTGCACCACAAGTACGACCTCCACTTTTGCCCTCTGCCGTCACACCCCGGCTCGGCCTGCCTGTCCCCCCTGCGCCACCCCATAATGCCTTTCTCTGTCCCCCTCAGCTGTTCTTCTCTGTCTTTGTACCTCTACTGCTCTTGCTTTTCATATAGAGTTTGAGAAAAAAAAAACCTTTCGCTCTTGTTTTAAGGTCCCCTATCATGTCGCCAGGTGCACAGCCAGTTATCACAAGACATATCAAGATCTGTCCCCCCTTGACATCACAAGGGGAAGTAACCAACCAGAGGCAAGAAGAGCTGATCACCTTCAGCCAAGCAGTCAATCAGATTTCATTATTCTGGGTGGTCACTCCCCCTTGTGATGTCAGGAAGGGGAGATTTTGAACTGGCTGAAAATGAGTAATTAGCTGTGCACCTGGTGGCACAATAAGGGACCTTTAACTCAGCGTTGACTGGTACAAATGAAAAAAAATCAACATGGCACACGCACACAAGCTGTCATCCACATACACCTGTGTCTGCACACACATGTTTGCTTTTTTGATGCACAGTGTAAATTCTGTTCATACATGCCCGCCCACATACGTAGACACATACATGCTAACACATGTGAACTCAGATATGCACTCTCCCATGCCTAAGTGCATCTGCATGGATGGTAACATACAGTATATGTGCGTACACACAGCTTTACATGTACTGGGATATAAGTGCGTATGTACACTACATGCATGCGAATACACACACACACACTCACACTCGTTCACACGTATGCACGCACACGTACAAAATCAGACAGTGTGTGATCTGGTTACTCTCTGGTGCCTAGATGGCTTGTTTCTGACAAAACTGAAATATAATGTTGTAATTTGCCCATTCCTTTTGAGGTACCCCTGGTTTTTAGCCTGTGGTTGTAAAAATTGCTTCCTTTGAAAAATTCGAATTTAATACCCAGTGTAGAAGTTACTTAACACAGTTGGCGTGGGAACAGTTGACAAAGCATTATTAAGTAATTCCACTTACAATTTTCTTAAGAGCTTGGTCACGATCTTTTCTCATCCCCAGGATTAAAATGAGTCATGAGTGACTGTGCAATCAGAACCGTGACTCACTGTCAGCCCTAGAGCATCGTACCGAAGACACCTGTCTGATGTGTATCTACCTACACTGTTAGATTCCCTCTCGAACCCACGACCCCACTTCACGTTTCTTTTTGTTTACGTGACTCCAGGTCACTTAGTTTCCTCCCTCAGTTCACAGAAATGCAGTGTCTGTAAACTGGTGGGTAAATTACTGCGAGTGTGTGAGCGAATTCTGTGTGAGCTGTGTAGCAGATTGGTGACCTGTTCAGGGTTGACCTCTTCCTTTCTCCTAGTGCATGCTGGGAAAGGCGCCAGCTCCCCCTGCGTGTTAGGCAATGGATGGATTAAGGGAACTTCTGAGCATGTATTAAAGACTACCTTTGGCTTTGAAGCAAGCATCTGTGCTAGCTTTGACATAATCTTGTTTAAGAGGATGGCTAGTGTCTTAGCCATATTTTATATACTCTTGCCCAGGAGTGCGGCTGGTGACTTGGCTGGTCTGTACATACTCTTTTATAAGATTGTGGCTAGTGTCATGGTTAGCAGTCACATATTATTATTTTGGATTGTGGCCTGTGTCCTGGCTTGCAGTTTCTTATTTAAGAGTGGAACTAGTATCTTGGCTGGCCTGTACATTGTCATATATTAGAGTGTGGCTAGTTTCCTGGCTATCAATTACATATTCTTATTTAGGAGTGTGGTTAGTGTCTTGGCCAGCAGTTACATATTCTTCTTATGCAGGAGTGTGGCTAGTGTCCTGGCTGGCAGTTTCTTATTCAAGAGTGGAACTAGTATCTTGTGTGTGTACTCAAGTGTAATAGCTTGGATAGTGTCACTTACTCCTCCCTAATCGCCTTACGGATCCCCGCGCACTCTTGCGTATGTGTTTCAGATGAGCCTGCCTTCGTCTTCCGCCATGTAGGTTCTAACCAACTCGCCTCGTTCCTGAAATTTGGGCCATTTTGTCCTTTTTTTTGCGTTCCGTTACTATAACGATGGGTGACGTCACTATTCATCAGGATTATTGGTCACAATCAACCCCCTGTGGAGCGCGGGCAGTTGGCTGGTGTGAATGAAAAGAGAATGCAATGTTTTGCGAATCGTTTAAACCTTATATCTAATTGAAAGTAGTATAAAGACAACATATTAAATGTTGAAACTGAGAAAGTTTATTGTTTTGTTGAAAATACCTGCTCATCTTGAATTTGATGCTAGCAACATGTTTCATAAAAGTTGACAACAAACGACTGGAAAAGTTGCATGATTCTAAAAAATACACCAGGTGGAACATATCACAGCTAATTAGGTTAACTGGCAACAGGTCAGTCATATGATTGAATGTTAAAAGAGGAATCCCAGAGACGCTAATTCTTTCAGAAGTGAAGATGATGAGGGCTTCACCATTCTGTGAAAGGCAGTGTACGGACAACCTGTTCAATCATTTCAGAGTAATGTTTCTCAGTGTAAAATTGCAAAGAATTTTCGGTTTTTATCTACGGCGCATAAAATCATTAAAACATTCTGAGAATCCAGAGAAATCTCTGTACGCAAGGGACAAGGCCAAAAACCAAAATTGCGAGGTTGTGATCCTCAGGTGGTACTGCATTACAAAACATTCTGTGGTGGAAATCACTGCATTGGCTCAGGAACACTTTTGAAAACCACTGTCAATGAACACAGTTGGTTGCTGCACGATCCACAATTGTGAGTTAACTCTCTGCCAAGTAAAGAAAGACCGCACATCAACAAGATCCAGGAACACTGCTGCCTTCTCTGGGCCTGAGCTCATTCAAGATGGAATGGAGAGAAGAAAAAAACTATCCTGCAGTCTGAAAAATCAAAATATGACATTTTTTTTGGAAGTCATGGATGTTGGTCCTTCAGGCTGAAGAGAAGGACCATCCAGCTTGTTATCAGCGCACAGTTCAAAAGCCAGCATCTGTGATGGTATTGGGGTTCATCAGTGTTCATGGTATGGGTAACTTGCACATCTGTGAAAACGCCATTAAGGCTTTGCGCTAAATTCAGGTTTTGGAGCAACATATACAGCCATCCAGACATCTTTTTCATGGAATGCCTTGTTTATTTCAGCAAGAGAATGCCAAACATCACATTCCAATCTGCATGAATCACAACAACATGGCTTTTTAGTAAAAGAATTGGGGTGCTAAACTCGCCTACCTACAGTTCAGACCTGCCACCCAATGAAGATTTTAGCGCCTAAAGTCCTGCATCAAGCAAGAATGGGAGAACATTTTGCTTTCAGAACTACAGCATTTGGTCTCCTCACTTCTCAAATGCTTACAGACTGTTGTTTAAAGGAGAGGTGATGCGCCACAGTGTCCCTTTCCCAACTTTTTTGAAAGGTGTTGCTGGCATCAAATTCAAAATGAACATATATATTTCTTTAAATCACAATTTTAACGTCGATTATGTTGTCTTTGTATTATTTTCAATGAAATGTAGAGCTTAAATGATTTGCTAATCATTATATTCTGTTTTCATTCACATTTTACACAGTATCCCGACTTTTGTGGAAACGGGGTTGTGTATACGGAGCGAGCGTACACAGATGCGGCTCCCCGCATCTCTCTTTCTATCCCGCAATATCTCACACAGCGAGAGAGAGCTCAATCACGGGCCACCGGAGGGAGATGGAGCAGGCTGCTGAACTGCAGACAGCAGCGCACATTATAAACCCCGATTACCATCAGCTCAGGCTGAAGCACACACACACACACACGCACACACACGCGCTCTGAGAGACTTGAGACGCGCTTAAATATTTCACGCCGCCCCCTTATCTCACAGCCGGAGTCATTATGAGGTCGTTAGTGCTCGAGTACGAGCCGGCGAGGAAAAAACACAAGTCGGTAAGCCAGCACCTTTGATAAGGACTGGTATCGTGCAAAGATTTTAAGTGCTTTTTTTTGCATCTCCGCTCTCACTTTTTAACGAAGACTGATGACCGGCGAGAGATTAGGAGCTCGTCGGTCAAAAGGACGCGAGTGTCAGTCCTGGCCGGGTCGACCCCTTTATTTAACCAGGGTGTCGTTTTGCCCCGTACGGGGCGCCGAGGGGGTCCCCCACTTTAACAAGGGGGCGCGAGGGGAGAGAGCCTGGGGTTTATTTGGCCAGAGTGACCCTGAGGGTAATGTCTTAAAGGAGCGAGACTGAGGAGATATGACAGCGCTCGGCTCGGTGATTAATGGCGCCTGACCGCCACCCACTGGCCCGATGGCCTCCACTCCTCTCCCCAACCCCCCCCTTCCCCGCTCTCCCTCTCTTTTTCACTGTCATGCTTTCTCTCTCTCTCTCCCTCTCCCTCCCTCCCTCTCTCATCCCTCTTCCTCCTCTGTCGTTCTTTGTCTGCCCAGCTGTTATTTAATTACGCTTAATGATGTTAGATGTGCCAGGCAGCGCATTTAGAAAAAGCAGGAACTCTAAAAAAAAGGGCTGTGCTCTCTAATCTTACAGATGCTCACCGATTCTCCCTCTCCGTCTCTGTACTCCGCTGTCGGGGGGCGAGCAATCAGCGTGTATTGTGAGGAAATGGCGGAGTGAAAAATTACCGCCACGGATTACCTTTGTGGCTCCTCGCGCCGCGGCGCGCTACCGCATCGCACGTTGTTAATGCGGGAACATGCGAGATGTGCAGAATGACTGAATAAAATGATAATGGCTTGATAAAATCAAAGAAAATGTGATTGAAATGCGCTTCACCTGTTAAGCTTTAATAGCTACTGCGGCGCGTCTCGAATAATATTTCGTCAAAAAACTATGACTAATGGTTTTTAAATTGCAGGGGTACGGAGGGTACTGTGTGATGAATTTGAATTTAATTTGAAACGCTGGAAAAAAAGAAAGTATTCTGATTTTTTTCTCACTTGTAATTATGTCGAGTTCGTGTTTGGCCGTTAATCCAATTGCGAGGGTTACGCGTAACGAGGTAAATGTGGGAACATGGGTCTAAATTTAATTGCACCTCGCTGGGTCGCTGTGAAGAGAGGCTATTCTTCCGTACCTGCCCACAGTGAGCCGTGTGATGTGAGTGATTAGATCTGTCTCTGTGCGGATCTGGTGAAGGATCGTCGCAGCCGGTGTTTACAGAAGCTCTGCTTCTTTCTTCCAGGCCTCCATAACAGCATAATTAATCTCCATCAGCAGCTCTCAAAACATGACTCATTTCTTACAGGCCAAAAGAGAAATAATACCATTTATTTGATTCATTTCAAAAGAATGTATCGCCTTCCCTCTGTAAATCTACAGGGCTGCCCTAAATACCCAGCTCCTGTAGATCTTACCATCCAGTGCAATTTTCACTTCACGTGTAATTTGCACCACCTGATTCTGCTCTGATCAAATCATGGTGAGATTTCTGTTTGTTGAATGAGATGTGTTTGGTTAGGGTTGGATTAAAAACCCACAACGGGGCCGGTCTTGCACTGATCCTGACGTACAATGTCACAGATACGTGCTGTAACAGCAGTGCCCAGTGCTACGCAGGCTGTACACTGGCTGGTTTCACAAAAGCCAGTCACGACACCAGCACCAACACATTTCACTTGTCGATGCACCCTCAAACAGAGATTTGAGACTTTCATTCAAAATCCACACGGAGTGTTTATTGGTCGCTACAGCTGTCTGTGATGCATGATCGGTCACTGGCGCTACAGCATTCAAGCAGCCACGTTTGTTGTTCTGGGCTGCCCTACGGTGTTCTGGGAGATTCAGCGGCCTGTCGGTTTTCGCTCCACTCCAATCCGAACAAATCGCACCTAAATAATGTAAACCACTGGAGCCGGGACACAGTTTCTGTTCAGGATGATGCACTGTTTTGGATGCCTGATTCCCTGTATGCAGCTCAGTGTGGGTGATGCTGTGATTTTCCGCTTGTCTGCACAGGTATTCCAGCCAGGGGTGGGTCTTGGATCCCAACAGCATCTTTGCTCTGGTGGACGCGTTCATCCAGAGGTGCGAGGACCTGCTGGAGGTGGGTTTTGCCATTAGCGCAGCGAGCGCCACGATTTCCCCGCTCTCTTCAGTCCATCGCTTCCACTTCATTTGTTTTTGTTTTCAAACCTTTCTCTCTCTCTCTCTATCGCTTAGTCTTGGGAATAAAATAAATAAATAACAGTGCATTAATATTTATAGATTATTTTTTAGAATAAATCCTCTGAGTTTCATTGTGTTTTGTTCTTCTTGTTCCATTAATTCCAATGCTTTTGATGCCTCTCCTGTGCTCCGTGTGGGGTATGATATTTAAATTCAGAGGGAAGTTTTTGCCGTCACCTTACCGTACTGGATAAAATCGAGGGCCATTTCAGTAGGAACAGGGGCAAATTCTTCAATCACTTTGCCCGCTTTTTTGGGGGGAAAAGAGCTGAAAATGAGTGATGGGAAAGTTTGCCGGTATGGAGGGAGGGGCAGAATTAACAGCAGCCGTAGCTGTGACTGCTCTACAAAGACGGACCATTCCTTCAACGAGCACTTGGCATTTGGGGAAAATTTACATCAAAATGGCAGAAAATTATTTTAAAATGCCTTGTGATTTCAAGGGGGATTGAGGCTATTATGGCCACTTTGTTTTGCCATGCGCCCTCAACCTTTGAGGTCCCCCGACCAGTGGTGCCCAATCATGTTACACGGAGGACCAAGAGTATGCAACTTTTCATTCCGTCCAATCGCTGCTGATGTCGACCTCCTGCTGATTTTACTGATTAACACACCGTCAAGCAGAGAGGAGGGAACTAATTGGTGTAATCAGCTGGTGTAGTGATTGGTGGGAAAGAAAATATGCGTACTCTCGGCCCTCCGTGGCTCATGATTAAACACCACTGCCACAGACCAACCTGATGTTACCCCACCCCGGTCTCATGGGCTTTTTCTTCTGTAATGTGTAATTGAAGACGCAGTAACAGAGGATTGCTTATGGAAAGGTGTTTGGGGATTGATGTGCTGTAGATCTGGAGTAACGTATGGTGTCGGTCTCCTCCTCTGGCTACAGGTGTGCGACTGCATGAATCACTTCGGCCGCTGGACGGATGGCACGCAAATGCCGCTGCCTTGTTTCCAGGGGAAGCAGGGGGAGGAGCTTACGCGCGGCCTGGTGGAGGTGGAGTCTTCCCTCCAAGCCTGCGTGGAGAACCTGCGCAAGTGCGGCGCGGGCATCTTGGACGTCAAGTACACCTCCTGGCACGACGAGTACAGCACGTACGGGCCTCTATCGTGTCTGTCTGTTTGTTCATCCGTGTACCCCTTTGTCCATCCATCTCTCTGTCCATCCTGCTGTCTGTCCAACACTTCTTTTCTGCTGTCCGGCTGCCCCGTTTGCTCAGGTACTGCGCGGTCATGAAGGTTTGGTGAGTGACAGTGTAACAACAGGGCTGTAATCCAACCAGACTCACTCACTGCCCATGGTAATTCACGTAATTGGAATGGTGACAGGGGTTCGATGGGGCTGCGGTCTTCTGCACGATTCGCCTTATGAAATGGGCACCACTTCCTTTTGTGGTGCACCCAATACGGATATTACAGTTCCGTCAAATTAAACTACGACAGTTTCAACTCTAAAATGGTATGTTCCTCGTTTTCAAATCCACTGAAATGCGAAGGAGCACTGAGCCGTAATTCCCGAAATGCCCCTGTCCAAATACTTGTTGGCTCTGCTTGAAGACTAGTAGTTTTCATGAGGTCAGTGCTACTGACTGTCATGACTCATTTACTGGGTTTTTTAGTAGGCTGTAATGGAAGAGAGGAGTAATTGGGTGGCTGCCAGTTTGATCCTTAGCTTTCTGGGAAAAAGTGTTGAAGTGTCCTTGAGAGAGTGACCAAACTCAAAATTGCCTCCAATTAGCTGGTGGGCACCACAGACTGTGTAAAAAGATGGACGCAGCACCCTAGTCTGAAAAGTAAAGCCAATGTGGAAATCTCAGAAAATTGCATTCTATTTAATAGCCAACCGATGGCGATGTTGGTGGTTGCAGAAAGAAGTTCAGTGCTATAGAAGTCTATGAGAAAATGACCCTACTTTTCCACCTGATTTATTAATTTAATAATGATTTCCCATATTATTTAATGGTATCTATTACATGTTTCAAGTCTCTTTCGATATATCATGATGTTCATTTTTGTAAATTATGGTTCCAAATAGACTAAAATAAAGGATGACGCCAGAATATGCTTTAGGGGCGTGGCTATCCTCTGGTCCTTGTCAGATATGGTGAAGATATCTGCTCTGAAGCCATAGTCCAAAGGAGTCAGTCCATTAACTCTTGTGAGAGCGCATTGTCGTGGTCAAACACACCGCCTAGAGCCCTGCGTGACATCATTACCATGGCCCACATGTGATCTAAACCATAGAATTAAGAGCAGCGGAAAGGACGATGTCATCGGGTCATGTTATCCTGAATGTAGTTGGAATGGGCACCATTTTGGGTCTGACTGAATTGTTTGCGTGATTGGCGGTGACATCAGTTAAGTAAGAACATACAGCGGGGAAAATAAGTGTTGAACATTTTTCTCAGTAAATATATTTCTAATGGGGCTATTGATCTGAAATTTTTTTGCCACATGTCGGTAACAACCCAAGTAATCCGTACATTCAAAGAAATCTAAACAAAAAGGTCTATAAATTTAGTCATGTATAATAAAGAGGAGAGGCACCGGGAATAAGTGTTGAACACGCTCACTGAAGTTGATGTAATACTTAGTAGAAAAGCCTTTGTTGGTAAAGACAGCTTCAAACCTGTGGCATGCGTTGCTCAAGTGTGATTTTGGCCTGTTCTTCTACACAAACTGTCTTCAAATCTTGCAGCCCAAATGAGAGGACTGAGTGCTCCTTAATCATATTTTCCCAGCTTTGTAGCGCAGCTCTTTAAATCGCCGCTCTGTAGAGCCGTGACTCGGTGCGGTGCTCGCGCCTCCAGCCTCTCCTCAGGCCTTAATGGCAGCTTAGTGTGTTATTGAAAGCTCAGGAGACACTGAGGTCTGCAGCTCATCTAACTGAAGTAATGAAGCTTTTGTGGGCCCTGTGGTCCGTCGGCCGCAGGCGGACGGGGTGTGTGTGTGTGTGTGTGTGATGGGCGTGATGGATTGGGGTCGTGCAGGGTCACAGCGGAATGCTGTTCTGGCCCGGCCCCCGGCAGCTGAGCTTGCATGCAAAAGCACTAACGACCACAAAGGAGGTCCGTTCACACTAATGCAGTCAACCGTTACGGGCATTTTGATCTGATGGACAGCTTGCTGTGCTTGCTTGTGTGTGTGTGTGTGTGTGTGTGTGTGTGTGTGTGTGCGTGTGCGTGTGTATGTGTATATGTGTGTGTGTCCATCTGTCTGCGTTTGTTAATGACTTTTTTTTTGCTCTTTTGTGTGCTTATGCTACTTTTCACTGTGTTGGCGTGCCAGCATACCTCTGCAAGTGTTTTTGTGCGTCCGTTTGTGGACACGTGTCCGTCTGTGTGTCTGTATATACCTGTGTGTGAACGCATGGAGTAAAAATTTCATGACATTTCATGACACTCTGAGATTTTTCCATTAACAGGCTTAAAGTTGGACACTTTTTTTATCCCCCCGGCATATAATGCGGGGGGATATAGTGATCAGTGTGTCCGTCCGTCCGTCCGTGTGTAATAAAATCGTTTCCGGACCAGAACTCGAAAACTATACCACTTACAAACACCAAATTTGGTATGGTGCTTCTCCTTATGATCTAGTTGTGCCTTTTGGGGGTTCCATTCCGTCCGTCTGTCCACACAACCTGTAGGGTACACAACCTTCAGCCGGGGGGATCCGCCATTGCCAGATGGCTCTTGTACTTGATCTGTGATAGCAGTTTGCTTCTTACATGATTCCATTGAAACATTCAGATGAATCACTCTAATTTTTGACACTAAATACTTTATAGGTACATACAACATACGTGAGCAAAAAACCAAAAAAGTCCAACTGTCATGGAATGTCAATTTTTTTCCTGGTGTGTTCATGTGTGCTGTATGTTGTGTGGTCATGTATAGTTGTATTGTGTTTCTATGCGTACCTTTTCCCCTGTGTGTTTGTGTATGCCTGTTATTTGTGGATGTATATATGTTTGTCATGTCTTAATATACACCTGTGTATCTATGTGTGTGTGTTTGTGTGTGTGCAGATTCCGCACCCGGATGAAGGACCTGGAGTTGATGATCCAGAACCTGATCTGTAAGGCGTTTGAGACAGTGAACAGTGTGCATGAGGGCATTCAGGTGTTGGACGTCTTCTATCACCTGTCAGTCAGAGAGGTACGAGGGCATCTCTATCACTGCACTGATACAAACACAAGCTTGTGCATACACACTCACATACAGGCACAGACACACACACTCACATGCAGACACACGCATGCGCATACACACTCACATACAGACACGTGCATGCACGCGCACACTCCAGTCAGCCAGAGAGGTCTGGGGGCCTCTGTAACGCTCCTGTCTCTCAGAGACCTCCCTGCGTTGATCACACACCTGCTTCTCGGGGACATTAACTGAATCCAAATTTAGTTACTCATTTGTGCAGCGCTTTCAAGAAGTGTCAGGAAAAAAAAAACCTCAAAATGAAGGTGTTGCACGATGTTTGCCATTTATACTTTGGCAAAACATTGCAGGGAGAGATCTTCTGTCTCTGTGGTAACAAGAAATCGAAGCCACGATCATTTGCCTACATTTTTAAGCTGCCCTATCAGACTGCACCCGGAAGTGTGACAACATCTGTGGCATAACAGCGTTCTAGGGGCGCCTGACTTTGAGGAGTACCGCGTGGCAAATCTTAAAGTTCAGCATGCCATTTTTGTGGCAAGTGTCAGGCGTTGAAGTATCAACACTGTTTCCACCCCTGTCTTTCCATCTGTCCCTGTCTGTCGCACTGACTGTGTTACGTTCAGCTCTCACGACGCTTACCTTCTGCATTTAAGATATGGAAGGACCGTGCCTCTGTTTCAGCATTCTATGCTTCACTACCTCACACTACAGTCAGATACGCACGCACACACTCACACTCACACACGCAGGCATGGAGTGTTAACCCTTAGAGCACTAAATGTAACTATTGTCACTGAACGATGTGAGATTTCAAAATCAAAGCTGTTGAAAACCTATCATGTGGTGACTTGTTTAAAGGAGCCCCCACAAGGGAGCTCCTTTAAACAAGTTGCAACATGATAGGTTTTCAACAGCACAAGATAATTCACTTTAATTTTTTGAAAATTTCTTTCAGTGCACTACGGATTAGTGGAGCTAAGTATTTGAACTGACTTCCTTCAAAAGAGTCTATTTCAGGGCTTTACACCAATATTTTTCCAAAGGAGCGTGTTTGCTCTTTAGTGGAAAGAATATAGGAATGCTCTAATGTATCCAAATTATTAAATATGTCCCAAAATGGTTTCTCCAGCAAACACACATCAGGTTTCAGGAGGCACTAGTTGGGTTTCCATCCATCTGTTTAAATTTGCATTTTAAATTTGCGCATTAAAAACCCGAATGGAAACGCTGAGAATTCAAAAAACTTTTCTGAATATCGCAAAAAAACTTTTTACGTTTGGGTGAGGAGGAAAAGTTGGTGTATCAATAAAAGGAAGTACTCTGTAAGTACTCTGGACACAGCTGTAGCGAATAAACGGTGACGTTCATAACCACGTGACTTCCGCTCCACTGTCCTGATGAGATGTTGCACCCTCTTCTTCTGCCGTGATATACTGTCATCGGCTGGAGCATTAGCGCCACCTATTGCTTATCTCAATGAAACAACTCCAAATATTTGCATAACAGTAGTGGATGGAAATATGCATAAATTCGCATTTTGTTTCGCCGAATTTCTGAAAATTTGGTTAAAATTTGCAATATATTTGGATGGAAACCCTACTAATGAGAGTACTGAAGAGTCATTCAACAGGAGCATAACATTGTATCCTCAGCGTTAGGTGCACCTCAGTGCTTGGGAAATATTGGCTCTCGTAGGGCTGAATGGCCTGACCTTGCCGTTCTGGTTTACAGTTTTATGTTATATTGTGGATGTAACTGAGCCGGTTGATTGTGTGCTTCTCTTACGTGATATCAAAATTCACCTGGTCTCTTCCGTTCATTTTCGAGCGGAAATCGGAATGGGTAGGACAAGGACATAATATTGACTTTCCGGCTCGTACGAGCGCGTTATCAATAACAGGAATAATGGAATTTGCGGTAATGATAGGGTGGGAAACGTATTATAATAGGGTGGGAAATGTATTCGCACCCTGGAATAATAGGGTGTGAAACGGTAATGACTCCGACTGTTATGTGGATCTCGGCGCACATCGCAGATTTGCCTACCGTAGCTCAGCTGCATTTAACTGGGGTCACATTTACGTTTGTGCACATCTCTGCCTCGCGATCAGTGGCACTGAGCTGTATGCCTGTGCACTTAACACTAACACTGTCGGTTCTGTCACTGCTTACGCCACTTTCGTGCAAGGTCTTCATGTGCAAAGCTTTTTGCATAAAAATGTGACCGCGACGCGACTGCCTGTGAATGCGCAATTTGATAACCGAACTGTCTTATTTCAGGAGCAGTATAGGGCTGTAATTTCTCTCTGAAGTCACTGTGTTTCATCATTGTCCTCAAATCATGGTCCTCAAGGCTAGCAGACAGCCAGTATTCCACCTCTAGCTTACCTGGGGGAGATGTGATGTCAGTCTGGACTATCAGTTGCCCTAATTATTTGGTTGATTACCCTGGAGGAGAGAGAACTAGGCTTGGATGTGGATTTGAGCATCAGATCTGAGTCTGTCTGGTACACTGGGTTGTGTAGATGCATAAATAGACTCTGCCGCCCCACAGACATGTGTCCCGGCTGATCTGTTCGTGGGCAGCTGCTCCTGCCAGCCAGAATAATCTCCGCGCTGCGGCCACGGGTTATAAATTGGCACCATAAAAAAGGGGCCGGTGAACTGTCTCGGGCGAAACTCGATGAGCCACGGCACGGCCTTGACTCCGGAAGTCGTATCTTGCGCTGATGTGTTCATTAATCCGGTCGGCGGTGGAAAATGGAATGATGGCATTGTTAAGTGTTAAGTGGGCCGGATATCCTTCCGTTCTCGGAAGATTCACCTGTCTCAGAGTGGCGACATAATGTGGACTCGCCTCCGAATCCCACCGTTAGTGCAGCTTCGGCCACAGAGTTAGGATCTAATGCTACTGAGATAGTCCACACCAGGCTAGGTGACCTCCCATTTTACAGCAATCACCTTTTTCTCTCTCCCTCTCTCTCCCCCTGTATATCTCTCTCTATCTCTTTCTGGGTAACTCCCTCCCTTGCTTAGTCTCTCTGTCTCCCTGTCCATTTCCCTTTATCTCTATGTTACCTCCCTCTTTCACTCATTCTTTCTCTCTCTCTCTCTCTCTGCTCCCATCTCTCTGTCTGCGTCTCCTTCTGTACCTCCCTCTGTCACTCAGTCTTTCAATTCAATTCACTTCAATTCAAGAAGCTTCAATGGAATGGCACCGCGTACCTTACAATTTTGCCCAAGCATGGTAACACCAACTGGTAAGTGAGGGTAAGTGAATGGCAGTTGGTCTAAGAGTCAGAAGGTTCCTGGTTCGATCCCCGGCTCCTCCAGAGAACGGGTCGAAGTGTCCTTGAGCGAGACACTGAACCCCACACTGCTGCAGGCTGGTGCCGTGGATGGCAGCCTCTGTCATCGGGGTGAATGAGAGGCTTGATTGTAAAGCGCTTTGGGGTCATGTCATGTGGCTAGAAAAGCGCTATATAAATGCACTCCTGAATAAATGTTAATTATAAGCTGTGTGAGATGGGGGCCCATCATTTCCTGTACCTCTGTTGTTCAGTCTCTCACTCACTCTCTCTCTCTCTTTGCCTCGTCAGCCAATAAAGCACACCATTTACCTAAAGATGTTGGAGGTGTACGGCATCTTCAGGACGGAGATTAACGCCGTGAATAAGGAGCTGAGTAAGAGGGCGTTCATGACGCTGCCTCACGTCCCTCAGCACGCCGCTGAGGCCCAGAGGGCCAAGGCCCTGCGCCGACGCATCCTGAGGCCGATGGAGGTGCGCAGACCTGCGGTTACGCTACATGTGCAAACACAGTCTGCACACATGCTAACAAACACACATGCACAAACACGCACGCTAATAGGCTCACCAGCATCCTGAGCCCAACTGAGGTGCGCCACCCTGCAGTTACACAACACGCGCGAACACAGTTTGCACACACGCAAGCATGCACATACTTAACAAAAGAGCGCCCTCTCTCTTGCTAGCACTCTTGCTCCCGCGTAAACACACATACTCGCGCACACAGTCAAGCTCACACTCACGTACATGAACAGAGAAGCTTGAATAATTGCACGGTTGAAGGGTAAAAAGGTACCAAGAGTTATCACATGGACATAATCTCACTGAAATCACAGGGAGAGACACTCAGACTAAGGCTACGGGCTAAAGACATCAATTTGCAGCTGATCGTTAGGTGTCTGTGGAAGAGTGCACATCAGAGCAGGTGACTGTGAGGTTATGAATGAGACTTTAGCAGTGAGCTGTTACAGAGTCCATCTCACACACCACGGGCCGAGGAGGTGACCTGGGCAGAGTCACTCATTTCAGAAGGAGCTCTGCCCCGCAGTCTAATAGAGGAGCGCTAATTTAACGCTGGAATCGGCTGTGACTCGCTGACGGGCAGCAGCAGGGCCGCGCGCGACTGCGGCCGCTTGTTCCTGCCAGACACTGAGCCGACAGACCTGGCTAATCACCACGATTGGCCCACTTTATCTTCCGCAGGCCCCGCGCCATCCTGATTCTGAGGACACCATTAGAGCCTCGGCCCTTTTATGTGTGGGAGTTCCAGAACGTTCCCTGTGTGTTCTACAAACCCTAGAGAAAATTTTTGAATCACCGCACTTATTTCATTCAGCTTTCTTTTTTTTTTTTCTTTGCTTCATAGCAAATAAACAAATAACAGATGTTACACAAAACTATTTTTGGTCGATAGCTGAACAGCCTGGCTGCATGAAACTCACCTCAAACTAATTTAATTAAAATATTTCAATTAATTAACCCCCGCACCTTGATTGGAATTGTTCTTTGTTGTGCAGTATGTAAAAATTTAGCGTGCCCTCCAGGATCATTTTCTATTGTCTGACCTGAGTGTTTTGAATGACACTTGTTTAGTGGAGGCAAACGACTGAGCGCATTGTCAGGTCTTGCCGCTGGATGAGTTGTTACAATTATTGTATTCTGCTTCTGGGGGTTTGGCTGGCTGTTTTAAATCTGAGCGTTATAAACTTCACCTCAACTGTCGCTCGCTGAAACACCTGCTCCCCCCCAACAGCAGGTGAAACAAACATTTCCTATAAATAGTGATGTCATGATTGAGTTAAGTTTGGTTTTATCTGCATAGCGCTTTTTACACAAGGATGTTACAGAGACGTATTTAAGTGCTTCAGATAGGAAAATGCTTGGCCTGTACCTCCCATGGTAAACCTGTTTTTTAATTTATTCAATTCAGGCGTTATTTAAGCAGGGAAGTCCCATTGAGATTGAAATCTCTTTTTCAAGGGAGCCCTGGGGGGTTGAGGTGGGGACAAGTTGCACAGCCAGTTAGATCAGGGGATGATTCGGTGGCTGGTCGAAAGAGCCAGTTTGGGAATTTCGCCATGACACCAAGGAACCCCCTGCTCTTATCGAAGGGTGTCATAGGATCTTTAATGACCACAGAGAGTCAAGACCTTGGTTAAACGTCATCTTCCTGTGACCCCCGCAGGCGCTGAAGAAGGCCCATTTCATGTGCCAGTCGAAGGAGAGAGAGGAGGTGGAGGCGGCGTACGCACAGCTGATGCAGGCCCTGGACGAGCGCGAGCGGCGCACCTTCAGCGAGTGGAGCCAGGGGCTGGACTATCAGGGCCTGGTCCGGCTGAAACAGTCTCTCATCACCCGCTGCAAGGAGCAGCCCCGCAAACTTGACGTCAACTTCAACAAGTGCGTGTCCCCAGTGCTTATACACACACTTACCTAACACACACGCATACATGTACATCAACTGTACATCAACTTCAAGAAGTCTGTGTCCCGTGTGCTCACACAGACACACACACACACATGTGTGCACGCACACATACACACAGCCTGGACATCAACTTCATGTCTGAGTCCGTGTGCTTACACGCACACACACACACACACACACACACACACAGGCTGGACATGAACCTCAAGTCTTGCGAGCTTGCACACACACACACGCACACACGCACACACACACACACATGCAAGCCCGCATACATACACACCCACACACACACACAGAATGGACATCAACTCCAAGTCTGAGTCCCGCGAGCTGATACACACACACAAACATACAGACACATTGGTTCATTTCTGTCTTACGGTTCCAAAAATATTAACATACAAATATACATAAGAATGTCAGTCTAAGACTAAAACGCTGGTTGAGCTGAAGGTACTTTTAGATTTAGCACTGGTTGAGGTGAAGGTATTTTTAGATTTTACGTTGCACACACATGTACAGATATTGCCTCATCCTTCTCCGAGCCTCCTCCTCAGGTCTGGCACCTGATGGTGAGTGATGTCATTAACATGAGCACTGACCGTGTGTTTAAACCCACAAACTGAGCCGGCCGCGGGAGTCCGGGCTGCTCCCTCAGTGTGGCTCCCCTCGCCATATTTGCCCTCGACTTGCTCTTGTGGCTGTTTGGGGTTCAGCGAGGACTGACGATATGTTGAGAAATGTGGTTCACCTATACATTTTGGTTTGATGTGACTAGACGAACAGCGAGGTCCTGGAGGATTTAGACTGCGACAATTTTAATGGCCTGGTTGACTTGATAGGAACCTATATTCCCCCAAATTAACTCTTATAGCGCTAAATACTAATGGTGTTGCACAATTATATCAAAGATATCAAATTCAAAGCTATTGAAAACCTATCATGTGGCAACCTGTTTTAAAAGGCTCCCACAAGGAGCTCTTTTAAACAAGGTGCCACATGATAGGTTTTCAGCAAGATAATTTAAATTATAATTTTTGGAACATTTATTTCAGCGCTCTAAGTGTTTAAGACTGTCAGATTTTTTGGGATCTTTACTCAACGTCAGTATGGGGTGAACCATGTTGGAATTATGGCCCTTTAATGTTGTTTCTGTCCAAATACTTACAGACCTTGCAGTGAATACACAAGCAAATGCTGTACTCATGCGCACACATTCCTGCAGTCGCATGTTTAATACCTGCCTGCTGCTCACTATAAAGGGCTGAATTCCTGCTTTAGATACGTCTTTGTTGAAGATACAGCTTCAGTGAGAATGAGCTGGGCCTCAGATCTTTATGCTCTGGTTATCTCAGTGTGGCAGATGTCTTTGTGCTGTAGGTCTCGCTGTGTTGTAGATGTCTCTGCACTGCTGATATATTTTTGATCTTGATATTTATATCCCGAAGATTTTTTTATGCTGTGGATATTATTTTGTTGCTTATATCTCAGTGCTGTGGATGAGCTTCGTAGCTGTTATTGCTGTGCTGCAGATATCTCTGCGCTTGGTTTCGGATATGGGATTTTGTTTGTTGCTGATTTTCTGTGCTGTGAATATTTTTTGTTACTGATATCTGTGCGGTGGATATTGTTTGCTACTGATATCTGTGCAGAGGATATTGTTTGTTCCTTATTTCTGTGCGGTGTATATTGTTTGTTACTGATATCTGTGCTGTGGATATTGTTTGTTGCTGATATCTGTGCTGTGGATCTTGTTTTTTGCTGATATCTGTGCTGTGGATATTGTTTGTTGCTGATATCTGTGCTGTGGATATCGTTTTTTGCTGATATCTGTGCTGTGGATATTGTTTGTTGCTGATATCTGTGCTGTAGATATTGTTTGTTACTGATAACTGTGCGGTGAATATTGTTTCTTGCTGATATCTCTGTGCTGTGATTGAGCTCTGTTTCTCTGTGCGCTGCAGGGAACTGCTGAAGATGTTCGGGGAGATCCAGCACTGGGAGCGGATGCAGTATGAGATCCCGCACCACGTGGTCGAAGTGTACCAGCGCAGAGAGGACCTGTACGTCCTGCGAGAGAGAGTGCTGCAGGTGGTGCGCGACTACAACAGGTCAGCAATGCAGCAACACACTTTCACATTGCGCACTGCGCTGTCACACTGGGCACCACACTCTGACAACACCACATTCACTGCACACCGCACTAACAAACCAATCCCCACACTGTGTCCACATTATATTCACTGCATACCGAGCTATGACACTGCTCAGCTCACTGCGTTCACACTAAATTCACCTCAAATTGACTTTCCCACTGCTTACTGTAAGGCTGTGGAACCGAATACTTGTATTTGCACCAGCGCCAGGCTCTAGCAACGTGGCCGCGTGCAATTACGTTTAATTGTAGGAAGTTCAAGATGTCGTAGACTTCAATTGTGTGCCTGTCCCTGAGATTATGAGATGCAGAATTGCTGCCTCACAGGATGAAAGTGTTTTGGGTAAATCTGCTTGAATGCACACTACACCCCCGCTGACTCTCATAGTGTGCACTGTTGCGAGCACTACGCCATACAATTCCCACTCATGAGATTGTACTATAGAACACATGAGGAGACTTCAAAACATGTCCAGTGTTATTCAAAGTGCTTTAAGCAGCGTGAACTGCTCACACCTTCCTCAGATCGTTTTTTCAACTTTGTCAGCTTGTTTTTTAACCTTTCTTAGATAAGGTCAGATTGAGCCGTCCAGAACTTTTTGGCAGAAGTGAGATGTGACACTAATGAGAGATTTATTCATCGCGGCCGACAATAAATTTTGAGTCGGTGTCGTGTTTATATTTGACGTTCATTATCTGTATTTGCCTCATGTCTTTTTGCCTTCAACGGTTTCTTCGGACGTAACGCGATAAAGATGAAAAATTATCAAGAAAATCAGTTTAAACAATAAATATCAATAATTTACTGCTTGAAAAGCTTGTTTCATTTTACTTTTTGGAAGCTAAATGTGATTTATGTCCCCTCATTCCGTTATTGGAGTGGATTTATGTAAATGGCCTTCTTCATTGCAAAAAATGAATGACACTTTCATTGTTAACGGCCATCCTGGGGAGACAAATGGCGGCCATCAACCATAAATAGTTTATGTTGTTTGAAATCAAGATAAATATAGCATAGATTGAGTTCACTACGTATACGTTGTATCACTACACTGCTTTACAATCTTGATAATGTCCTTAGTCCGTTTGACCCAGGCTAAGAGTATCATTTGCGCTGATGTGTACGCAGAAGAACGCTCGAGTTAAAGGGTAGCAGGCATGATCACTACTTGTAAATATTGTCCTTTGCATTTTGCTATTGAGTGTTAGCCAGTGGCTGTATTTATGGTGGTTTGTCTGCAAGTTATGCTAGTGACAGTATATCGTCGACGTCAGATGGAAACCTCGTACCTGAGATTCTGGCCATTTTGAGATTTTCAAATCAGTGGATGCAGAAATAACCTACTGAAAAAAAAAAACCTTTTGACAAATAAATGGAACAATGGACGGAGAGAAAAACATCATGTGATGTGAGCTCAGGTCTGTACCTAAGCTGTCAGGTGGAAACCTTATTTAAGAATATTATCATGATCCTTAGAGATGCTCATCTTTCTTTGCCTGGTGAGAGACTTGCTGTCAATGTTATTGACTTTAAGTTACACTTGAGGAAAGAAGTCCTGCATTAATGACAAAAGGATGGGGTTTTTTTCCCCAAACAATACAAACATCACGTAGTAATTCAAATACCAGGTTTTCACATCTTGGAAAGTGAAACTTCCTTCATCATCACATTATTATTATCATTTGTAGATGGGAAAACATGAAATGAAGCAGTTTTCCGGAAGATGACAAGCTTTCTTTCATTTTTTTTGTGAAATGTAAGAAAGGTACCCCGGATAAGTTCAAAATAGGGAAGTTTTTTCTGTCTCCAGAAAAAATAGCAAAATTTGTGTGCAAGGTCTTCCTCTGACATCGGTGATATAATGCTGCATCTTCAGTCTCTGCTCACTGTTGTGTTTGGTCTCCTTTTAGCTTTCTTATGTTCAGCATATTTTAATATTTAGTTAATTGAATGTCATTTTGCAGTGAATCCATGTTTGACTCGAGACTTTATGCCAATGAGCCAAAATATTAAAACCACTCTCAGATTAAGCAAATCACGTTGCTAATCTTGGGACAACGGCACATTTCACTCGTCTGCACCCACATTTCACCCAGGTTCACGGTAGGAAGTGTCCACACTGGACACGGATGCTTTGGACTGGATCTTGGGGCAACTGAAGAAAGTCATTTGGTCCATTGAGTCCCATTTTCTTGTCTATCATGTGCGTCAGTGGGCAGCGGGTGCGCAGTTTACTGGGGGAACGAGATGGCACCTGGGAGTTCTGTGGGAGGAGGACAAGCTGCTGTAGGGAGCGTGATTCTCTGGGAAATGTTCAGCTGGGAAACTGTGGGCCGAGGATTTCAAGTGGACATCTGTTCGTCTGTTTCGGCGGCACAAGGGGGATCTACACGAGATTACACGAGTGGTTTTAATGTTGTGGCTGATCAGTGTAACTTGTATATTAAAAATGCCGGACAGTGGCCACAGAGATCATTCTGTTTCACGGAGAAAAGTGAAATTTAATGTGAACATCTTAAAGGTATGCAGCTTATGCAGATTACATACACTTTCTGAAAAATGAAAAATGACCGTGGTAGTTCAAGTTTACACCGAGGGAAAGTTCAGTGGTTAAGACATCAGTGGGTCAATTCATACAGTGAACCCTGACCATATTCTCTTTTTGTGTTTGTTTGTGTGTGTGTGGGCGTATTTACGTGTGTCCTTGCGGTGGTCAGAATCATCGACGCCCTCTCTCCAGAGGAGCTGGGCCTGTTCCAGGAGCGAATCCGGGCCCTGGACAAGACCTTCCACCCCGGCCTCGCCAAACTGCAGTGGGCGTCCTGCCTAGAAGAAACCAGCTTCTTCATCAACGACTGCCGTGCGCAGACGGACAGGGTATGCACCTCGACTCGGGAACAACCGGCAGACCAACACTCTCCCTGCCCTCACCCTGCTAACAACAGCATGTACTGCTGCTACTCATGGGAGCAAACGCAGTCACATACCCCTTTCCACCAAAAAGAACCTGGTGCTAGTGCCAGTGCTTAGCTGGTTCGACCCGCGCATCTCCTAAGAACCTGTTTGGTTTCCCATCGCCGAGGAGCCAAATCAGAGCCGCGCAATTACGTCACTGTAATTTAAGACCAGCAGATCAGGAGAAAATGAACATGTTTGAGATCTGCGTCTCACTAAGCCGCGCTCACGTAACATCTGGCAATACAGAAATACAGTACGGACTGCGGGAAGCCACGAATAAAAATGTAAAACTGAAATAATACTTGTGTTTCTATGCTCAGTAATACTATTACTGTCATTGAGGTTTTAGCGTTTTTAGAGGGGAAAAGGAATATAGCCGATTAGATTGCTATGATCTTGTACTGGATTAAGATCACATATTCAAAAAGCAGCAATATAAGGCACATAACCGTATCTTACATTGTTGTCCATGCATGTTAAAAATACTGACGCCTTGTGCAGAAATCGGGTGTAATAATAGGCACACACTATCCATCTTCACTTTTCCCAAGGAAGTAGACAGGTAATAAATAAACGAGCAACTGTCGTATTTCATTCCAGCTTCGTAACTTTGAACGATCTAATGTAGTTTCCTTTTGGAATGACTTTCAAGCTCGCTAATGGCAATAATAGTTATTCGCGAACGCCTGACCAGCTATCTCATATTCTTAATGCTTATTGTAGACATAAGCGGCGCAGAAAGTAAAATGAAACATAAACGCATCATGCAGATATTAGACATATGCTTATACATCCCAACGTTTACTGCGGGCAGAATGCTGAAAATACTTCCGCGACCACGCTGGTCCTGTCGGTAAACTCCGCCCAAGGTAATCAGTGCTTGCTCTGGACCAGCAAGGAGTTGGTGCTTACTTCAGCACCGGTTTTAAGAACCAGGAACTGGTGCTTAGGCTGTGGAAAACGAAAGAACCGGTGCTAAGTCAGGCTCTTGCTCCAAACCAGCACCAGCGCCAGCTCGGTGGAAAAGGGGTAACACTGAGCTATACACTGCAAGACGTCCTGTCCTTGAGCGTTTTAATCACATCACGAGAATTCAGATCTTATTGGTTTTCTTGCAAGTTGAAAATGTTAGCTTGTTTTAAATGACCATTTGCTTGACAAGTGTAATATTGCATCCCGAATGTTGAAATGAGTCCAATTATCACCTTATAGACAATATATGTATCATTTGAAAAAAAATGATCAAAGACTTGCCTCCAGTCTCAATGGAAGGCAAGAGCACTAGCGTGATTGACTCGTTTTTTTAGGTTTAAGCTGTGTAGGTGTAAATTACACGATGAAAGTCAAAATCTATGATGAGAACCTTCACCCTTTGTATGTTATTGACGTCTGTTTTCGAAATTTGTTTCCTGCTCTGCGGCGTTAGTAATTGCAGAGGGCGGGAAATGTAACTGACGTGCAAATTGGCGCTCATCCTCGCATGAAAAAGGCATAACGGGGCGTTATCGCCGCTGTAACAGGTGTCATTGTGTCAGAGCAGGGCTGTCGTACACGCAGCGGAGTAAGGGCCGAGATCAACTCGCCGGGTCTTACACGATGCTCAGACGGAGAGCGGTAAAGACAGGCTTGGCGCTGACAGGCGGCGGAAACGTTTATTCGTCCTGACGGCAGCCGCCGTCTCCTGGGTATACGAGTCAGGCCTGCTACGAGTCACTGTCAGGATGTGCGGAGTCGGGAAGGAGCTCCCTCCTGCTAGCGCGTGCGGAGACGTGTGCCGATGATATGAACCGACGGAAAGCGGATATGCCCTATCGTAGCCTTTCACCACTGCCCATTTAGATCACAGTCTGCCTGCGCCGGATATTTAGGTCATTGGAAATGAGCATTAGAGTTTTTGTCAGCGGGGCAAACCTAAGCCCTACGGTCTGTTCAGCAAAGCAAAATTGCTGTTCTATCTGGCAAACTGTACCCAGAACAGTAAACTCAGAACTTGCCCTTTTTATTACAGTCCTTGGTTCAGGATTTGGGAGGTTTTCTCACTGTGCGGGTGTCCCTCCAGCCCAGTAAATTCTGCTTTGTGGAACAGGGCCCAGATTGTAGGTTTGTCCTGCATATACATCTGACAGATGAATGTATAACTGATAAACACCCTGCTGCTCGTTTATAATTTTCTAAATCTCCCGTACTGGCAGACTGCGGTACAAATGAGCCTCGGAGAAACATCACAGCATCACAGCGGAGTGCGTGCTTGTGTTTTATACATCTGTAGCTAGGCTGATTTAGCTCGCCCGGCTCAGTTTAGTGCAGAACTGTGTGGAATGAGGAGTCTGAGAGCGCGAGTGTCATTTTTCAGTGTGATTGGAAATTGGGACTCTTTTCTCAGGTGAATATATAGCTCCTCTGTCCTCCTGATCTGCGCCCTGCCATGTTTCTCTGCTTATTTCAGCAGTCACATCTCTCCTCCGCTTGTCCTCAGTTATTTTACATTGTGCTGCTGTATACACCCCTTTCATTGGTGTTATATTTATCCTTTATCTTCTGCTCTTAGTTCTTTCTCGCTGTGTTTTTGTTCTTTTGTTTGGCAGTGGCTTTGATCATAATATGGAGGGTTTCTGATTGTAGTCCTCTCTCTCTCTCTCTCTCTCTGTCCTTTCCCCTCCTCCATTCTCTCTTCCTATCTCTTCTCTCCTCTTCCCTCCCTTGTATCCTCCTTCCTCTCCTCTCCTCTCCTCTCTTCCTTGTCTCCTCCTCCCTCTCTCCTCTCCTCCCTTCCTTGTCTCCTCCTCCCTCTCGTCCCTCCCTTGTCTCCTCCTCCCTCTCGCCTCTCCTTCCTTCCTTGTCTCCTACTCCCTCTCTCCTCTCCTCCCTCCCTTGTCTCCTCCTCCCTCTCTCCTCTCCTTCCTTCCTTGTCTCCTCCTCCCTCTCCTCTCTTCCTTGTCTCCTCCTCCCTCTCTCCTCTCCTGTCTCCTTCTCTCCTGTCCTGCTGTGTTGTGTGGCACAGGTGCAGCAGCTGGTGGACGAGTATAAGTCGGCGAATGTGGCGATCTCGCAGAAGTGCTACCAGATGAGTGAGCTGCTGCTGGTGCGGATCAGCGGCAAGGTGGTGTATCAGGACCTGGAGTTTCAGGAGGACCAGCGCAGCCACCAACAGAACCAGCAGAGCCGCCTGCGCTCCATCCACCAGGAGATCATCGCCGTCATGTCCCGCGTCCACAAGACCTTCAGCTCTGACGGGCCTGAGGTGTGTGTGTGCGTCTGTGTGTAAGTGTGTGTGTGTGTGTGTACATATGCATTTGCGTGTGTGAGAGCATGTTTGTGTGTGTGTGTGTGTGTGTGTTTATGTGTTCGTGTGTGTGAGAGCATGTGTGCGAGTGTGTGTGTTAGGTTTGCGTTTGTGGGTGTGAGAGTATATGTGCTTGTGTGTGTTAGTGTGTGTGTGTGTATGTGTTTGTGTGTGCGAAAGAGAGCATGTTTGTGTGTAAGTGTGTGTGTGCTGGTCTGTGTAACTGAATGAGACATCACTGCCCTGACCCCCCCCCCCCTCTCTCTCTCTCTCTCTCAGGTGCAGGATCACTGGCTCAGCTACACAGAGAAGATGGACATCATGGTGGAGGAAGCCCTGCGTCTGAACGTAAAGAAGTCCCTGAAGGAGCTGTCCCGGGCCATCAACGGGAACGCCAAAACCATGCCTAACCCCCTCTTCAGGGTGCAGGTGGTTCTGCAGCAGCCGGCTGCGGGCGGCGTTGAACAGGTGCGCAGCTAAAAACTTTCAGCACCGAGCCGCACTTTCACATGCACTGCCTACTGCGCTCTTGACTCAGTGAGTTACACCATGCTGAGGCCTCCAGAACTTTACTCCTCTCCTGGGCCTGGTGAAATTACTGCCGAGATGTTATTTAATGGGGATTACTTCACCGGCTTTATTTACTGCGCTGTTGCGCACACCCGCCAATGTAAATAACTGCTCTACTGCATCTGTACTTTGGGGTTCGGAGGGAAACTTTGCGTTAGACGAGTACTCTATGTTCTGCAGCGCAGAGTTTCTTTCCAAAATGCAATATATCCATTGACTCATTCTGAGTGAGTCAGCTTTTTCCATGTTGGCGCCTATTGCATTTAAAAGAAAAACACAAACTTTGACCATGAAAAAAATAGCGGCAAAGCCACTGCGCCCTGGGCTAAAAATACACTTTATAGTATGAATTTCTAAAAACAGATTTTTTAACCATGTGTAAGAAGCACAGGGCGATCGCTCTGTGCTATTATCTATTATCTCAATATTTCTCATTTCGGCACTTTGCATTTTGGAAATAAACTCTTCATATGCATTTGAACATTGACGCTATTTTCTTTTGTTGTTCTCTGGGCTCGACGCTCCAGCATTGAAAGATCGAGTCCGACACTGAAGCTCAAACAGTGTTAATTTTCTGTGTATTTGTATCTACATCGGGCGATCGTTCATAAGAAAACATGCATCACTGTATATACTCACACACACTGCTCTCTGCATCTGAGGTGATGGTCCGCGGGTAAGGAAGCAAATTTCTTGCCATCTGTTTGATTGTGACCGTGAACTTTGGCAGCTGATTTCATTTAATTACCCATCTGAAGGAGGCGCAGGAGTGCAGCACTAGTGTAGTGCTAAGGGATAGAGCATACAGTCAGTGCAGCAGTAGCATGGGTCTTACAGGTGTGTGTGTGTGTGTGTGTGTGTGTTCAGCGGCATGGTGTGAATCAAATTCGCCAACGCTCATTACCACCAGCCGCTTGTGGGTGTTCTTGCTAAATGCCTGGCAGGTCTGGCTAACTGTGAGCTTAGCAGCTCATGCAGTGTTTTGGTAGCTGCTATGAAATATCAAGTTGAGGTCGGTTAGCAGTCTCCAAGCCTGCTTCGTTTCCTCCTTATCTTCTTCATTATAAAAGTAGTTGCTCCTCTTTAATCCTGCAATCCTGCAATTGGCTTACACCCCCCCCCCCCCACCCCCCCACCCAGCCCTGTTCGCAACCAGCCCCTCCTCCATTTTGAGATTTGAAGTTCACGCCTCCTCGCGTGATGGGCAATGGCTAGCGACGGGCGATTGCAGCCACCATTTGAATAAAGTTCCGCTCTCCTCAACTGCACAAGACCTCAAAAGAGAGTGAATGGCAATATGACTCCGCCCACTAAAACATCTTGCCGCGCCGCTGCAGTGTATTCGTACCTTTAGCATAGTGCCAACCATTGCAGTGTATATTCAGAGCAGCGTTAGCACAGTGCTAATTAGTGGTGTGTTCATTCTGTGTGGCATAAGCCTGGCGTTAACAGTGGATTTTCATTCCCGCATTAGCACAGTGCTAACTGGTGAAGTGTATATTTAGTGCAGTGTTATTGCCTTGCCAACAACTGAAGTCTATATTCATTGCAGTATTAACGTGGCCCTAAAAGGTGGTGTTTAAATTCATTGCAGCATTAGCATGGCCCTAACAGGCGTGTGTGTTTGCAGGTGGAGTGTTTGCTCAGGGCAGCATTAGCATGGAGCTAACAGGCGTGCGTGTTTTCGCAGATGGAGTTCTCCCCGTCCCTGCAGAAGCTGGCAGAGAGTGTGAACAGCATCATGGGCCAGCTCATCAGCGCCATCTCTGTGTTCAGGCGGCTGCCTGACCTGCTCACGCCCCACTGCTCCAAGAAGAAGCCCATGCACTGCATCATCGGTTAGGCCACACATCCCCTCCCCTCGCTCTCTTCTGTTCTGTTTTTCCTGCCATCTTAACTCCTCCTCGCCTCCCTACATCGCCCTTCCTCATCTTCACCTCTCCTGTTTTCGCCTCGCTGTGGTCCTGCTCATTTGTTATTCTGTTTCAGCCTCTGTCAGTTATTTTAGAGCTCAGTTTGCAGGTCAGTTTTCACAGGAACAGGAGTCAGAGATTGATGAATTTGGCCCCCGGTAACAGGGCCGGTTCATGGAGATCCACAGTCCTGCAGGCTTTTGTTTCAGCCAGTCTGGAGCAGACCCCTCTTTAGCAGCTCAACAACATCTGTAGTTGTGAGGTGCATTTTCTTTGCGGTCGAATTGAAAACTGACAAGTCAATTCATCTTGGTAAAACTGGATTGTTTCCATCTGATTTGGGTGCAGTTCCGTTAATAAAGTGCCAAACGCCTGATGGACCAGCAGTTGTCACTTTTAAGTAATAATATCACAATCCCGCCTCAAAAAATTAAAAGTCCTGTTGTGGTTTTCATTCAGACTTATTTTCATACGAGGTTCCCCACTCTCAAGCAATTTGAGAGAGACAGATTCTTCAGAAAATTAGGCTTTATTGAGGCATATCGATGAATGTAAAGCCGAGTACTTTTTGCGCAAGAAGAACTAACATCTTGCTTTTCACACCCAGTTTTTATACCTTCATCTCAGGAAATATCTTCCAAATATGGTCTTTCCTCCCTCTCACGCTACAATGGTTAAATAACGTAATGTCAGCCTCTTACTTGTTTTCAGTGGTACAATCTTGTGGTGTCTGCATGTTACTTGTTTTTCTCTTTTTATCATATATTCGCATCTTTTGTAAAAGAACAACTTTATAGCTACTTGTTTCAGAGACATTTAGTTGCCTCGCAGGTTTTTTGGTCGCATGGTTTCCCAGGCAACCCAAAACACTGCCAACTTGCTTTGATAACTGCAACCAAAAGATAAACCTGTATAACACTAAACAGGAGAGGAAAATTACAGTCAAGAAAGGAAAAATACAGCCAAAGGTATAGGCTACAAGTAGATACAAAAATGATTCAAATGATTATGTTTTTTCAGTAACAATTAATGATTTTACTGAACAAATATTGATCAAAGCTACGGAAATCAAATCACCTGATTATGTTCTCTGAATCAAGTAAACAGAAGCCTGCTTACTAATCAAAGCTATAGAAGCCTGCTGCTTATGTTTGTTTGAGCTGCTCATCTATGTATGAATTGAATTGCTTGTATGTGTGTGTGTCTGTGTGTGAACTCCTTCTATGTGTGTGTGTGTGTGTGTGTCCATGTTTACGTGTGCTGATTGTGCCTGTGCATGTGTATGTGTGTGTGTGTGTGTGTGTGTGCATGTGTCTGTCTGCACTGCTCATGTGTGTCTGAACTGCTTGTGTGTGTGTGTGTGTGTGTGTGTGTGTGTGTTTTTTTGTGTATGTGTCTGTGTGTATGTGCATGTGTACAAGTGCATGTGCCTTTGCATGTGTGTGTGTGTGTGTTACTACTGCATACATAATATGGTTACTGATTATGATTAAATTAAATATATTTTAATTTAAATATATTTATTGATTTCCTGATGAATATGATGATAAATATTGAAATATGATCCTCAGCAGTCCTTGTGACATTCAGCTGTGCTTTAGCCTTTAGCAGCTGTGGGCTGCCGTCCACAGATGGTGTTTTGGGACCAGATGCAAAACTCTGCTTGGGGGGGCTAGTTCACCTAAAAGTGAAACTTAGGCATGTTTCCTCTTGCTCTGGTACGTATAGCATTATATTTGGAAAGACTCCGTGAACTTTAGTTTGTCAAACGAATATTAGTGTAAAATATGTGTCTGTTGAGTTCCCATATGGTGAATCATACCAATGAAAACCAACTTCTGAGGTCTGTGGCTCTGTCTGGTGCCAGGATGCAAAAGGATGTAAAGATGGAGAGCTAGAGATTTATACTGAAACAAGGTGGGCTGTTCTTTACAGTCAGGATTGAACTGATTGGATACAAAAGAACAAATGGCAGAGAAAACCAATGAATGATCAACAGAGGGGAGGTGGAGGGACATTCAAAAGATATGGGAGTGGATTGGTTGAATAGCCAGGTACAGACAGAATGATGGGTAGGCGAGAGGAGAAGTGTGCCTCCTTCTACCACAAGGAACTCAACCTGAATTTCATATCTGGGTGAACTGGCCTCCTATGTTGGTTTGGCCATGGTCATCGCTGAAGCTGTTAGACCTCTGCGGGGTTTAACGGACCCTGATGTCGCTCTTTTTGGTTTCTCACTCTTCTCTCTCTTGCTGTGTCCTCGCGCATCACAGAACAGGACGAGGACATCTCTAAGATCCAGGCCGCTGTGGCAGCAGGGATGGTGGCCAACAGAACGCACCTTCAGACCTATTTGAAGACCTGGGACACGTACAGGGCGATCTGGGAGATCGACAAGGACTCCTTCATCCGCCGCTACCAGCACCTCAACCCCGCCGTGTCCTCTTTCGACTCCGACATTGCCAGGTCTGCTACCCAGCTTGCGGGGCGGGGGTCAAGGTCAAAGGGCACTTTTGGAGGGTCTAGATCGGCTTTGCTGGCGTCTGTGAACGGAATACATCATGACCTCAAGTTTTAAAGGATGTCTTGCGCCGCGAATCTCAGAATCCGTTTCAGTACAGCCCAACTTGTTTGAGCGCTGAAATAAATTATCCAAAGATTATAAATAAATGATCTTGTGCTGTTGAAAACCTATCATTGGCAACTAGTTTAAAAGTGCTCCCCGGTGAGAGCTCTTTTTTGAACAAGTCACCATATGATAGGTTTTCAACAGCTTTGATTTTGATATCTTACATCTTCGAGCAACAATATCTGCATTTAGCGCTCTAAGAGTTAATCAGTTCAGCAGCTTAAAATTGCAAATCACTGCACAAACCTGTTCTGAATTTTTTACTTTTGTCTGCCACCTTTTCCCTGTTTTTGCAAGCCCATAATCTCGTGCGCCGCTTTAAGGCCTGTATTTGCCTCAGTGCCATTGAAAATGAATGGGTAAAAGAAGCTACACTTGACCCCGCCCCTGTTTGTGACTCTTCAGTGGACGTGTACCATAATGATTTAATGATTGAGTAATTCACGCAGGAGAAAGTATGGGTCAACAGGTGAAAATTTGCTGTTGGGTGCGTTGGCCATAGACTATAAAAAAATGGACACAGCACCCGGGTCTGAAAAGTGAAGCCAATGTGGAAATCTCCTTAAAAATCGCATTCTATCGAATGGCCAGCAGATGCCGACATCGGTGGTTGCAGAAAGAGATTTAATGCTGTATAAGTCCATGAGAAAATGACCCTACTCTTCCCCCGATTTATTATTTCAACAACGATTTTCCACATCATTTAATGCTATCCATTGTAAGTTTCAAGTCTCCTTTGACATATCATGATATTCATCATTGAAAATTATGATGTCAAACAGACCAGAATAAAGGATAAAGCCAGATATGCTCTGGGGCGTGACCATCCTCTGGTCCTCATCCGATATGGTCAGATCCACTTGTGGATCCACCTCTCGCTCCGCCCTGGATCTTCAAGTCACACTATCATCCAATAGGAATCACATTCAGTTACAAAATGACAAAGTTCAAATTGCCAAATTGAGGCTTCCTAAATGGAATTTTGAAACCAATGGGTCGCAGCTGCTTCTTTAGTCTTCTTATACAGTCTATGGCGTTTGCCCACGGCTGATTTTGAAATCACTGATTACTGCTGTTAGACTTGATAGGCTGCTCGTAAACCTTGATGCTGCGCATGACAGTGTCGATGTTTAGAGGGTGTGGCTGCTTTAGTTTCTGTGGGCGTTTGTAGTGTGAATAAGGCAGAGAATGGGCTTTTACCTCCATCCCTCCTTCTTCCTCGCTGAAGATTCCTTTGGGAAACTACTAGCTCCTCTTTCCCCGCTCTCAGACAGATGTCCTCGAAGATGACGGACCTCAGCTGACTTCAGGGTCAGGGAAGGAACAAATGGATGAGGAGGAAAGCGTGTGGAGAGAGCCTGGGATGTCCTTAAGCTCAGAGATGACCTCTGACCTTTGCATATGTGTCGTTTCTGTGGCGCAGGTACACGGAGGTGGCGAATAACGTGCAGAAGGAGGAGACGGTCCTGAACATGCAGTTTGTGCTGCTGGACTGCTCTCCGCTGAAGTACGCCCTGGTGCAGCACTGCAATGACTGGCAGCAGAGGTTCACCCAGCTGCTGTACACGGTGGCCACTAAGAGCCTGCGGGACCTGCACGCCTTACTGCAGCAGCACATCGAGAGGTGTGTGTGTGTGTGTGTGTGTGTGTGTGTGTGTGTGCGTGTGTGTGTGTGTGTATGTATGTGTGTGCGTGCGTGTGTGTGTATGTGTGTGGGTGTGTGTGTGGGTGTGTGTGTGGGTGCGTGGATGTGTGTGTGTGTGTGTGTGAGCGTGCGTGCGTGGATGTGTGTGTGTGTGAGCGTGCGTGCGTGGATGTGTGTGTGTGTGAGCGTGCGTGCATGCGCGTGGGTGTGTGTGTGTACCTGCTTGTGTGCGTGCCACGTGTGAATATGTGTATTTGTATTTGTGAGAGAAAGAGAGAGTAAAAGTGTTTGAGTCCAAGCGCGTGTGTTCAGGTGTACATTTTAGCGCACTGTATACTAACTCAAAGGTGTGTGTGTGTGTGTGTGTGTGTGTGTGTGTGTGTGTGTGTGTGTGCGTACAGGCTGAGTCGGCCCCCGCAGACTCTGGTGGAGTTGGAGGACAGCCTAAAGCTGCTGGAGGCAGTGCAGGGAGACCTGAATAACCTGGGAAGCCAGATTTCCCCCATTCAGGAGCAGTTCTCTATACTGGAGAAATACGAAGTCCCTGTGGACCCTGCTGTGAGTGTCTGACACGCACATATACACGCGCAGTACACATGCACTCTCGCCCAAACACACTCACATACACACACACGCTGTCTCTCCCATCCTCACACATGTCCACCCACACACGCACTCACTCCCCCTCCTCCAAACCCTCGTGCACACACACACACGAGCACACGCATCCACTCAAACATCACCCCTCTCCCGCTGCAGGTTCTGGAGATGTTGGCCGAACTGGATGCGGATTGGCAGAGGTTCTTGCAGGTTCTCCAGGACAGTGAGGCCATGCTGAAGCGGAACAAAGAGAAGTTCCGCAGCGGCCTCATAGGCTCCTCTGAGGAATTCAAGAGGAGGATAAACGCCACCGTGGACGATTTCCAGGAGTCAGGTGATCTATCCCTCACCGTCCATCCAGAATACTCGCCACCTGCACTCACTAACATCTCATGCATCATTTCCAGGCCCTGCGCTAATATCCCTGCTAATATCCCTCATGAAAGGCATCTGTTACTCCTAACTAAGGATTTAGGAGCATACTCATGCATTCAAGCGACCGATGTACTAACTTTACTTTGCTGGTTAGCGTGAATCAATTTTCAAGAGTAAATGGGGAAAAAGGGAGATATGTGGAGCCTGAAAAGAAATTGACTGTGAGAGAAAGATGGAGAGAGAGAGAGAAACTGCGATAGAGAAGGAGAGAGAGATTGAGAGAGTGGTCAGTAGTAGCTGTTATACCTTTAGCTCCCTTTATTTGTAACATTGCCAGCAGTCATACCCTGTCAATCTGCTCCAGCTGCGTGGCTGAAGCTAAGCAGGTTTGGGCTCGGTTACTACTTGGATGGGAGACCACCTGGGAAAACCCGGTTGCTGCTGGAAGAGGTGTTGGTGGCCAGTAGGTTTTGATCTTCCCTCTGGTGGAATAATCCCCAGTGCAGTGATGGGGACGCTGTACTGAAGGAGACGCCGTCTTTCGGATGATATGTAAAACTGAGGTCCTGACTGATTGTGGTCATTAAAAATCCAATGACACTCATCGATAAGAGTAGGGGATTCCTCGGTGTCATGGCGAAATTCTCAACATGGCTCTTTCGACCTGCCACCTAATGATCCCCTGATCTAATTGGCTGTGCAACTTGTCCTCTCCCTCCCCACCTCAACCCCCAGGGCTCCCTTGAAAAAGAGATTTCAGTCTCAGTGGGACTTCCCTGGTTAAATTAAAAAAAAAAAAAAAAACATCTAGCTTGTGTCTGTAGACCCATCCTTCCTCTGTTTCCTCCTGAAGTGCTGTCAGCTGCTGTGCTCATTTAAATGGCTGTTATGGGTGATTGCTCTGATGGTTGCTGTGCGCTTATGCACAGAGCAATAGGAGACTGTTCACACTCAAGTCTGAGTCATACTCTGGTTATATTCCTTTAGAGTAAATTGAAGCAGTCCAGGTGAGCACCGATTGGTTTAGGTCTGCATATGCTTGACGTCTTCATAAAATGTGTCTGTTATTTTTAGCCCCCTCGGCCTCTAGGCCAGTCCAGCTTATGCCGTGGGTAGATACCTTTGTGGTGGTCTGTGGCACGTCGGTGTGTAAACTTCTTGCCTTGTCAGTGCTATTGTGCCTTCAGTTTTTCACGGATCCTTTTCATATTTTATATGCGTGTTTATGGGATGAAAATCCAGGCCGATTCCGATTTTGGCCATGTTTGGCTAAGCGGGCCACTATTTTGCCACTATTTTTTACATTTTTAGCTGCGACCAAGCAGCTCTATGAACGCTTCTGTCTGTCCGTCTGTGACACCTTTTTCACCATGTTCTTGTCGTCGTATCATCATGAAATTTTCAGGACTTATTGACCTTCACCAAAGTGATGTCCATGCACAAGGTCGAGGTCAAAGGTCAAGTTCACAGAGGTCACGACCTTGTTTGCGGGTTTTCGCGCTGTAACTCCAGTTACAATTCATGGATCGTTATGAAATTTTGGAAATAGCTTCTAGGCATAGATTAGGTGTTCCCTATTGTTTTTCAAGGTCATCCGTTAAATCCCAAGGTCACACAGGTAAAAAAAAGTGTCAATTTTGCCCGATTTGACGGTTTTCGCACCGTAACTCAAGTTTAATTCAATGAATGGCTATGAAATCCCATAATTCTGTAGGAATGCAGTATGATGAAAAATTAATTGCACTGGGACCGCGAATGTTTTAGCCTCTTTGAGACTGGCCAAGAATGCCACAGAATGAGGGAGAATCCACCACGAGCCTAAAACGAGTTGCCAAGATTTTTTCACTTTTTCTAGTTTGCGGGGATTTGCCCTCCTAAGTCGCCACAGTGTGACAGGGGCTTAAGATTATTGCAGTCACGCCAGAAGATATTTGCTCATCTGAGGACGAGTCGTGCAACGGGTCGGACACTTTCTGAGTGCCTGTGACAAGATTCAATTCATTTTGGACCGCGATCAGATACTTCATCGAATGTCTCGAAATTTTGTCCACACCAGAAAGATTTTTTGTTTTTCAATTCCCGCTGCGTACACTTGGCTTCAAGGCAAAGCTCGGAGAAGCGAACGATCACGAGCGTGCGATTAGAATGCTGTTAGCCGAACACTCTAATGCTGGTCTAACAATCGCTGAAAACAATAGAGTTCCGGAACACTGACTCAGAAAGCACATTCCAATAAAGCGACTCTTCAGAAGGGCTTTAATCTCCGAGCTGTTAAGGGCTTCTGCCAAATGAATAGCGGTAATAATGGTACATCTGTAGGCACACAGAATAGGAGCTTTCTTCACTGTGGAGATATTGACTGGGGAATCCTCGCACACAGGATCCATTATTCTTGAGTTTTAATTAACCGGAGTCATTACTTTATTAGCTGGCCGAGCCTTGCTTGTTGCAGGCCACAAACCGCTGTTTTAACGAACGGGTACTTGTAAATGCATTTGTTGACTGGAGTGCTGGGTAATTGCCGTCGTTTGGGGGCTTTATATAATAATTTCTCATTGTGCGAAACTCTCATCTCCGCTGTCCGCTGCTTAAACCCCTGCTCCTGCTCGCCTCACAATGGCTCTCCGCGGGGCCGTTTTTTTTTTTCACGTATTAAAATATATTGTTCTGCTCACGCTCTGTCAAAAGCTCTGATTCACTCTGCCTGTATTTGGTACAGCACTGCTGTAGCCTTTTGTTCCTCGATAAATTTGATCAAAAGAAGATCCTTCGCTATGACTTCAGTTAACCGCCGCTAGCCTCGGCGAATCCCCTGGCGGTGCGAAGTGAAAATATGTTTTGTTATTATTGTCGCGCCATCAAAGTGTTGATTGAAATCGCTCTTTCGTACTCGAGAAATACAAACGACAAGCTCGCTGCAGAATGTATCCCTGCTGTCCTCTCATCTCTCTTCTTGTTCTCCTCGATTCTGTCTTTTTTAATCCCGCTCCATCACGCGTTCCCGCCACCTCTCCTCCCGCCTCCTCTCCTTCGGTACTCCATCACAGTGGAGAGCGAGTCTGAAGGAGGCTCTTGTCTTCTTTGTGTTCGATTAAAACTCCGACGCTCTTTCGTTTGAGGGCCTGTCACCTTTCCTCTGAGACGTCTTGAGCTGGAATTGTGCGCCGTCACCCGCTGACGTCTTAACCCCTGAAAACCTGGACAGTCTTAACCATAAAGGAGAATAAACCATAAAGGGTCACGTCTTTGTTCCTCCCTTCATTAATTTCCTCCACCTCCTGACTGGGGAATTGTGCTCGTTAGCGAGTCGAGGTGGTTCAAACCAAACGCTCGAGAGGGGTTTTACTTTTTGAACCTGGACTGTCCACCGCCTGGACAATTCTGAGGGATATGAAACCAGAGGGTGAAAATCCGCATCCAGAGTGAAAATCCACTCCAGTATTTGGTTCCAACTACCTGTCGCGGCAAATTGGCGCAGTTCTACTTCCAGCCGGTTGAAATGGAGTCACCTGACAGAACTCGGAGACGGAAGAAAAACATTTACTTTACTTCCTGACCTCTGGATTTCACACCCCTGTACTAAAACAGACCAAGCCGACGTACAGGAGCTCTATTTCACCTCCGCTGATGTTACTTTGGGGTCTTAATAAATAAAAGTTGAACGGAAGTGAGGCACCAGGCATTAGTAGTTTGACTGACCCCAATGTCACTGTAGATGCTCCTGGTTTCCTGCAGTGATGTTTCTCATGGTTCTCATGGTTTCCTGCAGTAATGTTTTGGGTGGCGGTGTCAGTGCTGTTATGTGGAATTAAAGTGCACTGGGGTGGGACGGCGGAGACATGTGTGGAGTGATGAGTACGATCAAACCGCCGCTCTCTCTGAAGCCGTGTGATGACGCCGTGTCCTCTTCCCTCTCTCGGACAGCGCTACAAGCTCCTCTTCCACCCGCCATTATACCTGGGTCATCGATTTCTCTGCAGCGATATCTCATTTCTTATTGGCCCTCGACTCTACAAGAGTATTTCTTTTCCCAAGGGCACATGTACTCCAAATTCACTCAAAAAAAAAAAGAATTTATATATATATATAAATATGCTTCCACACAATCTTTTAAGTAATTTCAAATTAAATTGTAAGACTTTTGGCCAGTTTTATATATTAAATTTATAGACAGTTACTTAACTCAGTTATGTGAAACCAGTTGACTTAAAATTTTTAAGTATCTCCAACATTTATTTCATTTTTTTGAGTGTTGAAAAGTGTCGCTTGGATGCTCATGTATTCTAATTAACAGATGTGCTGCTAACAGAGTAGCCTTCCGTCCCTCTCATTACCAGCTGCGTATAAAGCAGTCGTGTCTGTGTTTCTTATTAAGAGAAAAACTGCGCTCATCGTGAAACGGCAACAACGGCTTCAAGAAAAGACGTACGTCACGACCGAAGACATGTAGTGGGAGGCCTGTTCCTTTATTCATTCGCCGCTGGAACGACACGAAGGCCGCCTGCTGGGAGTGACACGCACGGAAAAGCGTGTCCCATCCGGATGAGGCAGCATTCCCAAGATCAAAATATCCCATAATTCAAAGCACGCGGTGCGACAGAGAGGACTGTGGGAGTTTGGAGGGCAGGGTGCTCGATGCGGGCAGCTCTTGCTCGGTGGTTTGAGTGGGAGGCGCAGCCTCTAATTATTCCTCAACAGAGCACACAACCATCCGACAGCTTTCTGTGCTCCTCTCCCCTCCTCTTCCTCTCCTCTCCGCCCTTCCTTCTCCCTCCGTTCTCCTCCCGGACTTCCCTTGTTTGTTGAGCTCTGGGACCAGCTTCTAAAAACACCAGACTGAGCAGAGCGAAGCTCTAATTTAAGGCTAATTCACAGTTCACTTGAGTAGTTGGCTGAAGTTTGCTTACAGGTGATGACGTAATGTTCTTATGCTTTCACTCAGTCTCAGCGTTCGCCTGTTCGTCCCCTTCTCTGATAGTCTTCGCCTCGGCGAACAAGTTGAGATGAACCGTATCAATGATTGGTCAAAACTGTGGATTGTAGTGTGAACTTCACCCTTCACTCTCGTGATCGAGAATGTGAAAGAATTAACAGACATTTTTAAAACTAAAGGTCGTATTGTGTTCGAATCACAGCACCCACTCTTCCGATCCCCTTACATCCTGTGCCCTTGCTCGGGCCATGCCCACCTTCGAACTCTAGCCTTCGTTGGGATCTCAACCACGCAATTGTCAAGTTTTCTGATTATGTCTTGCTGTGACAGCAGACAGACAGACAAACACTTTGCAAAGTACTTCACACTAGGGATGCTCAATATTGTTTTTTTACCGATATCCGATATACCGATATTGTCCAACTCCTAATTTCCGATGCCGATATTAACCGATACCGATATATGCGTGATTTCTCTTTCACACCAATTTCAGTTGATATCACATAGACTTCGAACTCTGTGTTTATTTTGTTTGGCCAGCACTCTACAGGCAGACCCAACGTCCGCCTGCATTTGCGGGATGAAAAGAGTTTCAGCTTTGCGACAAGAACGCTCGGCTACAGTATAAAATACTTTCGTCATTTAGTTATCATTTCAAAAACCGATGCAGATATTTTCCGATATTGAATTTTGAAGCTATTATCGGCCGATAATATCGGCGGCCCGATAATATCGAGCATCCCTACTTCACTCCACTTCAGCGGTTGTTCCTGCCAGATATGGTGTCTCCGGACCCGTGTTTTGCCTTGATGACATACACACACATAAACACGCAGATTTACCGGGTGAAAACAATAACAGTCGGTGCTGTCGCGGCCGGTGTAAGAAATGGTGCGGATCAAGCAGGCAAACTTTGCTTGGCCCAGCCACACCAGTTTACCTTGGAGCAAAAATTCTGCCCTCCAAAGCATAAATCAGGAAGAAGAGTGCGGCACTGCTGATGTGAAACGGCCATCGTTTGAAGAATACTGCTGAAAGCAGTGTGGTGGTGTGTGTACAGCTCCCGAATGTGTGTGAAAGAGCATGTCATGTCCTTCGGCTCTTTGAACATTTTTTACATCTTCATAGTGCACTGCATAAGGGTGTGTGTGTGTGTGTGTGTGTGTGTGTGTGTTTTCAAGTGATTGCATAGTGCACACAGGTATGTGTCCAAGTGAGTGTGTTTGTGCATGAGTGAGACACTGTGTGCGTGTACAAGTGAGTGTTTGTGTATGCGCCCGAGTGGGTGTGTGTATGCATAGGAATGTGTATGTAAATGCGGGCTGCGCCCCCCAGGTTGTGTGTTCAATTGTGTGTACTCAGGTCCATCGCTCTGTATATCTCCGTGCACAGGCCCCTTCAGCAGTGCGGTGAGCGCCTCTGAGGCTCTGGCTCAGATCTCGGCCCTGCGCTCTCAGCTGACGACCCAGAAGGAGGAAGAGAATACGATCCGCCGCGGCCTCGCCATCTTCAAGATCGAGCAGCCGCCCTCCAAGGAGGTGCACACGATGGAGGAGGTAAGACCTGCCCTCCCGCGAGGGGCTCGGGCCTGGCGCACTGCTGCTATGTGTTTCCCTGACGCAGCTATCCACTGACAGCCCTGATAACTCTGCCTTTAGTACCTGTGCTGCATTCTCTCCCGCTGCCTTTATCAGCCCTAACAGAGGCGTAAAGCCCAACTGCATTCCTCTCCGCCTCTCTCTTTCCCTCTCTCTATTGCTCTTTGTCTTGCTCTCTCTTCTGCATCTGTCTTTTTTCCACCCTCGCTTTCTCCATCACTTTATTCCTTTTTATCCCCCTTTCTACCTCTGTTTGTACTAGAGCTGTGAAGATTATTGACTAATCAATTAGTCGGTCTCGGTCAAACAGAAATATTTGCCGACTGTTTTGATCGTCAATTAATCGCTTCAGTCATTTTTTAAGCAAAAATATCAAACATTTCCTGGTTCCAGTTTTAATTTAAATTTAAGGATTTGCTACTTTTTTGTCATTTGTGATAGTAAATAGAGTCTTTGGGTTCCGGGCTGTCGATTTGACAAAGGAAGCAATTTTAAGATTTTAAGCAATTTTAAGTTTGTACTCTGGAAAATTGTGATTACAATTTCTCAGAATTTCTTAAATAAATGAGACAATTGATTAATCACGAAATAATCGGCAGATTAATAATGAAAATAATTGTTGGTTGCAGTTGTGGTTTCTACCTTTCTCAGTAAATTTTTTTTCCCATGCCCTATGTAATGTCATACTAACCCTTGCAAAGTGCTCCTCATTGTTCAGCTAGAGATCTTGTGCAGCGGTTAATCAGTTGAGTCAGTTTTGCCAGGTTAGAGTTACTGTGAGAGCCTGCAGGATGGTAGATCTGTCACAGGGCTGGAAACGCTTGAGGAACACGTGTCCCTCTCTCCCAGGACCTGCAGTTCCTGGAGCAGGTGTGGCAGATCAGGCTTGAGTGGGAGGGGCACTGGGAGGAGTTCAAGTCGGGACAGCTGGTCGCCCTGGAGACGGAGAGGATGGAGACCACCGCCCAGCTAATGTTGAAGAGGTTGCTTAAACTCAGTCGCAAAATCAAGGCAAGCCCATCCAAACCAGTTCCTCCCCCAATCAGCTGCATTAGCCAATCACTGCTTCTTCTGCTGCAGCTCTGCCCCACCCATGCCACGCCCCCATAAGTCAGTTATGCTGGCCAACCACAACTTCGCTTGCTGCTGGCCACAGCCACACCTCCAACCCCAATTGGCTGAAATATCCTGACAGGGATTGTGCCACTAAATTGAAGCATTTTGCGTGCATGATAATTTATCCTAATTTCTTAACGCAGGCGCGCACGCCAGCCAACATGCATCCATTTTCTGGAGAAAATTCGCCACAAAAAAATAGCAGTACAGTACAGCCCATTCAGGTGCAGCTGAAATGTTTTGTAAAGTGATAATAATAATCACAAAACAGTTTATTTGAACATCAAATTTCATGCATCAGTCCAGCCCAAAATGCCTGCAGGGAGAAGAATTAAATAAAGCATGGTTCTGAAAGGACTTAAAAGGACTAAATTAATAAAAATTAATGAAATTTTGGTGTGTTTCTAACAGGATAAGAACTGGGAAGTCATCGGCGACTCCAAGAAGCAGATTGAGCAGTTCAAGACGATCATCCCCCTCATCTCTGACCTGCGCAATCCAGCCATGAGGAACAGGTACGGCCACCATTATGCCGCGTTACCCAGTATTTAGCATTCATCCCAAGCCACTTGCGTTTGATCGGACAGGGCTGGGGTCATTCACCCATGCGGTATCATGGGTAATGTAGACAAGGGCCCAACGCTGTGACTACACTGGGGCTTGAACCGTCAACCCCTCGGCTCGCAGCCAAACACCTTAGCCACTCAACTACAGTCTGCCCCTCCCACTCCTTCGCCCCTCCACCCTGCCCCGCCCCCCCACGAACAACGAGCCATCTCCGCCTCCCACCTACACACTGGGGGATTAGCGAAAACGGCTGGTGGAAGAATCTGGAACACTATTTATAAGCCTAACCTTGACTCCTAGGGCCGCCGGAGGCTCTGCGCGGCAGATTAATTTGGAGCTTTGCCGAATAACGGCGGCCTCAGCAATAAAGCTCGCCGGTGCGGTCCCGCCACCCAGCGCTCCCCTCCCCCTCTTACCCTGCACCGCTCCGAGGAAGTCTCTAAGTCTTCACCGCTGCAATCTCAGGGAACATCACTTATTCTGCAGTATTTATTTATTTATTTATGGAAACGCATTTTTCACAATGTGCAGCGTTTGGCTCATAATCCAACGGGCCTCAGCTCGTCCCCTCCTCGATATTTTCCACCCACCCCCCCATGGTAAATTTGGTTCAGTGTGACCTCACCAGGTGTCCTCAGTCCCCTGTCCCGCCTGAGGATAAATGAGCTGGTGATGTCAAGTCAAGTCAAACGAGGACGCTTCATTGTGAAATTTCCGGTTCATTCCGCAGTCATTGGTCAGTCCTTCTTGTGTGCGTGTTGACTCTACATCTGTCGGGCTAAAAGACAAAGACCAAATCACGAGAAAGAGCACCCTGTCAGACAAAATTGAGGGTTCAGACAGCGGGCCGTGACTGAGGCTTTATGAACAACAGGATAAACAGCACTGAGGGGGCGAATTTTCTGTTCTTAGCACAAATGTTTTTTGCTTGCTGACGCACGCGAGAGCCATTTTGTTGCTAAAAAGCCCGGGCAGCGCTCTGATATGGATTACAGAAATGCACTGAAATGGCTTTGGGCCTGCATCACTGGGAGGGCCGAAGAGAGCACTGAAAGCTGTCTCTTTAAGGAGATGGGCCCTCGCCTTTTCTCCCCCTCTACCTGTCTCGCTAATAGCAGGCCTCTTGAAAAGCCTGTGGCCTGTGCTGTGTTATTCTGGAGAGGTTTGATGTTTTTGAATTGTCGTCATTCTCAGATGGAAGGGAAGAAAGGTTCTCTGATCGAGCACCGGCCTCAATCTTCCCTGCACGTCTTTTTTATTTGGCATTTTACTAAAAATGATTACTTCTAATTACTGTCATTGCATATACTGGAAAATTTGATGACATTTTGGTGACATTTGACATAAATTAACCTCATCCCTTATGTACCATCATTCATTAGATTTACAGTATGTGCTAAAGTGGGTTCACAAAATATTAGAAGTTACCTGAAAAATGACCTCAACTCTGATATATCTGAATAAAAATGATAAAAAAAACTTCTACACAGGTCCTTCATGTTTAGCTGAACACCAGTTGGAAGGATTTGTCTGTTTTAAATGGGTCTGACCAGCAGTACTTTTCTTGGCAAGTCTCCAAAGCGAGATGAAGATACTAACAGAGTTCTAGTGGGGAAAATTTTTTGGTGTCAGCATTTCAGGAGTGTCAGTCATAAAAACATCTAAATTATTTATGGTGACAGTGGGAACATTGTCAAAAATTACGACGATGTGCCAAACTAACAAAAAACCGCAACAGCAGAGGAGAATTGCGGCCACAAGTGTCAGCACCCTGATGAGGGCAAACTGACACTCGGAAGAACTACAGCTGCACACATCACTGCAGAGTTAAATTAATCCATATCTATACCAGTCTCCCCTAATGCAGGATGCGTCACTAGGCCAGTGTTTACAGCAATGTTTCACATGATTTTACGTCCCCCTGCGTATTGCAGTGCCCTGTCAGCCTTATCTCGCACAAACTGTTAACCTGCTTTCAAACCCCTGTTCGCAGGCACTGGGAACAGATTAAAACGGAGGTCCATCACTCCTTTGACCAGTCTGGCTCAGACTTCACCCTGGAGAAGGTTGTGGACCTGGGTTTGCACCTCCATACGGAGAAGATCTGTGAGATATCAGGAGACGCCAGCAAGGAGCTGTCCATTGAGCAGGTGCGGCCCTCTCTCTCACTCACCCCTGTCCTTTGGTGCACCGGCTGCTGCACTGACACAAATGAGCTATTTGAAGAACTGCCAAGATTAAGGCTGCTGTGCTGTTGTTGCTGCAGCACTGACAGGGTTACAGTAGCTGTGCTGTTATTGCTGCAGCACTGACAGTGTTACTGTAGCTCTGCTGTCATTGCTGTAGCACTGACAAGGTGACAGTAGCTGTGCTGGTACTGCCGCAGTATTGACAGGGTTACAGTAGCTGTGCTGTAATTGCTGCAGCACTGACAGGGTTACAGTGGCTGTCCTGTTATTGCCGCAGCACTGACAGGGTTATAGTAGCTGTGCTATCTGCAGCACTGACAGGGTTACAGTGGCTGTGCTGTTATTGCTGCAGCACTGACAGGGTTACAGTGGCTGTGCTGTTATTGCCGCAGCACTGACTGGGTAACAGTAGCCATGCTGTAATTGCTTCAGCACTGACAGGGTTATTGCAGCTGTGCCATTATTGCTGCAGCACTGACCGGGTTACCATAGCTGTGCTGTTATTGCCGCAGCACTGACTGGGTTACAGTTGCTGTGCTGTAATTGCTGCAGCACTGACAGGGTTACGTAGCTCCGCTGCCATGGCTGCTAGTGTAAACTAAGCCCAGGTCTCTCCCAGACCGTTGCCAAATTCAAAGCCTGACAGGCAGGAGGGGAAATCGATACAGTGTTTAATTTCTTCCAGATCCGCTGCTTGTGTCCCAGGGCAGCGCGATACACACGGCTGCCTTCCAGAGCGTCTCATGCCCAGTCATTTATTTTCCTTTCCCCCTAACGGTATGGAGACTGTACTGGCAGAGGTTACAATAACAAGGGCTGTGTGGGTGCAGTCAAGGCCGTACCATTGGAAATGGGAAAGCCTTCATGCCAAAAGTTATTCCTCTTCTGCTTGTTGGGGAAAAGCGTTTTCCAATTGCTTAAGAATGAAAGGACTGTAAAATATGCCAGAGTGCAGCAGGGACCTGTATTTAGCAGACTGCCCAGTGCCCCGTGTGATCATTGGCGTCGCGGCTCTGAAGTCGGTCTTTAGCACAGTTATTTTGTCCGTAAATATACTCATACTTGTTTGTTTTCCCGACAGTCGTTGGAGAGTATAGCTGCAGCCTGGGAGGTGACAGCGCTGGATATCACTCCCTACAAAGACAAGGATCACCACATACTGAGGTACGTGTCGAAACGGACGGAATTTGGCTTTAACCCTTTCATGCATGGAGGTCCCTACAGTGTACAACTGTTAAAAATAGTTTTTCTCTATATATTCCTGCAAGTTTGGGCACTGCTGCATATTAGTAAAAAAATCCTGACTGAGTTTATCATAATTCCTGCATGAGAGGAGTAGAGCCTGGAAGTTGAGGCAGAGGGTGCTTGCACTACAGGCAGTGGGATTAAATGTCACTCAAGTGATTTTACACTACAGGGGGCGGGGTCAAAGTTCATTCAGGTGGGTTTGCACTACAGGTGGGAGGGTCACAGGCCAGGAACATGAGTTTATGCAGCAGGGGCGGGGTCGAAGGTCACCGAGGTGAGGCTTCACTATACGACAAAGAATTTTAAATAAATGTACATCTCCAATTAGTTTATCCAAAGATATTTTAAAGGGTAACCCTCTATTTACAAGTTACCTCTCGGTGGAACTTAGATCATCAGTGGTTTGAACTGATGTAGCCATTTCTGAGCTATGTTTATGACCGTCAAGCCTTCTCTCTGTTTGAACTTTTCCTTTCAGCTTGTCACAAGCTGCATTTATGTTTTAGCGATGGCTTGACGCTGGCTAGGCTGCTCTTCTGAAAACATCCCCTCCAGGCAGCGCATTCCTACATGCCAGGAGAGAGACTTAAAAAGATTTAGTTTAACTGGGACCTTGCTGGAACAGTGTGTGTTCAGCACGAGCGAAAACAAGCCGGAACGCTGTTTTCAGTCTTCAGCTCCTCATTACGGGCCGAGCTTTGCGTGTCGCAAATTTCCCTCATTAAGGAGGCTGCCCTAACTGACTTTACCTAATTGGCTTATTGAATCATTTTTATCCCCACCTAACCGAGCCACGGCATCATATGCGCTCCCGGTACCGGGGGTCGTAATAGGTAATTTAGGGCCAGATGCTAATCCGAAGCAACCTGCTGCTTCCCCGAGTCTGGAATCATGGGCATGTTTTACCGAAGGCATGTGTGTGAAGGAAGGATGGATCTAACTGATCAGATTTGGTACGCCTCTGTGGCAAGGTTTGGATTACCATTACTCACTGCCTCTGACCTCCAGGTAAGAGGGGAGAGGGAGAGAGAGAGGGATGGAGGGAGAAAGAGAGAGGGAGAGAGACTGAGAGGGAGAGGAGGGAGTTAGGAAGCGAAAGAGGGAGGCATGGACAAAGGGCGGAGAATTAGGGAGAGGAGAGAGAGAGCGAGAGAAACCAGAGAGGGAGGGAGAGAGAGAGCGAGAGGAAGAGAGAGAGGAGCTGATAATGATAAACAATTTCAGAGAGGAAAGGGCAAAAAAGGAATGATTCCTCATGAATTTTTTATATTTTTAATTTAAAAGGTATACCTTATTTCAGCTGAGGGCATTCTGGGTAGTGGGTGTTTTGCTATAAAAAGAATTAAAAATTAACTGTGACTATGATCATCTGTACAGGACCAAGAGGAGACTTAATTTAATTTCAGCTCCCTGCAAAGGAATTTATTAGAGTGAGAATATCACAGAGGGCAGGTGTTTAACTCCGCTCACCAGTAAGACTCCAAAGCCCGATTCAGAGCTTGAGCTATGGGTACATGTCCGCGCTTTCATGTTCGTACCAGGACTTCAAAGGGAAGGGCGTTTTCTCAGGACTCTCATGTGCTTTGTAGCAACAAAAAACAGTGGTTTGATTTTGTAGGGGAGAGATGTAAACATTTACTGATGTTACCAATGTACTTCCCTCCTGGTTTGTTCGGTTTCGGGCCCGACCACTTTTGCAATTCCTGAAGCACTGGTTCAAGGTTCAAGGTTCAAGGTAGTCTTTATTATCCCCAATGGGGCAAATAGTTTTGCAGCCAACAGTCAAAAGAACCACAACAACAACAACAACATCACTGTATAAGGTGTCGTCAATTATTTTTAATTTTTAAACTGACAATTTAAATTATTCGCTCTTTGAAAGATATTTTTTGTGCTGAAAAATTCCACATTTTTATGCCAAATCTGCTTTGGCAGATCCTTGAATTTTTAACCGATTTACAGACGGAAGTGGATACTGAGAATTTGGACATCTGGCTGCCGGGACTACGCTAAAAACCGTCACTTCAACACAGAATTATTTAAACAAACGTTAGCATCTGCCTGAATTAATTGCGACAACCTGGGTAGAAATGGGTATTTATGGTAGCTGTGATTGGAAACTGCTTGTTTTGGGGTGAATTTGGCTCTCCCAAGCGCCAAATATAGCTCTATGACTCGCTCTTAATGGCAAATTATATCCGCAATAGTGTGTGACTGTGCTTGTGCTCCTAACTGCTGTGCTTTCAAAACATTATGCTGCATACTGCCAGTCACCCACTGCGAAACAGACTTTTTTTCTCATAAATCGCAAGTTGAGTACACTGGATGAGTGTTGAGCAAGCTAAATCTTGTGTTACATGCCCAAATTAGGCACATATATTTGTAGTTTGGCTTGTGAATTTGAGAGATCTCCCCGAGGGGAAAACTCAGAGATGAAGTAGCTGAGCTGTTCTCATGTCCAACCACAGTCGTAAAGATCATCATGAAGTGGTGGGCGTTTGCCACACATCTGCCTTGCAACACTGCCTCTTTACCGGATGGTGCCAAGTTTGCACAGCAGGCATATGAATGGATCCATCACTGGAGTATTTGTACATATTAAACGACTTTCCCATCCAGTGTTCTTAATTTAGACAAGAAAGAGTATGCGAGCCAGCTTTTCAGGCATAGCCTGTGTTCTGGCTGTGCTATCTCCACCATTTACCTCGGGGGCTGCAGCGCCCCCTGTGGCCAGGGGGTCTCATTGCCGGAACATTCTAGCCGCCATATCATAATGGCGTGAAAAAAGATACAGTTGACTGGATGCCTGATAAGTTGGCCTTTCTGAACTGACACTGTGCAAAAATGCAATTCCATTTTGCCATTTCCTATTTGCAGGCGGAAGGAGGAATTCGCAATAACGAGCGGTTTTTTATGAGATGGAAAGGTCTGTCACGTCTTTTCAGCGGTGCAGCGTTTTATTTGTATTGGTGTCGGTCACATTTAGTTTAGCTCCACTCAGAGAAAACAAAGCGTCGCAAAACTAAATAATAAACACTCTGCCTGCGGGCAGCGGCTCATGTCTAGGGATCCCTTGCCCTTATTTTTCTTGCCACAGAACTGGCAGTTATACGGCGCTCTTGTGTTGCTGCTGTAAAAGTCGTACCTGCCTCGGTAATCTGTCTTGTAGCTGCCTTCTGCATGCCTTCTGTGTGCTTTCAAATGAAGCAGTGGCTATTCCTCACGGTGTGCTACAGGAATGCTAGCGCTGGCCTGATTAGCATCTTTCTCTCTCGCACGGCAACTGGAGGCTACTTCAGTGTCATATTATTCTGTTCTGCTCAAGTAAAGGGTCCCTCACAGACTTAACCTTTCGAAGAGCATTTTGTCATTATATTCTAAGTTGGAGTTCTAGAACTTATTTGTTCATTTTTATACCCCCCGGCTTATACTGCGGAGGATATAGTCATCAGTGTGGTGGTCTGTCAGCCTGTGGACATTTCGTTCCCGGGACAGAACTCGAACACTATGTGGAATTTTTTCCAGAGACTTTTTACGATTATATTATTGACCACTGAAGTGGTGCCTTTTGCTATTTTTTAATTTCTATTTTTATAGAGGACACAGTCATCAGTATGCCTGTCCGTCTGCAATCATTTCATTTCCGGTGCAGAAGTCAAATACCGTTCAGTTTTTTTTTTAAAAAAAAACTTGTGAGAGCGGGATCGCGCGAAATTGAAAGCTAGCTGTGAACACGCCACCGTTGTTACTTGTTAGATTTCGCCTTCCTACATTACGTACCCTCTACACCTTCTTCCGTATCCCGATTGCTGACGACTTCCATCTGTTTCTCGCCTTCCTCTGTGGTAGTTTGTAAATTTCCGTTTTCATGAGTCTCAATCCTATCGAATATGTCTGGAGGAAATTGGAGAGAGGAGGAAATAAGGGAGCTTTTGCTTGTCCGTAGCGAGGAGGAAATCTGTAGGCAGATAGACGGAACCTGCCACTCCGCCAATATTTACGGTAGGGTGAGCGAGCTACTGCAGGCTCGTGGCATAAATCGCTCGAAAAAGCAGGTTATTAGTAAACTGAAAGCGCTGAAAAAGCAGTATATGACCGTTATTGACCACAATAACCGGAGTGGAAGAGACAGAAAAACCATGCCATTTTTCAATAATTGCGGACACCGTTCATATACGCCTTCGACCCAATACCGTCATATTGCGGCAATATAACAGTATTTTCGACGTATATGAACGGGGATTTTTGCAGTTCGCGAGAAAGTTGCTTACCGACGTGCATCGGCAGTATTGCGGTAATGGCGTATATGAACTTGACTATTGTGATATTGGTGATCTTACACATGAGGAGGCTTAGCCTTGCCTTCAAATCATGGTTGCTTACAGTCTCTTCAGTGTGTTTTTCATTCATTATTTAGTTTTAAAAATGGGTTGATATTAGTTCTCATATATGTAGGAAAACCTATGAAATATCAAACTGATAAAATAAAGTTGTTTTTTTTTCCTTCTCTGGAAATCCAAATTAGTGAGTCCAAAAAATAAATTTTTTGATTGACGTGACAATTGGCTAGTATTGTCACTCACATGTTGTGAAAACTTAACTATCCAGGGTCGCAAATGTATAAACTTATGTTCACTTTAAACTTGACCCAAAGTGTTCTGCTCACTTGTTTGTAACCGGGGAAAAACTTTCTCAAGAAAATTTGTGAGGTAAAGGGTTAAAGAGAAGGACCGTTAGGGTGAAGGTCTTACTTCTCCAGCAGGAGGACACTGCTGCTCTGACGTCACGCTGTCTGCCTCAAATATAGGATGAAGTGTAGAGGCATTGATTTAGTAAGAAAATATCCCTGGCACATTCATAAACATTGTACTCGCAGCCTTCCCTGTACAAACAAGTAATCCCCGGTTAAATGTGCAAGCTGTAAGTGCAGGCATTCGCGTACCGAGGACTCCTACGCAGCAAAAGATAAGCCACCTATTCCCAACGAAACATGAAGTGTCAATAGTTACAGCATTTATACACAATGACGCTGTAAAGTTGGCTGTCCTGTGCATGTCGTTGGTCATGTGAAAGCAGTAGCCTACGTTATCCCGACAACTTCATTCGCATTTCAGCAGAACTACAGCAATTCATTTTATTCATGAGGTAATTTTGCCAAGAAGCCTCTTCAGTCTTATTTCAAGTGCTCCGAGGAGTGTGGAATCCCTCTGCAGAAAAAGTGCTTTTTTTTTTTTCAAAAATGCTTATATATTGGGCTAAATTGTGGGTCATCAAAATAAACACTGTAATCTCATGCAATATTCAAATTTCAAAGAATGGGAAAGCTCAATTTTGAAAGGACACAGTAATCCAGGTCTCTTTTCACACTGTGTATTACTGCATCAGACCTGGGTAGAAATGCTATTTAATTTAGATTCAAGCATTTTTTTTTTGACTTCTTCATTTGGACCTGCCGGTTGGAGCAAATGGGCAGACATTTTATACCTTTGGGATTATGTTATTTTTTCGCTGTACACTTGGAAAGCTTAATCCGATGCAAAAATATCAGTTGAATCCCAGAACAAATACCGTTTGATCCCAAGTCTGGGTTCGCATTATGAAATGAATTCCCGACCAGGACTAAAATAGCAGTTCACACTGTCTTTTGAATTGGGTAGGCCTGGGAATTCGTGCTGATGTAGGACAGATTGGAGTCGAGTCGCCTGAAACCGATGCAGGATAAAAGGGAGCCCCAGGCAAAGAGAATCAGGGTGGGGGCAGCGTCTCTTCTTGCAGTCGCCAAGGCTCCTCGGAGTCCGCTGGGGCTCCAACAGAGTGACAGGGTGAGAGAAGAAGGGAAGGGAATGGGATGGAGGGACTTCAAACGAGAGGGAATGTTGAATGGAGGCATTATACATAAGCTGGCTGGTTAGGACCTGGACGAATGGAGTGGGGTTATCGGCGTGGTCCAGTTCACTAACCTGGGGTTAGTTAAGTGCTTTTTTTAAATCAAAAGAACACAAAAGTAGTATGAGTGCGGTGTCATTGCCGAGAAGGAGGGCTCACCAGCTTCGTCCTGGCTGCTCACCTTCCTCTTCCTCCTCCCTCACGTCTTCCTGCGCCATTTGGCACGGTACCACTCGCCCACCTGCTCACGGCCGGCGCTGTGCGCCACAGTCTACTTAAGCAGCGCCCTCCCATCTTTTTTACCAGCCTATTTATAGCACGTCAAATCCCTGTTTTCTGATGACTCTGTTTTCAGGCTAATAGAAGGCCTTCTCGTTTCCCGCTGGCCTGATCTTGGTCGTCCTAGTTTTTGCGTAATATATTAGCCTCCTTGTCTTTTCTTCTATTCGCCTGTCTTTGTTTCCAAGGGAGAACCACAGTTCCTCGTGTAAGAATATAGACAGTCACTGTGAATATGAATGGCTGCAATTAAGTGCATTACTCAACACTGACGTAGTTTAAATGCACAAAATATTGTGGTTTTTGCCCTTCTTAAAAAGACATTCCTACTAGGCTGTTTACTTGGTTAATGAAATAAATATTCCACTAATATTCCCATTTACATGCACCATTTACAATCCATACTCCAATTAAAATAGGATTTTTTTTTTTATTTATAAATTTGGCATCTCTAATCCCACCCAAATCTGCAATGCCTGATTTGAGAACTATGTACACAATCTTACACGTGTGCGACCCCATGCTGCCATTTTGAGAGAGTGAAGACAGTTTGCGCCTCTCCTCCGGCACACGCGGCTGTCAGCCGCTGCTTCTGTTTACGCTCGTAGCTCGAAACTTCGCTCGCTCGGAACGAGGGTGGAGGATGTCCGAACATGAGCGAGCTCAGAATTTTACTGACGAGCGCCCGGCTGGCCATCAGGAGACGCTTGAGCAACGAACAGCGCTGTAATTCAACAATCCCAAACCGGCATTGCCTCCCAATTTATTTTCCTGCTGCGCGAAGCCAATTATGCGCTGCTCCGAAAAGGCTACTGACCACTGCCGGTAATGGTACAAGCGGGGATCGAACCCGCGTCGTGGTGATCACTACTGCTCCGCAATACGGCGCCTTAACCGAGCGAGCTAACCCGGTTGCCAAAATATGAAATTTTTGAAGATTTCCTCCGGTGGCGAACTTGTTCGACTGTGCAAACATTCACTCGTTCATTCGTTTATGCAGAAAAGGGTAGCTTTGCAATATTTACGCACATCCATTAATCTGTCTTTCATGATGTTTAAACGCGGGCACGATTCTCCTTTCGACCAGAAATGTGGGTGTTGCTGACCGTAAGCAAGTGGGCGTGTGTCGCAAAAACTGAGGTAAAACCCTGAATTGAGATGCATATTCTGAACGTGCTGTAAACATGTTTGAAGAATGCTCCTTAACCCTGAATTGTATCAGCATGTATCCTACATTAATGGGAAAATGCTACATTCAGAGTAAGGCCTAATTCTGGGTATCCAAGCCGAATATGCAATTCACATGACTCGTACCAAATTTGCGATATTGTCATATTAGGAATGATAGTGGAAAATTGGTGTACATGTAAACATAGTCACTGATGTTCATACCCATGTCATACTGGAGCTGACAGCTTACCCCTCTTATCAATTAGTCAATTTGATCTCGGATTATGGGGGGAAAACAGGAATAGATTGCATCGCTGCTCAGATGCACCAAGCCTCACATCGCCAGCCTTGCACAGCAGAGGCTTTTCACCTCGTGTGGCATTTTTATATCGGCCATTTATATAGCCGAGCGCTAGGAGAGGGCACGGGGTTCGATACTAACTCAATCAGCGGCTACACAGGGCCTCGCTATGCCTGAAACTCCCCCCCCACCCCCCACCCACCCCCACCGGCGACAGGGAGGGGAAAATTATCAGCGGTAGTACTGCTGAGATAAGTAAGCTTCAGAGAAAGAAATAAGACGCTCGGTAGGAGAGAGGTGGAGATAACGCACAGGTTTGATGGGATCCGGGCCAAATAGACTGTGTAATAACCGCGACGGCGAACCCGAGGCCCCTTAGAGGAAGCGGCACCCAGTCGCTGCATCTCTGCCTGTAATTGGCCCTGTGGAGGAGGGTCTCTCTCTCTCTGTGAGCAGTCACGGCAATAAGAGAGCGATGGCGGCCATGCCGTTCGCGGCAGTGCAGCCAATCACCCGTAATTACCTCCCAGAGCCGCCCCCTGTTCACCTCCACTGTCCTCCGGCCTGTGTGTACTGATACACACTCACTCATGTACTAATACACACACACACACACACACACACACACACACACACACACGCAGACCTGTGTACAGATACACACTCACTCATGTACTAATACACACACACTCACACACACACGCAGGCCTGAGTACTGATACACACTCACTCATGTACTAATACACACACACACACACGCGCGCGCGCGCGCGCACACACACACACACACACACACACACACACACACACGCAGGCCTGTGTACTGATACACACTGTCTCCACACTCCTGTGATACACACGCACTCATGAGCTAATACACACTCACTCTACACACCTGTTACACGCACACTCGCTTGTGCTAATGCACATTCACACTCAGGTGTCTGCACGACTACACACACTCTCTAATAACATTTCATACTCTGGTACACACTCACAAACACACAGATATATACTCTGATACTCTAATACACACTCATACTGTGAATCACACTCAGTCATGCACTAATGCAGTTACACACACACATACACTGGTGTATTCTCACTCTTACTAGAACACTCTGTCCCTCAAACCTACACACCGTACCCCACCCTCCAAGCCACATGGTCCTGTACACCTATTGTCACCTTCGTGCGTGCACAAACACACTCACTCAGACACACTCCCGCACACAAGATCATTGAAATACTCACTGATACGCACATACAGGCACTCGCTCACACATTCATACACGTACTATCACATACGCAGCTGCACAAACACTCATAGACACAAAAGACACATAGCACTGTCTGGGCCATTTGGAGAAAACAAAGTGTCCGTATTTTTGACCTCATACGTTGATTCCAATATTGAAGCAATATTATTGTAAATGTATATTTATTATGTTAATAGAAATAATGTAAATGTTATATTTTTACATTATTGTATTTATGATAAACTGGCATCAGTATTGTTGATAAGATGATCAAGGGGGTAAGAGAAGCGACAGAAAACTGCTTCTTTTTAGCGTAATGAAGCCTTTAAAACCAGAGAAAATAACACTGAAGTCATTTCACAACATATAAAAAACACTATCCAACATCCCTGATGGTATCTGATATTTGCGTTATCTGTATAATATTGATATATCGCCCGGCCCGCTTGTACACCAACGCGCGCTTGTACTCACAAACTAAGTCACCGTCTGAGAAGAAAGATAGTGGCAACAGGCACGATCGTACTCAGATACCGAACGAACCATGCACACAGACCGTGCACACTCTTAATGCTCTGTGACACTGAGCGCACCAAAACCATTTCAGACTTTAAAATGTGTGGAGTACTTGGGAGGCAGGCAGAATTGCTGCTTCATGCGCGTCATTTTTATACAGTTATCTTCAGTTTTCCGCGGCTGTCGACCGTCGGTCATGCGCATTTACTCCCATATACCGTGCAGAGCGGGAGAAGAGGGTTTTACCCAGGTTGAGCCTGTCTCTTTGTTATTGCTATTGATTTGTGTCTTTATTATTTCTTCTGAGGGGCGAGCTTGCGTCGCAATGGGATAGGCCTATGGTGCAACACTGCCCCCTTGTGGTCAGAGTCGTCACAGGTCAGGGCTGAATCGCGGAGGAATGTCCGGGCCATCTGCTGCTCATTAAGATTAGACCTCCGGCCCATTCAATTAGCATCAGCGCCATTACAGCTGATTTAGAGACGGGGGCTACAGTCGTCCACTGGCCGGCTGTAAACATGGGAGGGACAGACATGTTGATGGGTCTAATTTCGTTCAGAATTTGCAGCTCCAGGAAACCCCAGAAAGAAGGCCTCCTTGAAGCCTTGAGCTTAAATTTGTATTAAAAGAATTGCTCGCACATAAACACACGCACTCAAACACTCATACTTACTCACATGCACTTGTAAGCACACACAGACCACACACATTTACACACACACACTCACATGCACACGTAATCTTGCACACGGTGATAGACACTCTGAAACACATTGACACGTATGCACACATACTCATAAAGGTGCACTTACGCACACTTTTGTTAAGCACACTTAGACGCACATACTCTTCCGCACACAGTCACTCGCTCCCAGATCAGAGGCAGGATGCGAGGAAAGCTCTCTTCTCGGTGGTGTACTGAAGCTGCCGGCCTCCCTCTGTTCGATGATGAGTCATTTCATCTCCTGTGATGAACTGTTCTGCTCAACACATTTTTAACATCAACTTCACAGGAACTGTGTGTTTTTCTCCCGTCTGCCATCTAGTGTTAGAAAGTAGGTAATGTCAGGAATAAAGAGGGAGCCTTTTGGTGAGTTTTCAACGGGACTAAATTGATACGGAAATTAATTTACCTTATCGGGGCAAAAAGCAGCGGAAATGATGGTATCTGTCTCTGAGTTTGTGTATATGTGTGTGTGTGTGTGTGTGTGTGCTTGTGTGTGTGAGAGCGCGTGCTTGTTTGAGCGTATGATCGTGTTTGTGTACCCGATCATGTATGCAGGTGTATCTTTGAGTATTTGGGAGTGTGTCTGTGTGTGTGTTCTTGCTAGGAAACATGCTTGTGTTTGAGTTTATGGTTGTATGTGCGTGTGTTTATGAGAGAATGCATCTTTGTGTGTGTTTGAGTGTATGGTTGTGTGTGTGTGTGTGTGTGTGTGTGGCAGAACGCACTTCAGGCGTGATGCATCTCTCATTTCAGCAGCACTGGAGGTCAAGTGGCTGTTTGTGAGAAACTTCTCCTCGCTGAAGAGCCCGTCTCTCGCTTCTTTCTCTGGTCGCTTGAAAAGCTCAGTATTCTGTCTCTATCACTGCCATGACAACTCATCCCGCCTTTTCTCCCGAGCCTCGTCTTCATGTTTTGGCATTGTATGATCGGAACCAGCTCTCTGCCATAACTGGGCTTTGAAGACAAAGGCTAGATATGCAAATGAATGGCGGTGAAGCCTTTTTAACAGCGTATCGCTCCCTCTGTTTCTTTGTGCAGAGTCCCCGAGAGGCCAGGTATTCGCTCAGTGGCTTTTCTCCCGTGTCGCCACAGAGCTCCGTTCACTGCTGTTATTAATATGTTAACGGTCCTAATGGCAGCATTAGCCTCCCTTTGTACAACAGAGGCTGTGGAGCCTAACACTGTCGTGTGAGGCATATGCTGGGAGCCAGGGTGCGGAGAGGTGTGGGAGGGTGGAGGGGTGCTACCGTGTGACACACACACATGCACACACACACAGACTCTCAGAGTAAGAGCAGAAGGCTAGTTCGGTCACTCGCCTCAGTTTTTCTCTCTCTCCTTTCCACAACCCACCCCCCCCCCCACCTCGATTGCCGGCTGTGTCTGGACCCACCAAGGGCGGCAGCGGACGGCGCGAGCCGTCGGCATGGCAACGGCGCCGCGTGAAGCCGTTTCCACGGTTACCCCTCACGCCGCGCCGGCCCTCGCCGCTCACCTTGTCCGCCTCCTTTTGTCCGCTTTCCCCCTGATGTGTGTGTGTGTGTGTGTGTGTGTGCTTGTGTGTGTGTGTGTGTATGTATGTGGATGTCTGTGCTTGTGTGTGCGCGTGTGTGTGTGTATGTGTATGTCTGTACTTGTGTGTGTGCATGTATGTGTGTATGTGTGTTTGTGTGTGTGCGTGTGTGTGTGTGTGTGTGTGTGTGTGTGTGTGTGTGTGTGTGTGTGTGTGCATGTGTGTGTGTGTATGTGTGTCTGTGTGCTTGCACTTGTGCACCTTTTGTTGTCTGGAGCGCTGAGCAGCTGTAATATTGGAGCTGTAGTTCACTAAGGCCCAGAGCAGCTCAGCAGAGCCCAGAAGGGCAGCGCTCTATAGCACGAGCTCTCTGCTCATGGAAGGACATCCAAAAGCTCATTTAAACCCACAGACAGTGCTGCTGCACACTAGCAGTTCAGCACTTATTCAGTACAGTAAACACAATATTCAGGACCTGAGGAACTGGGTTCTAGCCCCTGTCTGCTGTCGGTCCATCCGTCTGTCTGCCCACAACTTATTGTTTTCGCTCTGTGGACTATATAATTTTTCTTGGATTCTTTTCATTTTGTTTAGTGGGTTAGTGGTGATATAAAGAGGAACACTATTGATATTGGTGGTGATTTGAATACCTTTAGTCGAATAAATATCATCGACTAGGCTGCCATGTGGGCGTATTACCACGCTCTGCTTGGTCATCTTTAAATTACGGCGCTGCTGAAATTTGGACAGATCTGTCGTGGGAAGGGCGTTCATTGTATTGTAATTGCTACCCTAATTTGTGCAAGTCTTGTCCATAGATGTGCTCACCATTGGCTAAATTTTGTTAATTTTCCCCACAATAATCCAAACTTTTGATCTCTGCAAATTTTTGCCGAAGTTCCCAAAGTGTGTGAAGGTTGCAGGAAACTGCTGAAGAGAGAGTAGGTCGGAATAAATAATTTTATTCTTCATACTCCTGATTAATTAATGTTAACGCATCGTTTCGCTCCTGGAAGAGAAAAAAGTGAGCCGGTGAAAATTACGCTGCTTTTCGTTGTCTTGTCCATCTTAATTATATCAACGTCAGCAGACGAGCCAAATTAAACTTCAGGTTTGAAAAATTAAAAAAATGACTCCAGCAGCAATTATAATGAGCGGAGGATGAACAGTCTCTCAGTTTAGTTTACGAGAGGCGATATAATGTTTAATGCAGGTGATGAATGGCTTGGGGCTTGGCAATATGACATAAAATTGATTGAATATATTTTACATTTTTGGACAGTAACAATATATAATCATGTAGTTTATTGTTCTCTCCTACTTTCAATGAAACCTCCTTTAGTTGAGTATCAGAGTCAGGTGAGACTTACAAGCCAGATTGGTCAGTCAATGTCAATCAACTGGCCTGAACCAATCACTAAGAAGCCCCTGGCCAGTGGACATTCTTTATTATTCAGGATGTTTTCTGGCCAAAATTTTATGAAATCGAACTCTAACATGAGCATTCAAGCTAGGGAGGGGAACTTTTGAGACCATGTAGATTTTGAAAGTGGTTGACCAGCCCCCATATTAAAGTCCTCCGTCTAAAGCCACTGAGGCGAATGACTTGAATGTGCTCTGCCGACTGATGGATGAAATACAGAACTGCATTAAACTATGTCATGGCTCATTCTCATTTGAAGAATTGTAATGTAATGTTGAAAGTAAACTCAGCTGCTCTAAGTTCTCACAGCTACTGTTGTGATGTTGGTCGTAAGTTCTGATGCTGTCACCCCCTCGGTCATTGCTGAGCTGCAGTCAGTAGGCCGCTAACTGCTGTGGCCTCATTTGCTTTTAAACCGCAACTGGGAAACGGGCACGACGGCTCCCAAAAAAGCTCTACTGAGTAGTTCAGGCTGTCCATAAACCTAGAGAATTTGGCCAATCAGAGCACAGAGGCTGCCAAGCCAAAGAAGATCTATCTGCAAACTGAGGAACGACATTCTGCTATCCCCCCGTACCGCTTATGCATTGGAATTCTGACTTCCGTCGCATAATGCGCATTGATTTGTGTCATTTGAGTACATTTTTCAGAACTGAAGTATTCTTGGAAATAATTATGCCGAAAAAATAAAGCTACAGTTTGCGTACACTGTCATACTCCCTAGCGAGCTAGTTGGCCACCTAGCTAGCAAGCTGAGGTGATATCGAACTCTACAATGTTATTGCTGGCACACCAGTGTATTTAGCTAGATTGCCAACTGGCCATTGAGCGAAAAAGGATAGCACACTGATAGCTTGTATTTAGATAGCTTGCTAGAATGATTATTCACTCATGTGAAATTGACACGGGGGCGAGCGATCCGGCACGCGCTGATTCTCTCTCGCTGCTGCTGCTGCATGTCTCAGTCATTATTGAGTCGTGAAGCTAACGTATTTTTGTGGGGAAATTACCCAATCAAGAATTTGAGATGATGGCAGACGTGGAGGAGTGTGGAGAGGAAATCAGTCAGGATGTAAGGGTTGCAATCAGATGTATCGTTCAACATGCGATCTCTTAAAACGCTTCTTAACATTCATATCGAACACACTTGGGCTACACAGTGCAACTCGTGACGTCACTCGAAAATCGGGCCGAGTTCGGAGCGAAATCTAGGTGATCTGAGTAGCATGATTTTCTAGCTTTCCTTCAGATTTTTCCGTTACTAGGAGTAATTTCTGATGAAGAAATGTTAATATTCATACAAGTTATGAGGTTTTCTGTGTATTCAACTAAAATTTGACTAAGTTGAAAATCAGTATATTTCCAGTCTAAGTGCGATAATTATTTATGGTCATGGCTGTGTTGGTAATACCTTTCATGCGTTTTTGCGTTTAGGGGTACGGAGGAGGTATTCCAGGCTCTGGAGGATAACCAGGTGACCCTATCGACGATGAAGGCGTCGCGGTACGTGCGCGCATTCGAGGAGGATGTGGACCGCTGGGAGCGCTGTCTGTCCCTGGTGCTGGAGGTCATCGAGATGATCCTGACGGTGCAGAAGCAGTGGATGTACCTTGAGGTACTGTCTTCCTCACTGACGCATCATGAGATGCCTGAGCTTTTTTTCGCTCCTACGTGAAGTTAGTATTTGAGTACTCCATTTTAGCCAGAAACTCCTGCAAAGCCGTTTCTCCCAAACATTTTGCTGGGCTGCGCATAGAAAGTGCTGTCATTTAAACATGGTGAAACCAGAATGTTCAAAAATTAATTTGCATAAAATCTGAGAATTTGCACATTACAGAAATGTGTCTTCTGTATACTAATCCAAAATTAATGTGAAGTAAATGAATCCAAATGAAGATTTAAACATTCCAACTATAATTCAGTGCACTATACACACTTTATACACTCATAAGTCATTCATGCCCTGTTTTCAGTCCTCACTGTCGAATTTGTTTTCCACGTTGTGGCAAATCCCATGCACGTTGCCGTTGGTGACTGCTGTCAGAATGTTACTTATCGCAAAACAGCTCGTGTTCATCCAGATCTCATTTGGATCATGTCTGTGGGTTTTCGAAGTTCAATTCCGTTGCTGTTGCATCTTCTGTCACCGGCTTCAAACTGTGAAATGACAGCTCACAATATGCATGCAGGAGCCACCAGATGGCTTGTTGTAGAGTCAGTGGACAGAATGGCTGGGACACGCAACAGTCAACAGCCAATGCAAATTTGATCTCGACTCGACTGTGTGGAATTGGTGGTGTGATATCTTGTAAATGAAGCTCTCAGGCACCCAGCGACACCGGGAGGTCCAGAAATGTGGCAGCTGTGTGGGAAGGGAGAGTAAACTGGGGCTGACTGCGTCTGTCTGTCAGATGGAAAGTCCACGGGTCAGAAAGTTGCAGCCCTGTAATTTGTTTCTGTCTTTTACCCGCGAGCCAGCTGATCTCAGCGATTACCGTAAAACACCTAATAATGGCCTTGCCACCTCTATTGGCCGGCCTCTTATCATAGCCGGGGCACGCATGGTATTTACGCATATGAACGCTGGTCTGTTATGAATGCTGAACTTGCAAACATTGTGGGATGTTGGGATGGAAAGTGCGAAGCTATCGTGCAATATGATATCGAGGGTCAAGGAGGAGAAAGAGGAATGAGTGGTATAACATTGATAGTCTTCCGTCATGTTTTTGAGGTACTAATTGAGTTCACGTTTCATTTAATTTTGTTTATTGCCCACTTAATTAATTGCACAGATTGAACAGCATGGATAAACGTAACCCGTTGAAGTAATACCGGTAGCCTATTTAGAACTTCACATGAAATAAAGGCCTGTCTTTAATTAACACCTGTCTGCAGTAAAAGCCTGTTTTTTTTTTTGGTAGTTCTGCTCACTGGATGAAGAACTGTGCTACTTGACTAATTCATTTGACAAGAACACAATGCTAGTGAGGACTCTGGGCCTCTCATCCTCAATTTTTTTCTTCTTCTGCCGCCTGTGGCTCCCAGAATGTCTTCCAGGGAGAGGACATTCGGAAACAACTGCCCAAGGAGAGCGAGGGGTTCAACGAGGTCAACTCCAGCTGGAAGAACATCATGGACCAGCTCAACAAGGACAATAACGCACTGAGAGGGACGCACTACCCAGGTGGGTGGACTGCAAGAAGGGCTTTTGGTTATTTTTGATATGCATCCCATCCAGGTTGGAGGTAGTAAGATAAGGGCTCTGTAATTTGGGGTCGACACCGTCCAGATAGGGTGGACTTGAGGGAGGGGTCGTTTTATGCCACCGGAATTGAAGATTCGGGGGCATATTGTTTTGCACCTTTCCGTCTGTCTGTCTGTTTGTTTGTCTGCAGCGGGAAAAAACTTTAACCTGCAATGCTTTAACCTGCCGCCGGGGGCATCAGTGGCCCTGGAACACAGCTCGTTTTTATTAATTCATTTATTTATTTTTATATTTATTTATTTATTTACAAATTTGCCATCTCCAATCCCACCCGAATCTGGATTTCCCAAGACGAGAACTGTGTACACAAGCTTGCTTGTATGCGACCCCATGTCACCAACTCGGGAGAGGGGGAACGTTCGTGGCTCTCCTCCCAAGCACATGCGCGTCAACTACTGCTTTTTCACACGCGTAGGTCGAAAAGTTGCAAGTTCGCAACGAGGGCGGAGGATACCTGCACATGAGCGAGCTCAGAATCTTACGGACGAGCACCCGGCTGGCCAACAGGAGGCGCTTGAGTTATGTTTTTTATATCCCAGCCCGGCAGTCCCTTCCCAATTTGTTTTTCTGCAGCGCGAGGCCAATTGTGCGCTGCTCTGAAAAAGCTGCCGACCTCTGCTGGCTGGTACGACTCGGGGTCGAACCCGCGCCGTGATTGTCACTACTGCTTTGCAATGTGGTGCCTTAACCGAGTGGGCTGACCTGGCAGCTAGAAGAAAGGTTCTTAGTGACAATAAATGCACACCATCCAGGTAGAGGATACTAGGGGAAGGGCTCTATGTCTTGAGAGTCATACTCCGTCCAGGTCGGGGATACTAGGGGAAAGGATTCATGTCTTGAGAGGCACATTTCATACAGGCAGGGGATACTAGGAAAAGGGCTCTATGGTTTGAGAAGGACTGCCAGTCCAGGTGGGGGATACTTTGGGAGTGGTTCTTCATTCTTATTCGCTTTGAGAAGGAGGCTTTCCATCTTAATGCAGAAGTTTTGGCGGACCTCTCCAAAATCACCCACCAATATGAAAATGTGCTGATAGCTGCAAAAGTGTGCGGTAAAAGTCAAATTATTGGCTGCGATTTACAGTTAAGGTGCTGGGGCGAAAATTATGATACATTCCCAGGAATATATACCTTAATGTTGTACTTGTGAATGTTGTAGAATAAAGTTAGAGTCACAAAAAAAAAAAACAAACAAAACAGGGAGCACATTGTTGTCACTGTGTCTCACAGCCTTAAATCCCTGATCTTGTGACAAGTTTAGAGTCGTCTTCAATTTGGAGAGAAATCATTTGTGCTGTATTGTGGGGCGCAGTCCTCAGGATGCCTCTCTCAGGGCGTTTGGGTAATCCACCCGTGTGACGAGGAGTGGGGGAGGGGGTGGGCATCACGCCCTACAGGGCACCTCCTGATCTTCATACATTCTCTCTCCTACGCTTACCCTGTCTGAATCACAAACAAATAACAAATACACTGATAGATAGATAGATAGATAGATAGGAAGTTAGGTGGGTATATAGATAGATAGATAGATAGATAGATAGATAGATAGATAGATAGATAGATAGATAGATAGATAGATAATAAATTGATGTAGGATTTGTGGAGTCACAGTTACACCCCCGTTGGAATTATTGTGCAGGTCACAGCTGTTCTACATTAAATACACATGGCGCTGAAACACCAGCATCACGCAGGAGGGCTGCATGTACGACACGTACCGCTCAGCAGAATAGAACATGAACATGGAGAGATGGAAAATGTGCTGATACAGAGGGTGTTTGGGGGAAAGAGAGAAAGAGAGCACCTCCAGATCATCGGGGAGGATGAAAGGGGGCCAGACTCTCCTCTTTCATCGTTAAAAGAAGACTTCAAATGCTCTGACACGCTCTCGCAACTTTTCATCCATCCATTCGTCCATCCGTCAATTTATCTGTCTGGTGTCTCACCAGCTTCTGCCCAGCCATAATTAAGTTTAGATCCAGGGACACGCCAATCCATCGCAGGGCGGAAACACACACACACACACACACACACACACACACACACACACATGCATGTCTTCATTGTGGGAGGAGAGTGAAGCAGATGTTGGATGCCTGAGCGGTTGCAGGGAGGACATGAGAGTCGAGGTCGAGAACCAACAACGCTTGTGTCACGAGGCGACTATTCTACCTCCTGCAGCGCTCTACCACCTTACTTATTTTTAACTACTATTTCTAAAAAATTAATTGCAAATAATCACTGCTGTTTGCTCCAGTATTATCATATTGGTCAGGCAGTGATCCCCGGCACTATCAGTCATGAAATGTTTTCACGTAAATTTCAGCAGCGTCGATACTCCATAACCGTATTTCGCTCTGAGCCTTTGACATGAGGACCTCAGCGTTTTTCATTACACAGGCTTTGACGGTAGCTGTCTCTACTGTCTCCGCAGGTCAGACCGTTGAAATGTCAAACCGTGTGCCGTGACGCCTTCCTGTCAGCCGTATATTTATCTCCCGAAGGCCTAAAACCCGGGGCTGTTTGACTCTGCAGTCGAATTCAATTTTGCACGTTCTCTTACATTTGTATTCGCGTGTGCTTCAGTTGGGTTTGTATATCTGTGTCTGTATGCATGACAGTCCTGTCTGATCATGTGACCACTTCTAAAAGCTGAGCATGAGGAGGGGAGGAGAAGAAATGTGGAAAAAGAGAGTAGTGTGACGCGGAATGAGCGATTACTCACTAGTTTTTAGCAAAAGGAAAAAAGATATCAACAGATGGGTAATGTGAATTACAAGGACAAGGCTTGGGTCCTCTTAGTGAAGTTTATATATATATATATATACACTGCCCGGCCAAAAAAAAAGTCACCGTTTGGAAATTAAAGAACAAATTCTAGAATTGGATAATTATTGCGGTTACTAATATGTTTCAGCTGGCAATAATCATTTTTCCCCTGACTGATGAAACGCATCGCTACTCATTTCTCAAAAAATCATGTCAGAAGACACATCCCTTGCTGGTGGAGAAGATGTTACAGTATTTCAGAACAGGCAACTTATTGGCCTGTATTTAGCAAAGAAACTCATGAATGACAAAAACAAGTGTGAGGAATCATTTTCACAAACATATTTGCCACCACAAAGTCCTGATCTTAGACACAGTAAAAGTTATTGGGATGTGCTCAAGAAAGACCACCGAGTGGTTCAACCATTATGTCGAGAAGACAAGATCTCGGCCAAAAATTATGGCATGTATGATCGAAAATAAATGTTCTGGCATTACGTATAGTTGTCAAAACAATGACAAAATGAATTTGCACTGTAATCAAAGCTACAGGGGTTCCAACTAAATATTTGAGTGTGCGACTTTTTTTCTGGCCGGGCAGTGTATATATATATATATATATGTGTATATAAAGATAAATAAACATGCGTGTATACCTATATATGTCTACGCTCTCTGATAAAAAGGGTCCTCAAAGGGTTCCACGTCTTGTCTGAATGGGAGAAGCCCTCTTCTTTCTTTAGTGGACTCTGTCTCTATCTTTCCCTCCATCTCTCTCCCTCTATCTCTGCCTCTATCTCTCTCTCACTCTCTCTCCCTCCCTCTCTCTCTCTCCCTCTCTCTCTCCCCAGGTCGGCTCGAGAAGTTGACGGGGATGACCAATATGCTGGAGGGGATTCAGAAGTCACTGGACTTATACCTGGAAACCAAACGGCAGGTCTTCCCCAGATTCTACTTCTTGTCAAACGATGACCTGCTGGAAATTCTGGGACAGGCTAGCAACCCAGCGGCCGTGCAGCCACACTTGAAGAAGTGTTTTGACTGCATCGCAAGCCTTAAGATCGAAAAGGTACACACATTCATGTAAACACACTTGTTTACACACTTACACACACACAGGCGCGTGCACGAGTTTGCACAGCTATCCTTATAAGGACTTTGCATTGACTTATATTTTATTGTGGACAACCTAACCCTAACCCTACCCCGAGGCGTAACAGTAACCAAATCATGCCTCACCCCAACCTTAACTGAACCTTGATTCACGCCTGACCCCTTAACTCCATCATGACCTCAGAAATGATGTTTTGTCAAATTAGGATCAGGACTAGTCGTCCTGACAAGTGTTGACACCAGAAAAGGTCCCCAATAGGTTGCGGACAGGCGCCTACGCTCACTCACACAAGTTCCTGTAGCTAAACTTGGGCAGACATTGTGTACAATTACATTCATTCTAAAAGCCTCTCTCGAACCCCATGCATAAAGAAATGTAATTATAACCCTAGCCTTATTCTAACCCTAACAGTAACCCATTAGCCATAATCATTCTAAGTCCAGTGAGGACCACAACCCCAAATGTCCACACAACTTTGTGATTTCTGTTGAGTAGGATTTTGTAAGTATAGCTAAAATCACACGTGCGCACACACAGGTAAAGCTGTAAAGTTGACTCCGAGTGTCTGCTCTGCAGATGCAGGCTGCCAATAAGTTGGATGGTACCGGCATGTTCTCTTCTGATGGGGAGATGGTGGCCTTCGGAAGGCCAGTGCTGCTGGAGGGACCAGTGGAGGTGAGTTAGCAGGTCTGCAGTGTGCAAACCGCACTGCCAGTGCATGCTGTGATGATAAGAGCTCTGACTAATGCTGACTCTAAAAGGTCTGTGAGGTCGGTCTCACAGGGCGGAAAACAGTAAGTATTGTTTTTTACATTCTGTTGAAACCCAAATGATATGCATCTCTCTCTCTGTTTCTCTATTTGACTGTGTGTGTCCCTGTGTGTCCTTTGTGTCTCTGTGTGTCTGTTTGTCCCTCTGTGTCTCTGCTTCTCTCTCTCTCTCTCTCTGTGTCTCTGTCTGTCCCTGTATGTTGCTGTGTGTCTCTGTGTGTCCCGATGTGTCTCTTCGTGTGTGTGTGTGTGTGTGTGTGTGGATCTTTGTGAGCAGGTCTGGTTGTGTGATGTGGAGCACTGCATGCGCTCGACACTGAAGGACTGCTTGAGGGAATGCCAGAAGGGCCTGAAGAAAGTGGCTGGGAAGAGGGACAAATGGGTCAAAGACTGGCCTGGCCAGGTAACACACCATACTCACGTGCACACACACACACACACACACACACACACAGTGAGTACTTTTTTTTTTTTTGCATTTTACCGCAAGCTGCTGGTCACTTGTCTACTACCAAAGAAAACAAACTGAATCAAACTATCAAACAGTCACAACTCATTTCAACTTCGTTCTGTCTTGGTTCATAACACGTTTATTCCAGAATAGTTGAATTTTGCCTCTTCCTGATTGGTTTTAAAAGTGAATACACCTTTACATGGGCGCAGCAATATTTAATTTAACATGCCGTTAAAATAGTGGATAAACATCAGCCACAGAAGAATACCACCATAAACCACTGAGCAGTAGTGGTAGACATAGGATCAGTGGAGAACATACATTGAAACTATCAATCAGCTGTCTAAGAGAACCTTTTAAATCTCTTGTATGTCTCTCTCCATAAATTACCCCACCACTGCCCAACAGATGATCATCACTGCCAGTCAGATCCAGTGGACCACTGATGTCACCAAGGCCCTGATGCTTTGCAGGGAACGGGGAGACAAGGCTGCTCTGAAAGTCATGAAGAAGAGACAGGTGAGAGTGTGACCCTGGCATGACCTCTGCAGTTCTGCTTAACACATAATTATTCACCGCCCTCTTCCGTTTTCTGTTTACACATTAAATGTTGTGTTTGGGGGGTATAGAATGTGTGCTCAATGGAAATTCTCTCTTACCTGTTTTATGTTCCCCACTGGATGTAAGCAAGGCCATTGAGTTTAGGAGTTAAAGAATTGACTATTCTGAAAATATAATTATTTTATCATAGATTATTTCAGTCATAAAAATGGGTCATTTTGACCTGAACCCCACATTGCAGAACGATTCAATTTTTTTTTAGTGTGTGCGGCTCCAGTGGTGTAGATATTCTTCTGTTCTCTGGAATAGAGCCTCCTCTAAATGCGTGCAATGCAGTGAAATGCAATACCACGCTTGAACAATGCGGATGAGCAGATACCGGCAGTTGGAGATGGCGCAGATCATTTTTATCAGAACGTTTTATGCACGACTCCCTTGCGGAGCAGTTTGGATTAAAAGCAGGTCTCCTGTTATTCGCTGTCTGTTTGAATCTCCTCGTGGCCGAAGTTGCAAGCATTGGTTCGCGGTATGAAAATATTAGCTGTCTTTTCAAAATAATGGGCACTGGCAGAACCCTGCACAGAGCTGTGAAGCAGTGGAGGAACCGACATTTGCCGATGTGCAGTTTACACCGACAGGCATGTGCACTGCGGAATCTTCAATTCCTCTTGCGGCCCTTTGGTGTAAAAGATGCTGCACAAAGCTTGCAGTGACAAGACAAATAGCCTTGGCTCTACCTGAACAAAGACAGCGTGCATTTTGTTGTTTTGTTGTTGGTGTGTTTGCGCTTAATTGCCTGTGAAAGATATAAGTAGGAACCGCGGCTCGCATAGCCATTTATCTTCACTGTGTCATGGATGGGCATTTTTTTGAGTGAGAACCAAAAATCTGGAGTCCTGTTACCCATGTGCACTTAATTTATTGGGGGTTAGTACTCTTAGCACTTACGCAAGCATAGACATCATCCTGTACCCAGGCAGTACTGTAAAAGGGACTGGGGCCTATCATTGGCATGGGAAATCTGCGTATTACTGTAAAGACAGCGACTGCCTTGTGAAGGGCTTTACGCCCACTCAAGTAATGGTGTGTAGCATAAAAGAACAGCCTTACGCTACAGTCCGGCGTCCTTGAAAGAAATACCGACAAGTGAAATAATAGGATTTAACACTCTGGGCATTTTTTTTCACAGAGAGGCTTAAGTACGTGTGTAAAGCGCACCATTACCGCTGTGATGAATATTATAATCCGGCACTTTCTGCGCGAGCAGTTTATTTCCTTTTCTGCTCTGTTTTTTTGTGTTTAATAAATGGGTTGTAGCTTAATTTTTTTTTTTCTCGCTCTTAGCACGAGGTGGATGGTTTGTGTTTGCTAGAATTTTCCGTGTTTCAAAAATATTAGGGGAAAGATGGCTGTGGAACTTCAGGGCTGCAGTTACAAACTTAAACCAACTAATGAACCTGAATTACTCGGTGCTCGATATGAACAAGAATGCTGCTTGAATACCTGAATGCAGTTTGAAAGAAAAGCCGGATATGGTCTCGAATGTTGCGATAATGTTTTTACTTGATTGAACTTTTACTTTAGTTGTGTCTGCTTATCACGGCCACAAAACAGTGTATCAGTAGAAAAAATGCCAGGACTATAAAAGCCTTGTTTAGTATGCCTGGTGGTAAAGCGCACGACTGCAGGCACAGAGTGTATTGCCTGTGGAAATGCTATCGCCCGGTTTTATTTTTCTTTGTTTGGGAGAAAAACAAAAAAAAAAAAAGAAACAGCGCTGAAACACGAGCACTTTAATGGTGATGAAATAAGAAAGGCTGGTGCTGCACACAGAGCAGGGGTTAGAGACACACATTAAAATGGCCGCCCTGAAAACAGCCGGCAGGCAAAACAGACTGTGCCCTTAGCCTGGTCCAGACAAGGGCAAGGAGAAATGTCTCCGCTGATTATCAGGCAGCGTGAGGTGTGAACGTCTGTGCCGTAGTTCAGGACGCTGCTCTTCCAGCTTCTCAAAGCGCGATCCAGTGCATTTAGTGTGTACAAGCCTGGTAAGACTCTTTCTCCCATGTGAGTGCAGTTCACTTCCCTAAAATGCTTAGCAGCTCGTAACCCCGGGCAGAAATCCTTCTCCATACGGCTTGCTCTTTGTTGCATTAATCTCCTTATCTATACAAAATTTTTTTTTTTTTAATTTTTTTTTTTTTTCGCAGAAAGTGAACTTTAACTATCATTTTAGGCATGATAAACAGAAATGTTCTGAAATATTTAACAGGATAATTTTAAATTGCTTTAAGATGATTTTCACCTTCGTGTTCCTTTATACGCTAAACGGAATGACCTCAGTGGTCATTGTTTGTCGTTTTTCTTTACTCACTATGTTGGTCTTTGGTCCAATATGAGTTATTTTTGTCTTGAGATATCCGTAAGTAGTACTTTATAAATTACGGTGTGTTCACGTTAGCCAATGATGTTGACCAGGGTGATTATGAATAGTGGTAAACTGTACACTGTTATAAATTTCAAGTTGGTTAAACCTGGCAACATGCATTCATTGGTTGTCATAAGAATGTCAGTAAAAGACATTCTGTTTCAACTCGTACAAGACTCGCAATTAGTCAAGACGATCAATGGGTTATGATCCAAACAGCAACCAGACGCAAATACGGAGTACTTTTCAAAGACAGTATTTATCGATGGGAGTATGATGGAGAAGTGGAGATGGTCAAAGCCCAGGGCTGTGAGTGATGCAGCGAAGCTTAATTGGAGTTAACTGGAGCGGATAGGTGTGTCTGACCCCGACCAGTGGCCATACTGGGGCTTAAGCCAGGTCGTGAATTCCCCTCTGCAAAGCAGTTCCCTTTGACAACAGGTCTGAAGGAGTTTAGCAGGAAAGCAGTCCCAATCCTGGGGACCAACAAGGTTTATAAAATGGGTGAGCTGTCCCATCGCTTTTTGGCTCATACAGCCAAAACCTTTTGTGCAATTGCTTCCATAGTTACCTTTTCGTGACCGGCACATCTTTTGGTACAACTTGGATATAAAAATATTTATTTGGGGTGAAAACTGTGGGAGTACAAGCAAGTGTAAGAGAAGACTTCTTGACGGTTTTGCAGCTGTTCGCTACTCTAACCATGATGTCATCACACTCTAAATTCCCAGAATTTATTTAAAAAAATTTTTTTAAATTATTATTAAAAAAAATTATAGACGTTACAAAGAAGTTGAACGGTGAAGAAATTATCCAAGCTAAGCTTAACTTTTTCAGTTTGAATTACATTTCTAGCTAAAATTATGACAGGGTAAAAAATAGCTGAAAATAGCTACATTTTGAAAAATCAGTTTCATTGTTTCCTATGGGACAAAAATATTGAAAAAAAAATGTATAACTCATAAAGTAAGAAGGATATCAAGAAGATATAAGCAACATAATTCAGAACAAGCTGAAGTTTGAATGAAGTTTCTAGGTTAAAGTATGTAGGAGTAGTTAGTCAGCAGAAAAATCGGAGAATAAAGAAAGAAATAAGGAGTGGGAAGAACATGAGTGTGCGAGCTGCTTCCAGCTTGCCCAATAATTAATTAATGGAGGCTGAACCAGAAAACACCCTTTGGTTGCTGGAAAGGGGGAGGAGGCAGTTATGGATTCGTGAGGGTTGTGACAGGATAACGTGAAATTTCGCTTTTCAGTATCTAAAACCTGTTATGACAAGTTGATTTAGTCAAGAAATAAGTTTGCATAACTTATTGGTGTTATAAGTATGTTCACACAATTGACCACTGCGTAGCTGCTCAATTGGCTGTCCAGTAGATGGGCACCTGTTACTCACTTGTTTTATGCTCTCTGGTATTACTGAAATGCCAGTTGCGAGAGCACATCTTTCACATCACACATTAGCCACCCAGCCTGTCTTATGGCAAATGCATTTTTCTGCATTTAATTCTTTTTTTTTTTTTTTTTACATGAATTTAAAGTGTCTCCTTTGTGTGATAGGAATTGAACATCGTAGGCTATAATTGATTTCTAACTTTTGTTTTCAGCCTCATTTGGTGCAGTGTACCGTAACTTCGACACGTATAAATTTGAGCGCTTTCCTTACAAAAAGATTTTTGTCATTTCTTGTTTGCTGACATTTCGTACGACGTAGCCCCACTAGTGACTGACATTTAATTTGATGTTTGGGAAGGAAAATTGAACACTGCATTGTTGACACATCAAAAGATGCCACAGTAGCTTGTTAGCTACAATGCAGTACTGTCCCATCAATAAAATAGTGGGGCCCTTTCGCGTTTTTGTTCTGTGTAATCATTTTTGTTGCGCAAAATTTGTGGCAGGCCTCTTGACAATACTGCTTGTTTGTGATAATTGTCTCTCAGCAATTTGAGTTGTTGTTGTTTGAAGCAACGAGTCTGTTTACTTGGGCACCACTCACAGATCACAGCTCGTCCAGAGCTCAGCGATGACCTATGAAAGTCACCCAATGTTATTCTGCACGTGTGTAACCCAGAGAGCAGTGGATTATGGGATTGTTTTGAATCGGCTGCAGGTTTCCATGCTTCGCCGGTACTCGGAGGCTATCCGTGGGAACCTGTCCAAGATACTCCGCCTGAAGATCGTGGCGCTGGTCACTGTGGAGGTCCACAACCGCGACGTCATCGACAAGCTGGCCAAAACCGGCTGCAGCGATGTGTCATCGTTTGATTGGCTGAGCCAGCTGCGTCTGTATTGGGACAAGGTGGGTGGTGGTGGTCGGGGAGTTGGGGGGCGGGGGTGGGGGGGGGGGGTGGGGGCAGTGATAGAGGCAGAGCTGGAGTTGAGGCATGGTGGGTGGGGGGTGTGGATAGGGAAGGTGAAGCATTTTTGGGGGTCAGATTGGATGAGGTCAGAAATAACAGAGGGAAGGTTACAGGGAGAGGACAGGTGGGGGAGAAAGGGAAAAACTGGAATATTTGCCAGACTCTTTTCATAGATGCACCTGATTGCAAGTTGCATTTGGCTGCACATGGAGTCTGGTAATGAGCCTAATATGGAGTTGTCAGCTGGAGCTCGGTTTAAACAGTCAGTCACAAAAGAACTCCAAATCCTTCGGGGCTCTTACAATACAGATGATGGACACACCTGCAAACTGCAACTCAGGGTCTCTGCCTTAAGCCCATATTCATTGTTTTCAAATCCAATTTGCTGAATTTGTGTCGTCATCCTTAATATTATAGTGCTGTCTGTAGCACCACGTAAAAAAAAAAAAACCACAGAACAAGAGATAAGCGGATACCCCCTTCACCTCGGCTCCTTTTATCTGTGCAGGATGTGGATGACTGCGTAATCAGACAGACTAACACCCGCTTCCAGTACGGATACGAGTACCTTGGTAACTCCGGTCGGCTGGTCATCACACCCCTGACGGACAGGTAACCCCGCCCCCATGGCCTAACTCCTCCCCGCTGCTCATACCACAGCTGCTGCTGCAACTGTCGACACCATGGAGATCTGTGCCTAGCGTTAGCTCACGAAGTCAGTCACATCAGATTGGAGATTCGAAGAGATTGCTTTGCTTGAGTGCAGCGCATTAGCTGTTCAGTGTGTAAGAGCACAAATATGTCATTGCAATGTTGGAAATGAGTCAGCTGAACGTTTTTAATGCCAATGTAGCTGCTACCACTGGCACTTAAAACCTATCGATCTCCTAAAATCTGATTTTTTAATAAAATTCAAATAAAATTTAGAATTTAAGTTAAAGTGGTATAGGGGGTCCCCAAATTAGCACTGGCTAGACACCCAATATGCAGTGCATCTATTGCATCGTATGGTAATATGCAATAATGTTATTCAGCATGGTCCCTAATAAAAATTAATAAAATTAACTTATAAAATTTTCAAACTCCAATTGGCCTACTTCTCAATGAGTTCAGTGGTAAGGTGATCAGTAGCGCAGTCCTCTCATTACTTAGGACTGGGAGCGTGGAAATGGCTCCCGTGTGCCTGGGCCGTGTATTTCGAGAGGAAAAAAGTGCGCGTAGCACAAATTTGATACGAGCCCTTCAGTTGTGCTGAGTAGAATTATTTCACACCCTTAAGGGCTCATTTCGCATCTGAGTGCCCCAGGCCTTTGCCTCTTAAAACAAATAGTAGTTGCCCTTATTGTAGAAGAGGCGGAGTAGCTGTTTCAGTTGCCTGCGCACGGTGACCTCCTGCGTGATGTTCGTTACCGCAGTGTTAGCGCTCCCTCTCTCCCAGGTGCTACATGACCCTGACCACAGCTCTACACCTGCACCGGGGCGGTTCCCCCAAAGGCCCGGCCGGCACGGGGAAGACGGAGACGGTGAAGGACCTGGGCAAGGCCCTGGGGATGTATGTCATCGTGGTGAACTGTTCCGAGGGCCTGGACTTCAAATCAATGGGTCGCATGTACTCCGGTCTGGCTCAGGTACGGTACGGCGAGGGTTAATGGGCATATAACGTAGGGACTGCACGATATACAGTGGGGTGCTGTGCACTGTGACCTCGCGGCTGTGGGTTCAGAGTCGTCCCGAGCCTTTCAGTGTGTAGTTTTCATGTAGGGATGTAAATGTGAGCGTATGCAGTACCATGCAAAAGCCTTAGGCCCAATTTAAGAAAATTTGTCAGGCAAATATGCTTGGAAAATGTATTAAATTAAAAGTCCCCAATAACTGAGAAATGGATTATACAAAGCTATAAACTACTAAAAACTAAATTAAACCAATAGTTGGTGTGACTATGCTTTGCCTAAAAAAAGGACACTATCCTGTTGTGCTATGTTTTTATAAGATGATTGGGGTTTTGCTTGTTCCAAACAGAGTGGAAACTGACTGTCCGTTCGCATCTATCCATCCAAGTAACTGCAGACAGCCATGATGATGTTGACCTCAGGGCTCTGTCAAGGCTATATTATTTGTAACAAACATTTATTTATGAAACGGTTTTTTAAATTTGCAGTTGGAATTTCAAATATACTTTTTTATTTTTCGACAACAATAAGCCAGAAGCCAGATTTAAATTTTTAAAAATGTAGGATGCCTTAGAGTTTTGTGCAGAACTGTACTTCAGCCCTAGTATGGTACAGCGCAGGTAACAGAGGCCCACAGCAGCACGCGAGGCCCCAGCGCACAGTGAAGACAGGGCATGTCTTGTACGACACACTCACTGTCTGATCAATGCATTCTAAAACACACCTCCCTGTCTCCACAACAGAGCTCCGCATACAGTCAATATTTACACCTTTACAGTTCTGAAGGGCTGGTCTGCTCAGATGATGGGGATGTAAATACTATTCAAACTAAAGTGGACTCCGTTTTTATTGGCTGCCTTTATTCAAGGATGGAGTGAACAGAGTAGGAATTGAAGCCGTTCAGTCGCTGTCCAAAACTGGCTACTGTCAGGATACTTCCTGCCTAACTCAGTGTGGTTTAAGTGTATTTAGATGGAATGCTGTCACCCTTTACTGATGTTTTTGATATCTTTTAAGCTTTGAGATCCGTAGACAGGTTCCCCAAAGATCTCAAAAGGGACTCCATTGCAAAGCAAAGTCAAGAACGCCTTTCAAAACCCAATTGTTCAAAGAATGTTCACTTACTGTATTAACAAGGAAGTGCGGCATACGGTGGCTCATGAGATAGCTCGTGGCAAGAAGGTCGTTGACTCGAATCTTGGACAAGGCATCTCTTTAATGAGTTTGCATGTTTATGCCTCATGCTGTTACTTCCCACAGCCAAAAACATAATAAAAGCTACAAATAAAAGTGAACCACACTGAATGACTCTGGATTTACAGCAACACACTGGAATGAAAATTGACTTTATTAGATAAAAGTGACAGAAGCTGCTGTGCAGACTCTCTCTGGCACGACATTCAGGATTCTGTCCTGAACGAACGCGGTTGTGTCTTGCGTCCTCAGACGGGAGCGTGGGGCTGCTTCGACGAGTTCAATCGCATCAACATCGAAGTGCTGTCTGTGGTGGCCCAGCAAATCCTGTCCATCCTCTCCGCCCTGTCCATTCAGGCCAAAAAATTCAAGTTCGAGGGCCAGGACATCCGCCTGGTGCCGTCCTGCGGCATCTTTATCACCATGAACCCAGGTATGCATAAAATTCCCAAAAACAGTCTCACATTCTTTTATATGGGATATACATCAGTTATTACTGTGGAGTAAACCATTTATTACATAGTTATATTACATAGTCATTACACTGACTGTCCAAAGACATTCTCACATTTTTATACTGTATAAGGGAAGCGTGTACATCATTCATAACCGTGGATTAAACCTTCTACTACACAGTTGTATATATGTTATTACTCTGCCTGCATGATGAAATTCTCACATCCTTCACTACTGTGATGTAAATGTGATGTTTATTACAGAGCTGTAATACTGTAAGTTATTACGCATTATGCGCAATGATATTTTCGCTTCATTTATTTCTGTGATGTAAAGTACTCGACGAGCACAATACCGCTTTTACTTTCTATATTGGCATACACCATTTCCAATGCTGTTTTAATCCAATTAACACTTAGTTGCAAATATGTTAGTGCTGGGACGGTACCGGAAATGCTCATTACAACAGAAGCAGTGATTTCTAAATTTACTGCAATTTGCCTTTCACTGTAGAAGGTTTGAACACAAGCCATTTAATGTTTTGTGTGATCGACTTCATTTTATGCGTAAATCCATTCCTGAAATTCAGGCCTGCCGCCTATTCCGAAAAAGTTGGGACAGAAGCAGTTTAGGACTTGTAATGAGGAAAAGAAAATTTAATAGTGATGTAATTTGAAACATTTGATGGCAGCAGATGATTGTAATCATGATTTGGCACTGAAGCAGCATCCGGGAAAGGCCTAGTCCTTCAGGAATGAAGATGAGCCAGGAATTGATAATTTTCCTGCAAAATTGAGGATATCTCATCAATAGGTTTTTTTAATCCCTGACTACACAGGCACATTCCAGAATGACAATGCCAAGATTCATTGGGCTCAAATTGTGAAAGAGTGGGTCACGGAGCATGAGGAATCATTTTCACACATGATTTGGCTTCTGCAGAGCTGCCGCAGCACTAGAACAGGGAATCGGGGGGGCACAGACAGGGCCTTTATGACAAGAATTAGGCCTGGCTAGTTCTCAATCATTTTCCCTTATTGACATGTTTTCCAATTATCGTAATTGGCATCTGAAGACACGGTTTTTCTTCATATGCAATCTGATAGCGATGAAATCATGGGCTAAATGCAATACAGACAAATAATTTACTTAATAATAGGCAATTGCTATTGGGGCTCATTGAACTCATTGAACTGGTCCGCATTCCAATGAAATATCGCCTTTCACTCTCCGTATTGTGTGGGTTGATTAAAAAAAAAGTGGCACTCGGCAGTTAAATAGGCTATAAAGCATGCGGCTCAAGCTATTTGCACAGGTATGCAATTTTGAATCAGATTCAAAGGCGGTCCAACGAAATATTAGCATTTTCGACTTTTATTTTGGTTCGACATAATATAACTACACGGGCTCAGGATTACATTATAATCCCAAAAGTGTCATGATAATTTAGCAATTTTACAAAATGATAAATACTTCAAAGTCCCAATTTTTATTGAAATATTTTGTTGGAGTCAAAATTATAGCAATTGTTTCATTTTGTAAATCAATTAAATCCATGTAGTGAAGTACTGTTATACTTTTTGCAAAATAATACTGATCAAGGATTATTTACAAATCACTGCTTTGAGTTTTAATTTTAATTCTATGTACCATCCCAAGTTTTTCTGTTTTTGGAGTTGTATTATGGAGCCAACAAAGTGTCCACTTTCACATCCTTTAATAGGTGTACGTGATTTATTACCATGGTGTAGACCATTTATTACACAGCTGTAAATATATTGCTAGTCTGCCTGCATGATGTCACTTTCTTATATAGGCATACATCATTTATTGCTCTGGTGTAAACATATCACTACTTTGCCTGTACAATATCACTTTCACATTCGTATATAGGTATACATCTTTTATTGCTGTGGTGCAAACCATTTATTACACTGCTGCGAAAGTAAAACTACTCTGCCTGCACGATGTTCCTTTCTGATTCTTGTATAGGCATATAGGCATCATTTATTTCTCTGCTGTTGACCATTTATTATATAATCGTCAGTCTTTTATTTCAGATTTCTGGTATATTTCCTTAATACCTAATACTAATACTATGATACTTTTTACACAAGTGAAAGTTACAGTACATGAACATTCAAAATTTTCCTTTCAGGGGTAAGTCTTTGTTGATACGTGTCTAAAAATTTTACCCCACACACACAACTTTCTTACAAGGATTCACGGTATTTACTATGGGAGAGTAAATCATTTATGAAACAGGTGTGAATTATTTATTGTACGGACATGTATAGCTTCCTGACGTGGACCTGCATAATTAATTATGTAGCGTCATAGATATATTGCTGTTATCATACAGGCAGGTAACATCATTGCGAGGGTATGCAGGATTTTTGACACAGGTGTAAAACATTCATTAGACACTTTCAGCATCCATAGATTGGCACGTAGCCTTTTCATTGGCAAACAACATCCTACGAACGCAGACATTTGTTCACAGCCTGGCGTTCTTCCACGCACGTATACTGTTTGCTTTTCTGTTATACACGATTCGATTCTTAGCGCAATTATTGGCTTTTATGGGTCAAACATATGCAATATAAAGACTAATACTGTACATTACATCAGTTGATACTTGGGTACTCCAGCGTACTCCAGTTCTCTGCCGCTCAGTGCACATGCATTGTTGCAGCCCCGGGATTTCGCATGTTTGGGATGAGCTGTGATGCCCAGCTTTGTGCATGTATTTAGTGCAGGCCAGAGACACAGAAATGCCCAGTGACCTTCCGTCACCATGGCAACCCTGTCCGTGAGTCAGAGTCTGAGCTCAGAGTTACAGCTGTAGTCCCACCCCCTGTGATGTTGCGTTCAGGAACCACACGCAAAAGACAGAAATCCAAAAAACCTTTATGCCTTTAATGAGATCCGGGTCAAAGCCAAAAAACACAATAATTGTCAAGCCACAATGCGAATTCCAAAAACAGAGTGGACTAGACAGGCAGGGGTCAGAACCATAAAAACAGATGAGCAAAGGTACAAAGACGGTAGGAAAAAAAAAAGCCATAGTCCATGAACAAAGCAGTGGGTCATACACAGGGCATCCAAACACAGGAATCGTGGTCATACAAAAAATAAGTTGAAATCCAGGAAGACAAAACAATACAAAAAGGGCAATGGCAAGAATCATAGTCGGGCGAAACAGTCGAAGGAAAACAATACTCAGTGGCATACAAGAGGCCCTGCACAAAGAAATATTGATCAACGTTCAGACAAAGTCAAAACTGCAGTGAGGACTCTAAATAGAGGGGAGGGAAGTCACATGCTATGCAGGGAACAGGTGAGCTGGATCAGACTAATTACAATGGGAGGAACACATGAGGGAAATCCCAACCACGAAAATTGGCGAAAGCCAAGACACGGACGGGAATCACACAGACAGCCTTTGACATTTAAACAGCTCCGGTCAAGGAGTTCTAAGTGCACAGATAACGAGTGCAAGAAAGTAATTAAGCATGTGCGAGAGAACCTGCAGAAACGCAGGGGGAGACAGGTAAAACTGAGCAAGAGGCGAAGACTAGAACAGAACACACACACACACACACACCCCTCACATCTCCTGCTGCCTCCTGCTCGTCTGACCCTCAACGTGACTCTCTCCTGCCCCCCCCATCCATCCACCAGGTTACGCCGGGCGCACGGAGCTCCCCGATAATCTGAAGTCCATGTTCCGGCCCATCTCCATGGTGGTGCCCGACTCCACCCTCATCGCAGAGATCACGCTGTTCGGGGAGGGCTTCGACAACTGCAAGGTACTGCCGAATGACGACAAAGCCGCACTCAAAAACTGAAATGATGATACTTGTACTTTGTCAAGCGGTTCCATGAAACTCTCTTTAAACATTTAATTTTTTTGAGTGGATGTGAATCTTTCAGGATATTGACCAGATACTTAATACAGCTTTATGGCACCTGTTACCTCAGCGTTTTTTCAGTAAATCCTATATTCTATTTATTGAGTTTGCATATAATGCTCCTCCTTTCAAAAATAGGATTTTTTTTCTTCTGATATTTTAAAATTCCAGTTTAGCTGGGTAACTGGTAGCAATGAAAGGCAGAACCCGCTCCAGGCCTTTCTAGATAAGATTTAGAACCCCTCATGTTCAGAGAAGAATATTCCACCCATTTGATTCTGATCTTAACCCGTAGAGCGTTGAAATAAATTTTCAAAAAATGATAAATTTAATGATCTTGTGCTGTTGAAAACCTATCAAGTGGCGACTTGGAGCTTGTTTAACCAAGTCGCAACATGGTAGGTTTTCAACAGCTTTGATTTTGACATCTTACATCATAAAGCAACACTATTCGTATTCAGTGCCCTAGGAGTTAATGTTTCAGTGTAAGGGAACCCTTGATGTGACATTTTAGTACCCACAAGAGTAACACCAATGTTCTATTGCTGCCGTCTGTCGCCCAGGGGTGTGTTTCCCGAAAGCACAGATACTAACTTACTGAGTTGGAACCACTGACTGTGAGGGGACAAACTATGTAAGTTGCTAACTTAGTTGGCAGCTACGGTTTTGGGAAATGAACTCCTGGATGGGACAGATCATTGACCTGACAGAGCGTAGCGTGAAGTCAGCATCGCTGTGCAGATCTTGGCGAGATTGCGTCCGATGAGGAGACGTTAGGTGGGAGGTGACTCCTGTGATTTGTTTGCACTCAGAGGAGCCGATGAGCGATCAGCGCTCCGTCAGCGGGTAACGGTACTGCTGCTGCTCGCTGTGAGCTGATCAGACTCCGGTGTCAGAGAGAGCGGCTCGGGGAGGAAGTGCCTATCTTAAACAGGAGCCTGGCTGTGGTGCTCCGGGGATAATCCTCTCGCGGGGAGCCATCTCGGCTCATTGGACTGCCCCTCTGCGCAGTGGGACGGAAAGAGAAGAGGGGTTGGCTGTTTCTTGGGTGTAAATAAATGAATTGGTGAATTCAATTCCACGCTTTTTCAAAATGGAATTGGGCCCTTATTGAATTCACCGATTCAAATATGTAGTTTAGTTTTGCACTGCACACTGCACTGGGCCTGCTGACTCAAACCCGAGACCCCCTCTAAGGGCCGGATGATGTTTTGCAGTTTTGGAAGGGTGAAATATCCCAGAAAATATTGCCCCAGAGCGCAGGTCTACCTGGTGAAATTTATCAGCATGGCATTTCGTCCGGTGCGGGATTTTGATTGTATGGGGCATCAACTCGCTCTAAGCTGAATTTATTCATTTTTTTGACAGCTTATCTCAGACCCACGCGCACGACTTACGATGGAGAGTAGCTCAGGAATATTTCCCTGCAATTCCTTTGTTATTAAACTGTATGGCTATGCTTATTGTGTGTGTGTGTGTGTGTGCAAGTATGTGAAAGTGTGTTTGTTTGTATATGTGTTTGTATTTTTCTGTTTTTCTATATGTATTGTAAGTCGCTGATACATATAGCCTTAACCCCATTAGGCCGAAAGATTCATTTAATTCTCGTGGCGATCCCAAGGATTCCAATGGTCTCAAATACGTTCCGCTGAATTGCAGGGGAATGTATATAAAATGATGTACAAGATCTGGATATTTTCCATTTTATGTAATGCTGTGGCAGGAAAGCATTACCTCCTGGGTTTGAAAATTTCCCTCAATATGAGTGTGATGGAGCTGTAGTGAATCGCTGCAGCCTGCGGATACAGAGGATTATTGTGACATAGCCCTACAATATGAAAAAAAGGTTTTTCTGACTTAAAAACTTAAAGGTGCACTATGCGCGGTTGGGTGACATCACTTCTGTTGACATTCAAAGTCAAACAATAGTTTGACCATAGTTCCCTCGCTCCCGTTAACTGTCACGAACGCGCATCGAAAGCGGGGCTGTGCGGCGAGCCTAACGTCGCTGCTATGGCTGAGCAAACACTCTTGTTGGTGATTGGCTGGCACATGGCTTGTTATGCTATCAGCCACAGCCCGTGCCCCTTGTGTGTATTTGCAGTTTGTGACTCCTGTGCGGTCTACAGAGCCCGGGTTTTTTTTTTTTTTTACAGTGAATTCAGGGGCCGGCAGCTTGCGGATCGTGGGGAGATGTCGGCAAATTGAGACAAAAATATAATTGCGCGGAAACCATGCAAACGTGCATCGTGCACCTTTAAGTGAAAAATTTAGAGGTTTTAAGGGAGGTTAAGAGTAAAATAGCACGTCGGCTCGGTGTAAACAGTGGGGTGTGTCTGTGTCTCTTGTCTCAGGTGTTGGCGAAGAAGGTCTTCACTCTGTACACACTGGCCCAGCAGCAGCTCTCCAAGCAGGATCACTACGACTTCGGCCTGCGAGCCCTGACCTCCCTCCTACGCTACGCCGGGAGGAAACGCCGCGTCAGCCCCGACAGCGGAGACGAGGAGGTGCGGGCCGCTGGGTCACATGACCATAATCATTGCTGAAACAAAATATAATAATTAACTGTGACCACTGGCCCTTATTATGAGACCGAACATCGCTCATCACTCAAACTCAAGTTTGCTCATTTTAAGCAAATGACTGCTCTTCGAGTTTAATTTTCTTACCAAACAGCGAGTCAATTTATCCCACCTAATTGGCACAATTATTTTTTGTGCTTTTGAACAAAAATATGTCAAATAGTTTGAGTCAAAATAACAATGAAATTTACGAGGAGAGTGGCTTGTGTTTGTTCTCGCGTTTTTTTTTTTTGGTTTGTGTTGTGTGCCCACGACGCACACGGCAAACGTCCTCTGCCTGCCCGTCTCCGTCCTACGCCAGTGTGGCTTCAGGTGTTCCACCGCTCTGAAAATTGGAAATGGATAAAGGTGTGCGAGAGCACTGATGAACAAAAAAAAAAGTTTCTTTTGCTCCCTGGCGAGATCTGAGATACAACTCAGGGAAAAAAATAAAGTTTGAAGGACAAACTTTAATTGGTTCGCCGCTGGCTACTTTTTGAAAGCTTAAAATTGAAAGGAGAGCGTACAAATAGTAAAATAGCAGCATCAGCCCAAAATAAGTTCAGGGTTCATGTTGTGCGCGGCAAGTTTGTGGACGTCTTCAGCAGCCTGGCTGTGAGACCTGGCACGCTAGAACAAGCTGTCTGAGTTTCAGACGAAGTCGTGGTCGTGTGCCTTCCACCTGCTGTGTTCTCCCTCAGTCAAAAAAAAAAAGATTTTTTCCTTGAAGCAAATTTTGACATTTGTTGCATATAAATGATATTAAAAAAATTCAACATTCCTTGCAGAATCACATTATCACATTCACTCTGATAAATAATTTAGTAGCTATAGGCCGCTACCTGTCAATTTAAGCTGTAGTTTTTAGTGCACTTGCTAGACAGCCGCTGTCGACGGTTTGCAGCAGTCTTGTAGTAGGTTACATTTACTGCTTAAAAGCACAGTAGTGGAGGTGAATCGTATCAACTAGTTGATGCATTTTATCATGGAGGATAAAAGCAGGTATTATACTTCTGGCTACAATGTCCCTTTTCTAGGTTACTTGTTGACAGTGTATTTACCTGTCAGTAATTCCAAAGCATTTTCATGTTGGGTCGATACAGCCATTTGATTAGCATTACGGTTTGAAAAGTAGACATTGTATGACTTTATGATGGTACATGAGAAATGTTGTGTGGAAGGGGAGATGGCAGTAATAAAATTTGGTCTGTCTTGTTCAAAATGTCCTGTTGTTTCCAGTGCGAAACAGTGTTTTTTTACTGTCAGGGGAAACGTAGTTCTTGGCTCCATGCTAACTAAGCCATCTAATAATTTGCGTAACATTTTTTTATCCACAAATATTTGCTATTTTATTTCAGTTTGATTTCTTGTCATATTTTTTTGAAAGTTTTAATGTTTTATTAAAAATTTGTTTCTGTTTTGATTCCCTCAACTGCAGATCCTGTTGATGTCAATGAAGGACATGAATGTCGCCAAACTGACGGCTGTTGACCTGCCGCTTTTCAACGGCATCATCCAGGACCTCTTTCCCGGTGTGGAGGCCCCAACCATCGACTACGGGAAGGTACGGTCCAGCGATGCCACGCAGGCAGGCCGACGGGTTACAGACCTGGGCACACAGTTTGACCACAGCACCGACATGTATAGTGGGTTAGTTATGCTACTGCCACATCAAATCAGCAGGCTGCTCACCTCACAACTGGAGTTGTTCCTTGGGTTGTGCATCATGGCTGCCTACTGGTCCTAATGAGGCCAGGATGAAATGCATTACATTTGATGAGGACAGGTGAGGTCAAAATAGTGTCAATAAAGTCTACATTCTACCTGAAGGACACTGCGAGTTCCACTCGCAGGTTGAAATCCACAGGTTGAAATCTAACACTGGAAGTGTAACATTGTGACTGAACGTTTGTTTTTGACTGAAGATGCCTCCCAAAAAATAGCTTTATGGCCTGGCTGTTCACAAGAGCCCTTTATATATGTCCTTTTTATGGAATCTTCTATCATAGCCATGACATTTCAAAGCTCCCATGTTGAACAATTTTCCTGAAAGGAGAACTTTTGATCTTGATTCGGACCTTCGATTGGAGGAATCAGGAAATCGTGATCCTTGAGGTGCAAGAACTGCTGGTTTTCCACCCTCCCTTTACCTGGGAATCGTGTGTAAAGACATTCTTGCCACTTTGATGCAGTAATTGTTTTGTTAACGAGTGAATTACCTGGGAAAGAGGAAACCGGGGCTGGATTAGGATTTGAGGTCTGGATGCTGATCCCTACTCTCAGGGGTCATGGAGCAGCCGTCTGTCGACATTCTTCCGGCGCCGTAAACCCAGACAGTGCGGTGCACTCAAATGTTTTGCAAAAACCGATTACCTCAAAAAAATTGCAACAGCCAACTTATCTGTCTCGTGTGGCTGATGGTTAAAGAAAAAACACTCAGTATTTATTTTGTAAGTTGGCTCTCACAAGTTTTTGAGATCATCATTCATATCCAAAACATTGAGTGCACCAGACGGTCTGGAGTTACAGTATGGAGAGTTTGATTGGTGTGTGGTGATGTTGGTATAATGCAGCACCCTGGAAATGCTGTGTTGTTAAATGATTGCTGTGACCTAATTGGCCGGCTCTTGAGCTGAGAGTTTGTACCTCCCTCCGCCCACACAGCTGCAGCAGACCATAGAGGAGGAGCTCCGCCAGAGCGGCCTGCAGGTCACGCCCTTCACCGTCAGCAAAGTGATCCAGCTCTTCGAGACCAAGAACTCGCGCCACTCCACCATGATCGTAGGCAAGACGGGCAGCGGCAAATCTGTCACCTGGAGGACGCTACAGAGCACTCTCACCACCATGCACCGCCAGGGCGAGCCTGGGTTCAACGTGGTCCGGGTGAGTCTGTCTGGCTGTAGCTCAACTCGTTTTTGCTGGAATTGCGCTTTCAAAACAAAGTTCGCTTTTAGTATATGCTACTTTCCTCCAAGTGGGTACATTAACTTATCAATGGGCTCAACTGCGCGTTTGCGCAGATTGTAAACATGGAACGTCGCATTCCGAACATTCTGTTTTTCCCAATAACTTACTTTGTTTGGAAGAAGGTGTACAATGGAGGCGCACATAGGTATCAACCTGTAGAACCACACTGTAGGTGTTCCACCTGTTATGTGGTAATTTTCACTGGGATGCTTGGCGAGAAAAAAAAAAAAAACTCTGTCAGGGTGATTCTGTTGGTTGCAAGCAAAATACTTCATGATTAGCCTGCTGTAATGCAAAATTTCAGTCATGAACTGCTGAATTTAGCTAATAATGTTATGTTGACTGGTCCCACGCAACTCTGTTAAAAAACTTCTGAATAATACAATGAGTACATTCACGAAGAATCGCATTGTTCAGGACCGGTTGAAATGACATTATTCAGTAAATCGAACATTTCATGTTGGCAGTTTGCGGAGCGTAAGGTGAGATCCCGACCATCTTTGTCTCTGAAGTGTGGTCTCTGATCTCACTGGGCCTGAAAGCTTCGCTCCAGCAGCTCTTGAGCGCCTGTTCTCATGTCCTCTGTAACCCCGGCGATTTACAGCGCTGAGGCTGTGTCCTGTCAGTCAGAAAGAGGCGTCCCAGGGGGCTGCCGCACTACGTCATTATTAACTTTGTCCGTTTTACGATCCTCGCGGCATAAATTTACTGCGGCTGCTCGAGGTATCTGATGGGTCTGTTTAACAGGCCCGCAGTCAGCGGGACGCGATAAATCAGGCAGGGCTGCGGACAACGTCGCACTCGCCTCGCCGATACCAAAATGCCGCGCAGCTGGCCGGCTTTTGTCGCAGGCGCTCGGCCTCCCGAGAGACGGCGGGACGCTTTTCGGCCGACACTGACGCCTGCTATCGATTCTCGAGAAAAATGCAATCACTCCCGCTCACGCTAATCTGTTTGTTTCGCCGCGAATGCCTTCACGCTTGCGGGGGCGACGACTGAGAGGAGTTTTGTGGAGATGACTTAAATAAATAAATAAGTTAATAAATTAGCGGGGTTTTTTTTCGACGCTGAGGTGAAGTGACAGCTCGCGAGAGGAGTGCAACGGCGGCATTTTCGGAATATTAAGTGGGTTGTTCGAGCATCTTTTGTTTGAAGGTAACCGCGCTGGATCTGTTTGTGCCTGAGTGAAGTGTGTCTTTGTAAAATCCCAGCATTTAACACTCACACCTCTTCCTACCCGCCTCACAGGTGCAATTTAAAAATGAATGCAGTGCTTAAGTTCTTCCACAATACCTCTTTATACCTCCTGCATGTATGTGTGTGCGCTTCCGTGTATATGTGTGTGTGCGTGTATGTGTTTACCTGCTCTCTTTCTTACTCTCTTGCTCTCCCTCTCCCTATTGCTCTCTCTCCATCACTCTTTCGCTCTCTCTTTTATTCCACTCTTCTGTCTCCTCCCTCTTTCAGTCTGTTGCTCTGTCCTCTCTCTCTATCCCTATCTTGTCCTCTCTGTCTCGTTCTCTCTCTCCCTCTCTCTCTCTCTCTCTCTCTCTCGCTCTCTCTATCTCGATGTCTCTCTCTCTCTCTCGCTCGCACTCTCTCTCTTTCTCTGTCTCTCTCTCTCTCTCATCGGCTGTTGCTGTCTCCCTCTGTTCACCCCTCCACTCTTCCCCCTCTTCCTTCACTCGTCTTATTCATGGCTTCTGTGTCTCTGCCTCTGTACATGGCGCCAGCATCACCTCCCCCTGTTACCCACGATCCTCCTCTCCCTCTGTATCTGCGCCCCGCCCCACATGTCCCTCCGCCTCGTTCCGTCTTTTCATCCCTGATCCGACGCCACCCTCAGCCGCTCCGTATTATCCTTTCTCCCTCTCCCACTGACATCTGACCCCTGACCTCTGACCCTCTGACCTTTCAGGACTACCCACTGAACCCCAAGGCCCTGAGTCTGGGAGAGCTGTACGGGGAGTACAACCTCTCCACCAACGAGTGGACGGACGGGGTGCTGTCGACCATCATGAGAGGAGCCTGTGCAGGTACTGACGCTCACCTGAGGGGGGCGGTGTTTGGGTTAGAGAGAGAAAGAGAGAGGGAGAGAGTGGAGTGGGTATTGGAGTTTAACCCTTAGAGGCTTAAATGCAGCTATTGTTGCTCAACGATATCAAAAACATCAAAATCAAAGCTGTTGAAAACTCATGTGGTGACTTGTTTAAAAGAGCATCCGCTGGGGAGTTAAACAAGTCGCCACAGGATGGGTTTACAACAGCACAAGATAATTAAATGCATTTTTTTTTTTGCATTAATTGAGCGCGCTAAGGGTTAATACAGTACTGTTAGCTGAGAGAGGCTGACAGCGCCTCGCACACTTCCTCCTCTCCGTCAGTCTGTCTTACACCTGTCCCTGTGGCCTCAAGTGTTGTCAGGTCCATTTCCAGGGCACAGGTAAAATGGCTGTCTTCTGCTAAAGCTTTGTACTGCTAATATAAATACATGCTGTAGGTGTGTAATAGTGGAGAAAATGGCGGTTCACAGGAAAACAAGAATGATGCACAAAAATACTCTGTACAGATACACTCTTTGTGTAACCCAGGGGGATTGGTGTGAGGTAAGTCCAGGTTGAGCTCATGTTCTGTGCTGATTGGTTCTCTCTGCAGTGGCGGAATGTGGCGTTTCTGTTCCCTTTCTCCCATCTCTTTAATGGCGGTCATTATTTCTCTCGCTCAGTCCCATTACCTCTCTCTCTCCCTTCCTCTTTCCCTCCCCCGGTTTTTTTCTGTTCTCCACCTTCGCACTGTGGGCTCGTCTCGCCGAAGCCCTGCAGGGGTCCAGCGATGCTAAATTTTCCCGCCCTCCATCTTTCCGTCCGCACCTTGTCGCCTTCTCTTGATCTGCCCATTATTCTCATTCATTCCTTTCCTCGCCATTACTCCCTGCCAGTGGGGGTCGAGCCGCAGGTGACGCGCCCCTCACTTAGGGCTCGACACGCAGAGAAAATTGTTTGCGGGGGGCGAGCTAGATTTTTGCCGCGAAGTCCGGTACATGCCTGTTCTATCAATTTGGGAAATGGGTTGAAAGCATGTTCACAGCCTGAAAAACGCCCGTAGTGCTCTGTGAGGGTTTGTACACGTGGAATTACTCCCATTTAAATCGCCTAAATGTCTGAACTGAATGTGAATTGAACATAATCAGACTCACACCAATTCTGTTCCACACTGCATGAAAGCTGTATGGGTTAATACTGCCTTTTTGTCAGTTATTTTCGTATTAGTTACTCATGTCGATGAACACTGTGTCCTGCAGTAGTACAGGAACTTTCAAATTGCAGTCATGTATCAGACCTCCCTGACATCCTACACAGCAGGACTGCAACTGCAATTCAAGTCAGTGCTGTAGCCACTGGTGACCGAACCAAGTCCCTGATGGAGAAACTGGTTGTTGATCTCTTCTCTGGGAGCAAAAAAATTAAGCTCAGTGACCAGATGGAAGCTTTTGAACGATGTATCAGCGGGAAACTCCAATGGAACAGCCATCTCTCTAACATCTGTATACATGCTGGACAACGTCTTGGGGCATTGCAGATGTTGGCCAATCAGCTTCCTTGAAGCAGAGCCAACATCTATAGCCAGCATCATGGAGTACTCCTGCCCTGCCTGGATGAATGGCTTGCAAACCTCCCTCAGCCATCATCCAGGGCAAGGCACCAAAGATTTTTGACCTACGTGAGGACTATGCCGTAAAGAACTACGCCATTATTAAGCTGAGCCGTCGCAGAACGGCTGAAGCACAACTGTTCTTTTCAAAACGCGCACTCTCGACTGTCCTGCTGATATGAAAGCACTGCGGCCCTCAGATCGTGTCCCACGTTGAACCACCTGGAGGTTACCCTGAATCCGTTCCTTGTCAATCCCCAGGGAGAATGCCAAAAACCCGGACAGGAGCTTTCTCCACGCCGCTGTAACGGCCTTCCCCTGCTGCTGTTGGAGACGTCGCATCAAGTAGCATTCACGCCTTCAAGAAGAGAGTGAATAAACACCTCCCCTGCACGTGACTGTAATCCTAAAGCTCAAGAGCTTTTAAAACATACGTATACTTATCCCTCTCGTAAATTTTCGGAGCAGCTGCAGATCAGCGATAGGCTCTGTGAATGGTATTCATGTTGCTTGAATCTGAAAAAAGCATCATAAAAGATTAGGAACGTTCGCTTCTCATTGGTCTTCAGTTTTCTGGGTACCTGTGGTCCTTTGGCGCTCCACGGGACGTCCCGCGCAGTGGACTGGGGCCTGACTGCGGGCAGGGCTATCTCCCATCATGCCCTGGGGCGCCAGCACACAGGTGCTTTGGCCCAGGCCACAGAGAATGGAATTTTCCGGAATGAACGGAACAGAGTGCTGATGACAGCCAGGAGATAAATTGTCCCCCTACCCTCCCTCGCTGGCTGAGCCCTGCGCTCTTCACGAGATGAGACAGCCCTGATTGCTGCAATCCCCACCAATCAATCAATCAATCAAAGAGAGAAATCGACCCTTTTTATATGTTTCTGCCTTTAACAGTCTTATTTCATATCCTGCCGACTGGACGGCTGGGACTTTTCTTCAGTCATGATTTAAAATAAATAATGTGCGCGTTTGACCTGTGCTCTAACACCTGCGGTAATTCTTCCATCATCTCCCCACCCCCCTTACCCGCTCACATACGATATTTTAGCGCCGCGTGAGCAGCCCATGCTTCTAAATTATGCCCTAAATGAATTGCGCTGCCCGGTTTAGAAAACAAACACAAAGTAATTTTGCATCTGAAAATGGAGGGACCTGGATCACGATTTTCAATAAGGCAGTGCTGGAAAAGCGCTCGATGATTTACGCCCGGGCGCGGGCGGCTGATTGGCTGTAAAATAATTTGCGTGCGGCGTTCGCGGCTGCTCTGCGCGTCAGACAAACAAACTGCCTCTGAGTATGTTCAGTGGAGAACCGTTTCAGCGCGAAGCCAAGAACTCTTGATGGCAGTGTACTGTAGCTTTGTACACATCACTGACACACTAATGCTCAGTCGAGTGTTATCCCTGTTTTAGTGCATTATATTTTACCCTTAAGAATTGCAGGCACTATATTGTTCATACTATATTAGAAATCAGTCCTAAAGCTGCTTTCGCACCAGATGCGAAACACATTTTTTGCACGACAGATTACATTCAAAGTCAATGCAAAACACGTGTATTTGCGTCTTTGCTTTGACTTTGAATGTAATCTGTCGTGCGAAAAATTCGTTTCGCGTCCAGTGTGAAAGCGGCTTTACTCGTGTTTCATACAAACTTGGTCAGCTGGGATACGATTTGCACTTGGTAATGAACGTTGTCTCCTCTGTCTGGTCGGATTGGTGATGTGTGAGACTGCTTTAGCGCATTCTGCAATGTCATTTGAAATGGAGGGCTGTGTAATTGTATAGAGGTTGTCAGTGAATGAGCTTGTGCCCTGTGTGTCTGGGCAAATATGCGTTTCGACGTGTGTGTATGTATATCTATGCACTGGGATATCAGCGCTTAGGTGCGAGAACACTATATGAATGTCTGTTATTTCTATGTGATGTAAGTTGTCCATTCAAAGTCAATTTCAAATTGGAAACCGCATTTTCGTCGGGAAAAATTACAATTTTATTTTGAATGGACAGCTATAAACATGTTGAAAAAATGAAGGCACAAACATCTTTTGAAGTGAGTAATTGCCTTTGTGAGTTTGCATGTACACGTGTACACACATTTGCCCACGTATACTTGTATATTTTTGTCCGGTTTCTCGCGTGTGCCTGCGTCGGCAGTCCCACCATTTCTGGACCATAACTCAGAACCAGTTTGACATCTTTCCATGAAAAATTTGCACACACTTGCAGCAGGTCATGCAGATGTGCCTTTTCGTATTTTGAGGTTCTTAGGTTTTCTAGTTTCTTCCTAAATGTCTGTGTTTCTTCCATCAATGTCGCTGCGTCGGGGTGGGGGCAAGACATTTCTTTCTTTGCCTTAAAAACAATCTCTATTTGGGGTTACAGTATGGCTGTGTTGTTTCTAATCCTGTGCTCTCCGACCCCAGACGAAAAACCGGACGAGAAATGGATTGTGTTTGATGGCCCGGTGGACACTCTGTGGATCGAGAGCATGAACTCGGTGATGGATGACAACAAGGTGCTGACGCTCATCAACGGAGAGAGAATCTCCATGCCTGAGCAGGTACTGTACGTCCTCACAGCACGCGCACTGAAACACTTCTAACCTCAACAGGTACAATGCTTGCAGTGTCCAGGGACAATACTCTACCGAACTGGTGCGGCTATCAAAAACAATGCATGTGCAACACAGAAATGATACTGCATGTTATTGTCCTTACTGATGCTTTGTGGATGAATCAAGAGGTGTTACCATTACCGTATTTAACAAGCTGCATGGGACTGACTCTGGCTACACACTGCACAATATGGTGGTGAACTTTGTGCCCTGAAATACTTTTTCCCGCCAAAGCCAGAGAAAAATCAATAGTAGAGCTCACGATAACCAGGTCAGTAGTTTTCACATAGTGTATGGTGTGTGTATGTATGCTGTGATGTTCTAAGTCTGTAGTTTTCACACAGTGTACGGCGTGTGTGTGTGTGTGTCTGTGTGTGCGTGCGTGTGTGCGTGCGCAGGTGTCTCTGCTGTTCGAGGTGGAGGATCTCTCTGAAGCGTCACCCGCCACAGTGTCCCGCTGCGGCATGGTCTACAACGACTACTCCGACCTGGGCTGGAGGCCCTTCGTCCAGTCCTGGCTGCAGAAGCGCAACAAGGCAAGCAGATCGCTCTCGAACCGTCCCCCTGCGCACACCGTCAGAAGAGCGGGCATCGACAGTGTCTGTATTAAGGGAAAAAAACTCCCTGGAGTTACATCTTAATGTTATATGACATTGTGCCACTACCCATGGGCTTAATGTCACTCCTTTTTGCCTCATAAAAGGGACTTAGTTGTCCACTCAAAAATCTGAAATTTTGAACATACAGTTAGAATCATAATTCATTGGACAGTGACATGCCTTTCATCTAAATCTAACGAAACGTGAATTTTATGCACTGAAGAGGAGACTGGAAGGAAGAAGTAACTGAAACAAGCAGGAAGTGGAGTTGGCTGCAGTACAGGCCTTGCAGAGCGTCAGCAGGGAATTTATTCAGCGTTTGGCGATGTCCCAGAGTAAACAGACTTCAAGCAGTCATATGTGATCAAACATCATAAACGATCACTTCATTCTTCGCTGTGTTAATCTGTCCAGTCATTTCCGATGCGCCGGATAATGAGGGCGGCCGTGTCCGAAGGTGTTCTCATTTGTTAAACGATTTTATCTGACATGGATGAAAAGGCCCCCAAATTAAATGTAATCTAATATAAACCAGACAACCTGTGCTTCACTCTCATTCTGATCAAATCTTTTTACAAGTCAGAGTACAAGTAAAAAAGTGTCACTGTCCCAGGAATTATGGTGCTGACTGTATGTAAAAAATGTAGCCTCGCTGCGTTCCGCACAGCTGTGTTGAGTAATCGCATCGAAGGACCGCACTTTTCTTTCTTCCTTGTGAACTCCCTCCCTCTCATTCCCTCTCATCCTCGTCTCGTGTCTCTCCAGGCGGAAGTGGAGCACCTGCAGCGGCTGTTTGATAAGTTCATAGAACCGACCATAGAGCACAAGAAGGCCCACTGCAAGGAGCTGGTGCCCATTACCGAGCTGAACGGTGTCAGCTCCCTCTGCAGGCTGTACGACTCACTGGCCACACCTGAGAACGGGGTCAGTCTAACGGAGGTCATCCCGACCAGCCCTTCCGCACACACCTCACGTTCATTTCGCTCAGAGACCAGATGCTTACATACAGTACCAGGCAAAAGTTTGGACACACTTTGCTAATGTCTCGGCACTCTGTTTTCACTGAAATTTAAACAGCTTAACTTCTCTGTGTAAGCTCAAATGGAATCCTTTGAGAGGTAAACAGTCAGAAATATGAAGAGAGTAATTCACTTGTTTGAATAGAGTTCAAAGTTGTTTAGGAATTCTCCAAGAAGCCATATTTTGCAAAGTAAACAGACAGACAAGCTCCTTCCATTTTCCACCAGGCAAATTAAAGTCAAGCCGTTTTGGGACTTATTGGGCAAAAAGGTCAATGAAAAGCAAACCACAAGTGCAGCACATTTTTGGGAACTTCGACGACCGCTCAGCAGCAAACTCATTACAGCTATAAGACTGCACTTATTAAAAAAAAAAAAAAAAACAATTGTGAGTACACTCAGCGTATACGACAACAAGTGCTGGTTAGTTTGATGGATTTAAGGATTAGATATTTTTTCCAAAATAATGGGTGCTTATTTCTTAATTTAACATGTATTGTAAGAAAAATATGGGTACGTCCAGACTTTTAACTGGAACTGTATGTGGACTGTGACTCAATTTTAAAGGGCTCTAATCAGGGTTGGGTTCAATTACTTTTTTCAATTACAATTATAATTACTTTCTGGACAGAATGTACAATTACTTTTTAATAAAAAAATCTATTTAAATTACATTACAATTATGAAAGTAATTGATTACAATTTCTGTGATTGTAATTGAAAAAAGTAATTGAACCCAATCCTGGCTTTATTACCTGTGCCAAGGAGGTTATGTATTCAGTTGGGTTTGTTAATCTGTTTCTCTTTCTGTAGAATTACTGGCCCCAAAACCACTGGCCTGATTTTAATGTAACCTGATGTAAGGGCGTTGCTTGAGCCAAGGAAAAAAAGCATTACATTTTAGCGCACGGAGCTGATTCACAAATGATTTTTCTCTTTGAAAATGATCTTAAAATCCAGTGAATGGTGGTGACGTTCAATGATGACAAAATATTGTCAATGTAAAAGAGTGGACGATTTGCCTCAGTGGAGGTCTACAGTCCCTGAGGGCCCTTCTGCTTCCTGAATGATTCATGGCTCGGCGGCGTAGTGGTTAACACTGCCGCCTCTCAGCAAGAAAGCTGTGGGTTTAAATCTAGCCCGGGGCCTTTCTGTGTGGAGTTTGCATGTTCTCTCCATGTTCGCGTGGGTTTCCCCCACCCACAAAAACATGCATCATAGGAACGCTCCTTCCAGTACTCCTGACCAAGGAACTGGCTTTAGAACGGGAGTTGGTCCCCGGGCTCTGCTTTGTGGCTGCCCACTGCTCCTAACTATAGGATGGGTCAAATGCAGTGGACAAATTACCCCACGTGGTTCAATAAAAGGTATCTTAAAAAAAAAAACCTAACAGGCTACACATTCAACTCGGGATAGATACTTCCGTGTGGTGTGAACCATGAAAATTGTGTGGCTGTCCAAATACTTTCAACCTTCACTGCATGTTGTCTTTTTCTTTCTTGAAAGCAACTTTCTTTAATTCCGCTCATCTCTTGGGCCTGACTGTGCTTACCTTCCTTCACCTTTCTCCATGGCTTATTTATCTCTCTCTCTCCATCTCTGTTACTCTGTCCGTCTCCCAGGTGAATCCCTCCGACACAGAGAGTTATGGTCGCATGATTAAGCTCTGGTTCATCTTCAGCCTGGTCTGGTCAGTTTGTGCCTCCGTGGATGAGAAAGGCCGCAAGATGATGGACAACTTCCTGCGGGAGACGGAGGGCTCCTTCCCCAACAAGGTAACGAAAGGCGCACTTTGCAGGCCTCGCTAATTTGGAGCAGCTCGTTTCAGAGTTCATTGCGCACCGCAGTGACTCTTCTCAGTTCAATGCAGAATTCAGTGTACACTGCAGCTACTGTATTCAGCTCAATTCAGAATTCAGTGCGCGCTGCCATGATTCACTTCAGCCCATTTCAGAAATAAATACACACTGCAGTGAATGAATTCAGCCCATTTCAGAATTAAATGCACACTGCAATGAATGGATTCAGCCCATTTCAGAATTAAAAGCACACTGTAATGAATGAATTCAGCCCATTTCAGAATTAATGCACACTGTAATGAATGAATTCAGCCCATTTCAGAATTAAATGCACACTGTAATGAATGAATTCAGGCCGTTTCAAATTTAATGCACAGCACAAATGTTCATTTCAGTCCAGGTCAGAATTCAATGCACACTGTAATGATTCAAGGCAGATTAATTCAGAATTCTGCATACTGCTCAATTATTCAGTTCAGTCCAATTCAGAATTCAGTGCTCATTGCAATGACTCATTCTGGCTAAATTCAGCACATACCTACGCGGCGATGAATAAAAATCTGAAGTGAATCTTTCATGTCAGCTGTCGTCACCACTGTCTCTCTCCACCAGGACTCTATTTACGAGTACTACGTTGACCCCAAGAGCAAATCCTGGGCCCTGTTTGAGGATAAACTGCCCAAGGGGTGGCGCTACCCCTCCAGGTGAGTGTACGACACGGGGCGGCCCCTCGCCGTGCCTGAGCCGTTACACACAGCCTCATATTCCCCCCTCCATCCCTCCATCTCTGCTGTCCTCTCTCATCATCCCGTCCCGCCTCCACATTGTTTTCTTAATATGGGGCAGCCCTATGACCCTACAACCTCACGGTTTGAGTATTTGTCTGGGTCTCGGAGGGTGGGAGGTGGGTTTGAGCCCCATTGGAGCCGCATTGACATCTGTGCAGTCCACAGCCCATGACCCCACGCCATTGCTGGGGTTTGGCTCTCACGTAGCTGCATCAGCTGTGCGTCGCTGTGTTAAGCTGAAGTCAGCTTAATAGCTGTAGCGTAAAATAACTGTCTCTCCGCTGCACCGATGTGGTGTGTTTCAAACTTTACCCTTAGAACACCAAAATAAATTATCTTCTGCTGTTGAAAACCTGTCATGACAGGTGCTCAACAGCTTTGAATTTGATATCTTACCTTATTGAGCAACGCTATTTGTGTTTAGCGCTCTGAGGGTTAAACTCAGCCGTGGCTGGATCTTGTAAAACAGGGGTGTCAGACTAGTTTGTTAAAGGGCCCAAGGGGCTGCAGGCTTTCATACCAACCGAGCAGAAGCACACCTGATACGACTAATCAACTGTGCAGCCTGAGATCAGTTGATTAAATGAGTTGTATCAGGTGTGCTTCTGTTCGGTTGGATTGAAAACGTGCCGCCCCTCGGCCCTTTCACAGAAGAGTTTGGCAGCCCTGTTCTAAAAGGACGATGATCGAAAGCCGGCAACGCAAAAATGCTGCGCTGACCACAGAATCAAGTTTTTTCTGCGGCTATTAGTGTCCTCCCTACTTAAAAACAATATGAAAGCCTTTGGGACAAGCTGAGAAGACCTTTCTACGTCTCTTCCAATCTCATTACACACTTTCAGGAAAGACTCGGAGCTGCTATCTCGGCAACGGGAGGCCAGAATATTAAATTAAGGGGATTAAGTGAAGTGTTAAATGAAGGGCAAAAAAAAATAGTTTTATGATGATAGCTTTTTTCCAATCCTTGTATAACCTCAATCCCAAAAAAGAGAAAAGTTTGCACATTTTGGAAAATGCAAGTTCACCCTCTACAATGTTGAGAACAATGTTGACAACTTGACATTATTTGATGCTTTAGCTTGTGAATTCAAGTTCTTTTTTGAAAACATGTACTTACCTCAGATCTGATGGCTGCAACAGACAACAAAATTTTGCACAGCAGGACTAATAATGATGTGTCAAGTTGCAATAATGATGCACAGTGGAACGCGTGTTTTGTGTTCAGATGAGTCAACATCAACATTTCAAGTCAACACAACAGCTGGTGTGTTCTCCGCACCGGAGACAACGAGGACAGCCCAAGCTGTCATTAGCGGCGGGTCCGGAAAACGCATCTGTCATGCTATGGGGGTGTATCCGTGAACACTGCATTGGTGACTTTCATATTTGCGAGGACACCATTAATGCAGCAAGATTCATGCGAATTTTGGAGCAATATATGCTGCCATCTTGACATTTGTCTCTCCTAGGGGCATCCCAGAAGTTTTTAGAAAGACAAAACTCAACCACGTTAGTTTACAGGTGCATTGCTGCGTAATCAGGGAGTGTGGGCGCTAGAGTGGACTGTCTGCAGTCCAGATCTCTCTCCAGTTGAGAAATGTTTGGTGCATTGTGTGCGAAATATACAGCAACGAAGGCCCTATACAATTACACAGCTAAAGTGACCTGCATAATGGGGCTAAATTTTACTTGCTCGACTCGATCAGATGTTTGTCTTCAGTGCTCGAATTCTTTCTCAGGTGTGTTTCGAACACCAACTCCCTGAACGCACCTTCTCTTTATTTGTATTTTTCCTGATGTGCCAACTTTTTACTTAACTGGGGTTTTATTTCAATTATAAATCAGCTTTTTGTGAATAAAAGTTAAATATCAAGAGGGTAAACTATGAAGACAGTAATTCATAAACACTCTGATTCATATTTTCAAAGGTTGCATATATTAGTAAAGGCCTCTGCCCAATAGGCTGGGGGGTTCGTGCTCTTCCACAGTATTATTTGTGGTTCACACAAGTATAAATATGAGCATGAAGTCTGTCTCACTCTGCAGCTCCTGCTTTAATGTTTCGGGGAAATAAAATGAAGTGGCATTAGTGAATGCACCATAAAAATAAACGAACGTGAAATCGAACGCAGAAAATAGGCTTAATATAGATTGGCCTGCATAAAAATCAAAGAAATGGTAGAAAAGGGATTGTGTGCTTCAAAATGAGGATGTTCTTAAGAGTGCTTTAGAATTCAGCAGGGAATATTCTTATTTTTCATTGAACTTATTAAACCTATAAGTATAGAGTGAAATGCACTGACGAACTGCAGAGCTTAGAAAAACCCTCCTGCTGTTGATGACCCCATGAATCTCGTCTTCGCTCTCCTCGCAGCGCACCGTTCTATAAGATCATGGTGCCGACGGTGGACACGGTGCGGTATAACTTCCTGGTGAAGGCGCTGGTGTCGGGCCAGTACCCTGCGCTCCTGGTTGGGCCTGTCGGGACGGGAAAGACATCTGTGGCCCAGACCGTTCTGCAGGGGCTGGATCCTCAACAGTGGGCCATGCTCACCATCAACATGTCCGCCCAGGTGAGATTAAGGGCCAATCGGCCAAGGCTTTTCTAGTGCTGTAACCCAGGTCAGCCGTGCCTCTCTGTTGGAGAGCAAATCAGAAGAGGCCTTACTAGAGCTGCTACCCTGGTGAGCCGTGCCTCTCTGCTGAGCAGTAGGGTTACTGCAATAGCTGCTGCACCCCAAATCTCAAAAGCATACATTGCGCTGTCCCTTTCTCCCCTGTAATTATAAACGTCCATCCCAGTGAGTCCCACCGGGAGCCAATCAGCAGCTCCGTTATTAATACCATACCAATCAGCAGCAGCGATATTAACACCATCATTTGTGGCCTGAACTCTACTCTGCCAAATGGTTCTAACACAATGAGCAGAGGTGGCATTTTTCTGCCTCTCCTTCGAGGCTGAAGTGAGCAGCAGGCCAACCCGACGGCGTCTCACTGGAGTAATTGGTTCCCTACATTTCCTGTTACACACATTGTGGCAGCGCCCCTATAACGAGACGATGTGTACTTCTGTTTTGCACTGTATGTGTACTTCTGCCTGTCCCATGAGACAGGGCTATCGCTACTGGTTTAAAAGGTGCTGAATATTTCCGGGTTCTATGAACGGATATTGCTGTGCTGGGGGGGCTAAGATTCCCGGATACATCCCTGCCCCATCCCCTTACTTTAGAGCAGAGATGAGGCGGCAGCAGGGGAAGGGCGTATTTTGTGAGTAATGGTGGGCTCCATCAGCACACTCATTAGAGCGGACACAGGGGGCGTGATTATAATGAGATGCTGATTTGTCCCGCGTGCGTCTCCGGCTCTGCCTGCTGTCACATTCACCTCAGCTCGGTAGACTGCGGAAGGAGAGCAGGGGTAGGAATTACAGTCCGCTGGGCGTAAGTGCCTGTCGGTGTGGTGCCACGGTAACTACGCAAAACCGAGGCGTCATTACAGGCCCACAATGGTGACCTACAGGGTCAGAAATGAGCCTCCCCCCCCTCATTGTGAGGTCACTTTTGAATGTTCATATACCTGCTGTTGTAGTTCAGGTTAAAATCGGTTAAAGCCAGAATGATCTTTTTTTAATCCCTTAGCCGCATTCACATAAATGAAGGCAGTAATCGTATCCTGCTGACTTACATGGAGAAGTTTAGCTTCACTAAACATGCGCTATAAGCCATGTCTGCTGAAAGATGGTGTCGGTGTCTAGAATAGGCTCAACCTCATAGTAGTTGTGAATAAATTCCAATGTCCCCCCCCCAGACCTCCTCCAACAACGTACAGGCCATCATTGAAAGTCGGGTGGAGAAGCGCACCAAGGGCGTGTACTTTCCCGCGGGGGGCAAGCGCATGCTGGCCTTCCTGGACGACCTGAACATGCCGGCGCGGGACGAATTCGGCTCCCAGCCCCCCCTGGAGCTGCTGAGGCTCTGGGTCGACTACAGCTTCTGGTATGACAGGCAGAAGCAGACGCCCAAGTGCATTAAGGTGAGGGAGTGTGTGTGTGTGTGTGTGTGTGTGCGCGCACACGTCTGTAAGCTATTGATTTGGGCCCACAGTACAAAGACTCACTTTCAGAGACTCGTTTAAGCAAGCATAACGTTCCAGTGTTGCAGGTGTGGTTTTGTGTGAGTATGACTGTGTTTTTCTGTCAGACCATCGTATGATGCATTAGTGAGTTCATGCCTGAGTGTGTGAGCTGTGTGCATGACTGCCTTACGCACTGCGGCCCTTCAGTAATTTGGGCAGGTACACACATTTAAAGGGTCGGAATGCCTCGATGGTTCAGTGCGCTTGGAGTCGGCAGCGCTGGCTGTCTACTTTAAGTGATGAGATCAATCTAATCAGAAAATGTGAGCCGCTTAGCCCGGTAAAATGTTATTGCTGTACGAATGCTCAGAGACATCGTTCTACGCGGTACAGCCTCGTGGTTAAGGTGGTGACTGGGATTCCAAAGTTTTGTGAAACACTGTAACTTGTTTTGCATCGTAATATTATGTGTGTGACATTGCGAGGAGGAATGTTCACTCTTACGCGTCTTGCTCTCTGCCCTGCTATGGTAGGACATGTTCCTGATGGCGGCAATGGGGCCCCCTGGTGGTGGGAGGACACACATTTCCAGCCGTCTGCAGAGTCGCTTTAACCTGATCAACATGACCTTCCCCACGGTGAGACCGCCTGTCGCCATCCATCCAGTCCTGCCGTCACATTTACCGAGCGTTACCTGGGCCTGCGCAAAGTGCCGTCCTCATTTATCACACGACTCGTCTGTTTGCTCAGTTTAGCTGTAATTAAGATGATGATGACAGCGGCCATAATCACGCCAAAGAGGGGAGACAGTTGTGGCAGGCAGCTATCAAATTTTCATCATTATTCCTTAAGCGAGTGTTGTAGTTCCTGATTCATTTGATGTGTTATCTCACCCTCCTCCATCCTCACTTCCCTTGCTCTACTTTCCCTGACTCCACCTTTTCTCTTCATCCAAACAGGACTCTCAGATAAAGCGCATCTTTGGGACAATGATAAACCAGAAGCTGCAGGATTTTGATGAGGAGGTGAAGCCCATTGGCAACGTGCTGACCCAGGCGACGCTTGAAATGTACTACGCCATCGTCAGCCGGTTCCTGCCCACCCCTGCCAAGATCCACTACCTGTTCAACCTCAGGGACATCTCCAAGGTAGGGCATATCCAGTGTAGAGAGTCTTCTTCATGGTCAGGACATTGTGGTTTATAGAGTCACTCCCAATATTGGCACATCTCCAATGTTATGTCATCTCCAAGGTGAGGGCGTTAGCAATATAGGGATATCTCCAGTGTAGGATCTTCTCGAAGGTTGAAGCCTTGCAAATGAAGGTAGATCACCAATGTTGGATCACTTCCGAGGTGTGTACATTGTGTATGAACATCTTGGAGGTGGGAACATCTTCCAGGTCTCATTTCAACGGTCTAGTAATGTTCAGACGCCTCCTCAATAAAGAATGCTGGACGATCGGTCTTTTACATAAGGGGTTCACAAGGTGGATCATCTCAGATACTTATGCATGTGTTGGGAGGGTTGGAGGTCATTCTCAGAGGCATCCTGTACCCAGAATATTAAGCTGTCCCTCCGACTCTTTTCAGGTGTTCCAGGGATTACTGCGGTCCCATAAGAACTACTATGACACCAAGAGGAGTGTCATTCGACTCTGGATTCACGAGTGTTTCAGGTAACATTAACAAGCATCTGTGGGCGCTGTAGATATCTTTAAGCAGCAGCCAAAGGCTCACCTGTGGCTTTCAGTCAAACCTGGGCGTTACAGGATTTTCAGTGACCTGCCGTCAGAGAGGTATAAAAGCCCTTCAGTAACCTCACCTAATAACATGATTATTTCAAACTGGTTCCGATTTACCTTTCCTAATTAGTACCCAAACATTACTTAGTTGCGAAGACAAATCGGTAGAGTTACCAGCTGATTTGTTTTAAGCTGGCATTGTTGCTTATTGCATCACAGTTGTAAAGCATTTTACTGTCCACTTTAATGATGACCTAAAACTGAAATGTCAAGGTTCTGAATTCATGTAGCTCGTAAAACGGCACACACTGGTTCACTAGGCTGAATGGTGATGCTGTTATACTTAAATTTAGAAAAGGTTCCAGACGCCTCAGAAAATGGTTTCCATTTTAAGCCTTTCAGCACCGTGGGCAACTATAGTTGCCCAATGATGTCAGATATCAAAGTCAGATGCAGTTGAAAACCTATCATGTGGCAACATGTTTAAAAGAGCTCCTGCAGGGGAGGTTTTCAACAGCTCAAGGTAACTAAATTTTTAATTCCTTAAAAATGTATTCGGCGCTCTAAGGGTAAACACTGAACACATTTTGAATTAGTGAAGCAGGATCTTAAAATAAATTTGCACTGAAAAAAAATTCTGAAACGAAAGATGGAATTCGGAGAAAGTTTTGGATTAATTCATTGTTTGGATAATCGCCAGCCTTAAAAATCATGTGTTATATGTATGCTATATAAATATACCCTGTTGGTAAGCTCCTTGTCATTTCTATTCTCTTAATCATCCTAGACTTATGTATCTGTCTTGATTATTCAGTTGATAAATTGTTTCATTGTTCATCTGCCAACTTTTCATGGGAACAGATTGAGTGTTTTCATGCGTTAAAGGTGAAGTTGCCAAAGGACTCCGCAGGCATCCTACTGAAAATCCCATTACCCTGGCATTACCCTCGGAGAGGCTGGGGTTTAAGGGGTTAAAGTTCCTGCTTGGCCGTTATTTGGTGGCTCCTTGCTATGCCTCTGCGTGCATGCTGGGAACTGGGCCGTGTCCTCCGCTGATTACGTGATTGGCTGATAGGAAGTGTCCCTGTAGAAGAGTTTGCTCAATGGCCTTTCACTGACCATCGATTCCTTCTTTTTTGCCCACAGGGTTTTCTCAGACCGGCTGGTGGACCAGAGTGACACGGACGCCTTCTTGGCGATTCTGTCCGAGAAATTGGGCTCCCATTTTGACCTCACCTACCACAACATCTGCCCCAACAAGCAACCACCTCTCTTTGGTACACTTTCTCCTAAACACTACTGAATGTATGGGAGGATTGGATGGCTACTTGTGCTAAAACAAAACACCGTCATATAGAAACATAATACTTTCTCAGAATATGATTGGCACTTCATGACACTATGACTGATATAGGAAAGGATATGTATTACAGTCCATAACTATTTGGACAGTAATAAATATATTATTTTTTCCTTTGTGCTAAAGCATTTTTGATATGAAAATGATCAATTTTAAAGTTAGAGACTGTCAGCGTTAATGTGAAACAATTTGGAATTGCTGCCCTGTTATTACAGTCGCTGTCCAAACACATTTGGACTGCATCATTTATTTGTTATTATATATGTATATATATATATATATATATAATGTGTCCCATTATCTTGTGAAACTGGCTGCCTGATTCAGTACTCTTGCTCGCTCTCAGGGGACTGCTTACAAGAGCCGAAAGTGTACGAGGACCTGGCAGACTTTAAGACCCTGAAGACATTCATGGAGACCAAGCTGGAAGACTACAACATGACCCCTGGCACAGTGTCAATGAACTTGGTGCTGTTTCGGGACGCCATTGAGCACGGTTAGTTATGCGGCCCTGGCGCACTCCAACACCATCGCAATCACGCTAGCACAGTCAGGTAACACTTTACAGTAACCTCAGGCTATACATGAGTAATTAATCTGATAACAGGTTTCCGAGCCTATAACATGGAATAATTTGCGAGCAACGTGAATATTTTGAAATATTGAATTAACATTCGTGGGCTGTATCTTAATGATACTCAGCATACTGTGCCTTGTGTCTTAATTTCACAGTGCGTTATGAATCGGCACAGGGATGATTTAATTTTAGCAGAATGTGACATAATTGCATTGTGTAATTAAGAACGCTGCTTACTGATGAGACCTACATTAGAGGTGCTCAGTAATAGCCTGTAATTACCAGATTAGTCTCAGTTAAAATGTGCAGGTGTAGCTGCAGTTTAATATGACGACTTGCCCTCTGACAGCGTCGTAAGTTTCCCGTGGCCCCCAGCACTGTGGCTCCAGACAGGACAGAACTGCCTGGCACAATGCTGTTGTTATGATGTACTGGTGATTTGTGCATTTGTATCAGTGAATACATCTTAATTCATTGTAGTAATTTGCCAGAAGCTCTATTTCAGGGGGATTTACATCGCTTATACTGCTTTATACACAGTCCTTTTACACTGATGGGTGTTTCCTAAATCAATTCTGGTTAAGCGCATCGCTGAAGGATGCACTTGGGAATTTGAAATCTGAGTTTAAAGCCTGCTTCCATAGCCACTGTACTAATGCGCTGGTTTATTCATGTTTATGTGTGCATGTGTACGTGTGTGAGGCTGTGCCCATAGGAATAAGCATGGTGTCTGTGTGTTTGGACTCGCAGTAAAGCAAGTGGTGCATGTGTGTAACCGTAACTGCAGTAATGCATGTGATGTGTATGTCTGTATGTGTGTCCTCTACCTGCAGTAATGCACATGGTGTGTGTTTTCCTATTGCGCGTAGTGTGTACCAACGGTTTTGTTCCCTCAGTAATGCGCGTGTTGGTATGTTATGTTCCCACAGTAATGCGCATGTTGGTACGTTATGTTCCCACAGTAATGCGCATGTTGGTACGTTATGTTCCCACAGTAATGGGTGTGTTGATATATAATGTTCCCACAGTAATGCGGGTGGTTCGCGTGATCAGTCAGCCGCGGGGGAACATGCTGCTGGTCGGTATCGGGGGCTCCGGCCGCCAGAGTCTCTCGCGCCTGGCCTCCGCCATCTGCGAGTACCGCGTGTTCCAGGTGGAGGTCACCAAGCAGTACCGCAAGCAGGAGTTCAGAGACGGTGAGTCCTGGGTCTCCGTGTTGGCGGAATAAACTTATCTGTCAATAAGGGGACCAAATAGAGTGGGAATTGCCTTGTGCCTGTGATCATTTTCCTGATAGCCTCCCGAATCGCATTGTCACTGAAGCCAATATAAAGGATAGAGGCCAATGTCACTGAAGCCAGTATAAAGGGTACATAGCTTGCTGCTGAATGAAATCCCTCCCTCACTGAGTGATGATTGGGTAATTAGCAGAGTGGTCATTGCATCTCACACAGTGGTCATACGCTTCTCAGTGCATTTTTTCAAAATCTGCACATGCTCCAAACAAATGTTTTTTTCTGTGTGGTAATGTCAGCGCTGTATGAATGGAAAATGTTTGGAGTTTATGTTTGAAAGAAGTAAATAAGATAGGAGGTGGATCTGTTTTTCAAAAAACAGTGCTGTGAATGTTTCAGATGCAAATGTATAATCGTAGTCATTGTCCCAATAAGAAGTGAGATCTGGAGGGAATAGGCACTAATTTCCTGCAGTAAATCACTGTATGAAGTGCCGTATGTGGATGTTCGAGACTCCAGCTGCGTTGTTGGTATTTGTTTATACTTGTTCTCAGCATTGAGAAGCAGTCTATGCAATTAGGGCCCGTGCCTGCGTGACTGATCGTGTTGTCAGTACATGGACACATTGTGGCTCTCGTGGTGATCTGGTTATTATAATTGAGCCGCGCTCTCTCGTCCCATGACGCAGACATTAAGAAGCTGTACTGGCAGGCTGGCGTGGATGACAAGCCGACAGTCTTCCTGTTCAACGACACGCAGATCGCCGAAGAGTCCTTCCTCGAGGACATCAACAACATCCTGAGCTCCGGCGAAGTCCCAAACCTCTACAAACCCGAGGAGTTTGAAGAGGTCTGTCTCAGCGCTCTCCCTCTCGCGCCGACGAAAGGCTATCTATGCCATCATTCATCGATTAATGTCTGCTGTTTGTGTGTGTGGTGTGTGTGTGTGTGTGCGTGCGTGCGTGCGTGCGTGCATGTGTGTGTGTGTGCGTGTGTGTGTACGTGTTTGTGCGCGCGCATGTGTGTGTTGGTTTGCATGTGCGTTGGCTTGTGTGTGTGTGTGCGTGTGTGTGTGTGTGTGTTTCTGTCTCACAGGTCCGGAGTGCTCTCTCTGATGCAGCCAGACAGGATAAAGTGAAGGACTCTCCAGACTCCATGTTTAACTACCTGATCGAGAGAGTGAGGAACAATCTGCACATTGTGCTCTGCATGAGTCCTGTGGGAGACCCATTCAGGTACAGACACCTGCACCGTGCGCGCGCACACACACACACGCACACACACACACATTCACCTGCACTATGCACACACACACACGCACTCACATACACACACGCACACACTCACACACACATGCACACACATACACACACGCACACACATTCACCTGCACTATGCACACACACACTCGCACTCACATACACACACACACACACACACAAGCGCTCACATACATACACACACGCGTACACATGCATGCGCACTCACATGTGGGCACTCACACACAGGCACACGCACACATACACCTGCACTATGCACACGCACACACACTCACTCACACACACGTGCGCATACACACACACCCACTAACACACACTAATACGCTCCCTCCACAATACAAATGCATACACTGACACACCTGCAATAAACACTGTTATCAACAAATTCACTTACAGAAACCTGCATGTATTGTCTCCTCTTACATGCTGATGTGAACCATCCATAGACAGCATAACAGTATATAATCTCACACGTGTACCTGCCAAATATGTCCTTTCACACAACACAAGACAGTGTTGTGATAAGCCCTTATGCGCTTCCCATAATCATGACGCTCTCGCTGCCCTGGCTGGGTTGCCAGGTTTCCCTCCATCTTCATTAGCAGGTGAGTCTGTTTCTCTGCATTCAGATGCATTGGAGCACCTTGATCCTCAGCGGGCTGCAGATTTGGACACATGTCCGAAGATAAATCGATCCCGTCGATGTGCGGAGGGCGCGTAGAAATCCGCCGCGCTTCATTACGCGCTTCCTCGCGCTGGCAGCCGCGCCACGCGCTATTTACCGTCTCATCGGTCACAGTTAGCGCCCTCGCTTTTGCCGAAGGCCCGGCCAGCGCTCGTACGGCGTGCCTTCGAGGAACTCGAAGCCTGTCCTAATTAAAAACGCCACTCTCGGATGACGGCTCAATCGCACGCCCTGATTATCTCGTCTGCACGGCCTGATTCGGTATGGAAAATGTGGCAGTGGGTCACAGTTTTCATTAATTTAGCGCACAGAAACACTGTCAGCACTCACATGGAATTATGTCTGGAGCTCAGTCACAGTTTCTTAAACGCACACGGTGCAGTCATCTAGTGTTTTGACGGTAGCTCAGTGTTGTCTGTTTTGTTCCATGTTAACCTCAGTGAATGTGCAGTTTAAATTCCGATGGCTGCTTCAATGCTCCGGAATTAAAGCCAGTGGAGGGGTACGCAGGAAGGAGTGTCTGTCTGTCCATCGTGCTTCAGAACTGTTCCAGATTTTTCCGCAAATTCTACTATATGTAGTCATCTTATTGCGTGGATATGCCTTTTCATGCTTCTGTCCGTCCGTCCGTCCGATCCTGTATCTCATTTTGTTTCCAGGCTTGAACAAGAAAACCGTTCAATACTTTTTTCCTTGAAATTCAATGTATAGGCGAATCTTATTGGACCACCGTCCGTCCTCAGAACATGCTCTCTGCTGTCACCTGAATTTTGTTTTGGAATATGAGCCGTGTTGTGGCGGGGATCTGAGTTTATCCTGCTCGTTGTGAATAGTCTCTCTCCTCGTGCTGTCCTACCACACTGCATTAGGTCACAGTTGCACTCGTCTTTCATAACAGCATTGAGTTGTGAGATTAAAATGTGGGATAAGAACGTTTCCCTGCAGAAACATTCAATTGCTGATGTCACAGTTGCCACTCATAACCGACCAATGGAGTTATGGAGCACAGATGTTACCCAGCATTCCAGAAAAAACCTTCTGTTCAAAGAGACAGCGTTTCGGTCACGGGCTCTCTTATCTGTTTCTCCTGTGGCGTAGAACCGAGAGATGAAAGGCAAAAGTGTTTTATCAAGTTTATTGCGTGGGTAAAATTCTGAACAAGTAGTTGAACAAAACAAATGAAAACCAGCTGCTGAAGTCTGTGGCTCTGTCTGTTACCTGCACCGCAAGAGGCCCTAAAGATGGAGGCCCAGAGATTTATCCTGAAACAGGATGGGCTGTATTTACTGTTAACTTTAGACTGATTGGATACTAAAACACTAATGGAAGGGAAAACAAATGATTGATCTACAGGGGAGGTTTGGAGGGACATTGAAAAGATAACAGTGGAATAGCCAGGTTCAGACACAGTTTGATGGGGAGGGGGGAGGTGAGGAGCGTCTCCTTCTACCACAGCTGCTGATGTGTGTTTGACCCTGCTCACGCACAGGAACCGGATCCGGCAGTACCCCGCGCTGGTGAACTGCACCACCATCGACTGGTTCTCCGAGTGGCCCAGAGACGCCCTGCTGGAGGTGGCTGAGCGATACCTGGAGGGCCTGGCGCTGGGCGATACGGAGGGGGTGAGGGAGAAACACACACACACACACACGCTGTGGGCCAGTCTCTGATGCAGTCAGTGCAGTGTCTGTATTGAAGTGGTATTCTTCTTCTGCAGTTACAGAACAAAGTGGCCAGCATCTTCGTAACAATGCACCAGTCAGTGGACCAGTACTCCCAGAAGATGAAGCTAGAGCTGAGGAGGCACAATTACGTCACTCCCACCAACTACCTGGAGCTGGTGGGCGGTTACAAAAAGTGAGCCCCCCCCACCCCCCATCCACAGAGCCGGCAGCCATTTTAATCTCCTGATCGTAACTTGGTTGATGTGATTTACGTAAACGAAAGAGTCTCCCCCTGTCTCTCTCTCCCTCTCTCTCCCCTCCTTCCCGATCCATCTGTCCTCCTCGCTTTATCTCTGCTCTCACCTGTCCTTCCATCCGTTCATCCTTCTGTTCATCTCACTGTATTACTGTGGTCCTCTTTTCCTCTGTATCCATCCTTCTTTCCATCTCATTGGACGACTGTGTTCTTGTCCCTCTGCACCATTCATCTGTTCATCCATCCATCTTACTGTATTACTTCATTCCTCTATCCCGCCATTAACTCCCTTCAATTCATCTGTTTGTCTCGCTGTTTCCCTTCCTACCTTTCTCCCTCCATGTCCATCTCTCTGTTCATCCCTCCATCAATTTCGCTGTTGCTACGTCTCACTGTCCGTCATGTGCATCCGTCCTTCCATCTGTCCATCTCCCCTTTCCCCTACTTTGCGCCATCCTTCTGTATCCATCCGTCTGTTCGTCCGTCTGTCCAGACTCCTGCTGGAGAAGCGTAAGGAGGTGGGGGACCAGGTGCTGAAGCTGCGGAACGGCCTGTTCAAGATCGACGACACGCGGGAAAAAGTGGAGGCCATGTCTGGGGAGCTGGAAGTGGCCAAGAAGAAGGTGGCGGAGTTCCAGGAGGAGTGTGAGGAGTACCTGCGCGTCATCAAGCAGCAGCAGTTGGAGGCCAACGAACAGCAGAAGGTGCGCTAGCGCTCAGCGGTGCTCCCCCTGCGGCGGGGCTGTTGCGCGACAGCTAGCTTTAGCAGGGTCCCAGCCAAGGCCCCGTCTAGCTTTAGCTCTGCTGGAGATGGGGCCCAAACTGAAGGGGTTTTTTTTTAGCCAGCTAGCTTTAGCGGGCTTAGCGACTGGTTCTACTCATTGGAGAGCTTTTTCTGGGCAGCTAGCTTTGGCGGAGTGAGTGACAGGTTTTACTCATTGGTGGCCTTTTAGTAGGCAGCTAGCTTTGGCGGGGTTAACGACAGGTTCTACTCATTGGCGAGCTTTTTCTGGGCAGTTAGCTGTAGCGGGGTTAGCGACAGTTCCAACTGGCCAGTTGGCTTTTACTGGGCATATCGCTTTAGCATTTTTAACAACCTGTCTGACAGCCAGGTGAGCTGTTATTGGGCAGTTAGCTTGCAGGGCTAGACATGTGGTCCTAATGGGGGTGAGTCTTTCATTGAACTAGGGACATTCCAAAACGGTCAATTACATTACATTATCACATTCCATTCGGTGTCAATGAATTTAGCATATAATCTTAACTGGTGCAATTTAAATTGTATCAGTTCACTGCTCTATGACTATCAGTTCGCTTCACTGTGAATTTGAGCGGCTGCTTGGGGATTGTAATTTTATGTAAAAGCAAGGAATCTGCCGCTGAGCTTTTGAATATAATTTAAAATGTCATTGGCATGATAGATACCGCATGAGCAGTTTATATTCAGGCCACCTCTGTAATCAAGGTTAGAACTTGAGATTCAAATGAGTGTGTGTGTGTGTGTGTTTATGTGTATACCTGCATATGTGGGTCCTTGTGCGTGCTTGTCTGTGTACATACCTGTGTGTGTTTGCATGCTTACGTTCACATATGTGAGTGGGCTTTCATTTGTGTGTGTCTTTTTGTGTGTGCATGCGTGTGTGTGCGACCTGTGCTTATATGTGTGTTTGTGTGTGAGCCCGTGTTTGTGTGCACACGCATTTGTGTTCTCGTTTGTTCCTGTGCGCATGCTCGTGCCTGGGTGTGTGTGTGTGTGAGTGTGTGTGTATGTGTGTGCCCATTGTTATGTATGAGTATTTTTGTACAGCATTATATTTCATTTGTAAATGAAGATTTGTTACATGCTGAGCTATATTTATTTTGTTCATTTGGCACCCTCTGGTGGCGTGTCTGTAAAATCATTAAGAAAAGACTAGTGATTTCTAGAAGCTTCTGGCACTTTCCTGCTTGGAGGGGGCGGGATTTCCCTAGAATCCTGTGGATCTTTCTAGAAGGTTGCTAGTCTATATGAATGCTGTAATTTTAAGCACAAGGGAGCAGAGAGCGGACAGCAGAATAGAGCAGAGCAGAAACAGAGTTTTGTTTTGGCAACAGTTAAATAGTGGCATTGGAGTGTTATTAGAGAATTGAATAGGGGATATATTTTTTTTGTACAACTTTTTTTTGTGAAGAATGAATTTGTTTTAGTTGTACTTTCTGGTTTGCTTTGTTGTGATTTTTTCAAGTCATAACACCATGTGCCTGCATGATTGTTTGTGTGTGTTTTTGTGTCCATGTTCAGGCGGTTAGCGCTCAGAGTGAGAAGATCGGAGCTGAGGAGGTCGAGTGCAAATCCATGGCAGAGGCCGCACAGAAAGACCTGGACGAGGCCTTGCCGGCGCTGCAGGAGGCTATGAAGGTGCGTGACCGGGAGAAAGGGGAAGAGAGGGAGAGTGTTAGAGAGGGAGGGAGGGAGCGAGAGAGAGAGGGAGGGAGGGAGAGAGAGAGGGAGGGAGAGCGAGAGGACACCCAGATTTAACCTCCGCGCTTTCCATTTACATTTCAATGTAGTCATTTAGCCCCGGGTCTTATCCGTAGAGACCGGTGCAGCTAATGTTCTTTTTTGAAGTTCTAATCCATTTATGCTGGCGGATTTGTTCTGAAACACTTTGAGGTTAAGTACCCTGCTCAAGGGTACAATGGCACCCCCCCACCGGGGACCGAGCCTCACAGCCCTTACAGTTATTATGTGTCCAGGTTACCCAACGCTTATCCAGTATGCAGTTCTGCATTAATGAGCTGGGTAAATGTGGCCTTTCTTACAGGGCAAAGGTGTTAAACTCCCGCCCTTTGCTCTGATGCACATGCAGTGCGGTCTGAGAGAATTCAGACAGCTGTGCAGTTTTAAAGAGCTGTAATTTGCATCAGGTTCGCTTGGTACTTGGATGTAAGCAAATTCTGACAAATTAAAGGGGACAGTCTGCCCTTGAATATGAGAGTAAATGCATCCATTCAGAGCTGTGCCACTGCCTAAGTGATTAGGGACTTTGCAGTGTCTGACTGGCCCGTGAGAGCAGAGCTCAGTTGTTTAATAGTTATCCTACGCAGCTGCGTGAATCTGCTGCCTTAATTGAGCACTTTTTTTATCTGCAGTGTACATGTATGTTAATGATGCCCTTTGACCTGACAGGCCCTGGAGTCCCTGAATAAGAAGGACTTGAACGAGATCAAGTCATACGGCCGACCGCCAACTCTGGTGGAGACGGTCATGAAGGCCGTCATGATCCTGAAGGGGAAGGAGCCGACCTGGGCCGAGGCCAAGAGACAGCTGGGTGAGAGGGGGGGGGGGGTTTGGGAGGTGGGGAACGAGAGGTAGGGAAGGAGGGAGGTAGGAATGAATAGAAGGCAAAGAGATGGAGAATTGGGGAGAGAGGGAGAGGTGGAGAGAGCTGTGAGGAGGAGGTCTTGGAGTGTGGAGACCGTGGAAAAAAGAAGTGAACAGGAAGGAGGGATGGAGAGTTGTTTGGAAGAGAAGGAAGGTAAAAGGGAATAGGAGAATGGAGATAAGTTGAGTGAAAGAGGTATGATATCCTCCTCTGCTTGGATTACTCTGGTGTTAGAGACATACTGACACCTACAGCCCTCATCTTACCCATGATCCTCTCTCCTTTAGGAGAACCCAGCTTCATCAAGCAGCTGGTGAACTTCGACAAGGACAACATCCCAGACCGCGTGCTGTCGCGGATCAGCAAGTACTGCGCCCAGGCGGACTTCCAGCCCGAGGTCATCGGCCGAGTCTCGGCGGCGGCCAAGTCCCTGTGCATGTGGGTGCGCGCCATGCAGGTGAGGAACCAGGCGTCGAGCGCTAAAAAAGACGCCGTCGGTCACGTCAGCGCGGACAGCGTTTTCTCTAAAGCTGCGGTGTCACTCGCACTCCGTGTGCTGATCGCTCTTGCTTTAGCTTTGGGCAGAGATGGAAACCCTCCGCTCAGGAAGCCAAAGTCATCCCCGGTAGTTTGTTTCCGACAGCCTGGATCGGCTTGCCGGCGCGGGCTGGAAGTTCGAACAAACAAGCGAAATTAGCCGCTGAGTCTATGCGCGGCGGAAACGTTCGCTCCACGACCCCTGAACTTCCCACCCTGTGGCGTCAGAATTTGGCACGGTCTGCCTGTCGCCCAATCACCCAATCAGAGCCACAATCAGGGCTGATTCACTGGCACCAGCGGGGTCGCTGGCTGGCTGTTGTGTTGTTCAGGGCAGGAATGCATCCCACATTCCCTCTTCTGTGTAATCATGTGGTAGTTTAACATCACTCATTCACTACTCACCCTGACTCATACAAAATGGAGGGACACTATAAGTAACTATAAGTATAATGTGTGTTACAATATGCATAGGACTTTTGATGGTTTGGTTTCCATGGTTCTTGCCTGGTCTGCAACAGCGGAGCCAGCCCGTCAAATGCACGTCTGTTAATGACTGACTGACTGAGCTGGCGAGTGATGGAGTTTGCTCAATGCTAACACGTAAGGGGAATTACCATTTAGGCGCGAACAGAAATGAGCATAATCAGAATAATGTTCAAGGTCCAGCTATATGCTGAGTTTTGACCTCGTTTTGTAATGACTGGGGCCAGTTTGGACCAAAATGAAAAGCCTTTGCAGGTTCTCATCAGAACAGATATTTGTCCCAGGAACTGGGTTCTGTCTGTGTGGTAGTTGGATATTAACAGTCGTCGTGCTGTGGGGCTGTGTTTTGCATCTGTGGCATGTATGGAGAGTGCCTCTGCCTCGCAGTTAATGAGCCTGGCCTATCAGTGATGGCTCTGATGGGGTAATGCTGCCGTGATGTGGCTTTGCATACCCCCTCCCTCCTGCACAACCCCCTGTCTCCGCTGTATGTAAAGTAATGAGTGTTACTGGGCTCAAATGTGCTCTGTGGGCACAAGCACTTCAACTACCACGGCTAATGGAGTTTGCATCTTCTCCCCGTGTTCGCGGGTCTACTCTGGGCTCTCCGCTTTCCCTCCACAGTCCAAAGACACGCATGTGATTGGACTGTCTGAATGGCCCAGTGAACTGAATATCCGAATGAAGCATGTGTGTTTCAGTTCCTGCACCTGTTTGGAAGAGTATGACAGATGGCCCAATATATCTGTTAAATAATGTGCTCTGTGTGTGTGTGTGTGTGTGTGTGTGTGTGTGTGTGTGTGCTTGTATGCATGCGTGTGTGTTTCAGATGTACGGCGAGATCTTCAGGGAGGTGGAGCCGAAGAGAGCTCGGCTGCAGACAGCCATGGCTCAGCTGGAAGAAAAACAGGCCGCACTAGCTGCCTCCCAGGCCAAGCTTAAAGAGGTGAGGGGGCTGGGTGTGAGAGACTGTATGTGTGCGTGTGTGAGAGAGAGAGAGAGAGAAATGGAGAGAGAGAGACTGACCGGGTGAGGGTAAGAAGTTTCTGAGATACTTTATATGTACAGATAGGGGTGTATGTAGATGGAGAGATGATAATGTTTGGGGATATATCACTGGGCTGGTTTACAAGTGAGTAGAGATAGCATATGCAGGTTTCTCTATGTTTGGTGATAGAGATGATATGTGTTGGTTTCTCTGTGATGGTTTTTCAGTGTTTTGGGATGGAGATGATGATGTGCTTGGTTTTAACTGCATTTGGAGATAAAGGTAGTGTTGTGTGCAGATTCTTTCCTATTTGCGGATAGACGACAAAGTGATGCGTGCAGGTTTTTTGTGCTTTTGTAAATAGATGGTGATGTGCGTAAGTTCTTCTGTCTTTGGGGATAAAAACAGTGATTTTTGTGGGTTCCCCTGCGTTTGGATTAGAGATGGTAATGTGTGTGTGGGTTCCCCTGTGTTTGGAGTAGAGATGGTAATGTGTGTGGGTTCCCCTGTGTTTGGAGTAGAGATGGTAATGTGTGTGGGTTCCCCTGTGTTTGGAGTAGAGATGGTAATGTGTGTGGGTTCCCCTGTGTTTGGAGTAGAGATGGTAATGTGTGTGGGTTCCCCTGTGTTTGGATTAGAGATGGTAATGTGTGCGGGTTCCCCCACGTTTGGGCAGGTGGGAGATAAGCTGGACCAGTTGCAGAAGGATTATGTAGAGAAGTTGGCTCAGAAGGATGAGCTGCAACGTAAGTCTAGCCTCATGGAGCAGAAGCTGGACCGGGCCGCCAAGCTGGTGTCGGGCCTGGCCGGGGAGCGCGTCCGCTGGGAGAAGACCGTCAAGGTACCGCTGTCCTGGAGCAGTACATTCCCCAAAAACCTACTCTGTGTTACCCTGCATTACACTATACATGAAATCAGAATCTGGGATGTAGTGTGTATTCCATCACACTTCCTGCCACGATACACTGGCCTGTACAGATATAGAAGCTCAGAGTAGATGAGCTGACCTGGGGTCAGGTTACCCCCCTGTCTGTATGTGAAGAGTAAATGTGTTCCCATGAATCCTTATGTGGACAGGGCTCTGTGTTTGTTTTATACACTGACTGCTTTGCACTGTCATCCATTAACATGCAGTGTGTTTCCTCAGCAATGTTATACATTCCAATACGTGAAAACACCTGTCAGGCAATATTGTATTTGCCAAAGAGTGAACAATGTCCCATTATCTGCGATTAACACTCAATAAGCATTATTGTGCATCCCCATTCAGCTACATCACACAGTCTCCTAAACCTGCCTGTGTTGTGTCTCTGTATGTGTGTGTATATATCTCTGTGTGTGTGTGTGTGTGTGTGTGTGCTGGTTTGCATATCAGGATCTTGAGACTGATATGGGCTTCCTGGTTGGAGACTGCCTGCTGGCTGCGGCCTTCCTGTCTTACATGGGCCCCTTCCTGTCCAGCTACAGAGATGAGATGGTCAATAACATCTGGATGAAAGAGGTACACCTGTCACTGTATTATTTCTGTTTCTCATCGTCTTTCACTCACACACACACACACACACACACACACACACTCACACAAACCCACTCTAATATTTTGTCTCTTAAACTCTTTCTCAAATTCAATTTCCTATATTGGCTGAGCAAACACACATTTTCTCTCATCGTATCCGCTGGAGAGATAGAAAAAGCCAAACCGCCGTGTCATAAAACTACAGATACTAAAGGAAATATTTTGCATGTGGAGAGATTGAAGCATAGCCAGGGAAAACAATATTATGGGATTGAATACAAAATTAAACAGTAGGGGAGTGCGTAATAATGAAATTAGCTCACCATCGTATTGAGAGCAAGTGTGGATGTCCGGGCCGTTTGCTCGGTTGTTGTTTGTCTGTGTGCCAGGTATCAATAACCCATCCTGTCAGTACGGCAGAACATGTTTTCTCCCAGGAGCGCGAGCAGTCGGGGGGGGGGGGGGGGGGGGATTACAGTGGACTGATTAGAGTTATTGTTTCTCACCTCATCTCAAACTCGCCTTTGTCTTAATCGCATTGGGCTATAAAACACAGCTCTGGGCTGCTCTTTGGCCCCCATCCCCCTCTTTTGTGTCCTCCAGGTCGCCACGTTTTTCTGGCTGAGTCACGCTTCCTCAAAGCTCGCCTTTGTTCGATACCTTTCCACAGCTGCGAGGCAATCTGTGTGCTTCTTTTTTGGGGGAGTAGCTGCTAATGGCACATCTCTCCGGTTTGCCTTGATTTTTTTTTTTTTCCTTTGTGCGCAAATCTCAGCGGCTCGGGCAATTTTGTTTTTGTTCCGCCGTAATTACGCGCAGTCTCATTTGCTGAGTAGGAGAGAAGCTAAATTGCACAGAGCCTTCCTAGCGCTTACGCGACTGAAGGTGGTGAGCCTCCCGTGCACATTGCTGATAGGAATAATTTGTTTTGGCCTAATTCTGTTTTCCTCCGTACGTATTTATGAAGAAAATGAATGAGGAAAAGAGGGCGTAGTGGTTTATTCGGCACATCAGAGTGGATGGATATTGTTTGCTTGACAGCCATTTTCTTGGGGTTGCACGAGGGAACGAGGTAGTTTTTCTCAAGATAAAGCAAGATAAACTCTAGAACAATCATTTAGAATTATGGAAAAATGAACATTGTAAAGAAGCTGTAATTTTAAGGGGCTGAAAGGTTTCTCTGTGCGATCTCTCCCTCTCTCTCCCTCACAGTTCGAAGCCCTGCAGGTGCCCTGCTCCCCGTCCTTCAGTTTCGCTTCATTCCTGTCCCAACCCACCACGGTGCGCAGCTGGAACATCCAGGGCCTTCCATCCGACGCATTCTCCACCGAGAATGGCGTCATCGTCACCCGTGGCAACAGGTCAGGCTGGCTTCATCTGATGCGTCATGTCTGTCCGTTCTCTGAGCCATCGGCCAATCAAATCAACCCCCCCCCATCCCCGCTTCATCACTGGAAATAATAGTGTGTTCATGTTCAGGAGGTGGTGCGGATCCATTAAATCCCAATGCAAAAGAGAAGAGTCAGAGTAACGGTAACCTGAAAATCTAATACCAGCAAAAAAGATGGAAAGTGTGCTAATGGGAAGGAAGCAGAGAACAGATACAAAAAAGTAAACATTTTCTGTGTTAGGAGGTGATGACAGCCTTATAAGCAACTGTTGCTTCAAATTCACCTCGGAGGAGGTTGTATTTTTGGAAATGAAGCATTTTAGGGAAACAGGGTGTAATTAAATGGCTCCTACTTGGGCTGCCCAATTATGTTCCTGGGTGTCCAGGTGGGTTTTCCATCAACACGAGCAGAGCAGCACTCATTCACTGCAGCCAGAGAGCTGCATTACACCGCTAAGTAGCGCGATCAGGCTGTGCCAATTTAGGGATAAAATAAAAATCTGCAGGATTGTAGGTCTGCAGGAGCAGGTGCTGGTTTCGAGCGAGAAGCGCACAGCAGAATGTGGGCAGTTGTGTTGAGTTTATTAGAGCCCCTCTCCCTGCGTAAGTCTGCATCAGACTATGGGCTGTAAACCTGCATGAGAACTGACTCACAGCGCTGATGCTCGCTGAAACCGTGATGATGCTAAATTACCGTCTCCAGGAGAATCAGCTAATTCTTCCTCCTTCTCACCGAGAGTCGCGCTCTAATTAGCCTTATTAGAGTGATTAATGCTGTGCATTGTATTGTTTCAGGACAGGAACAATGCGATTCTGGAAAAGTATTTAATGAGCAAATCTGCTGCAATAATGACGCGAATGCACAGTGAAAGGGTTTAAACATTGGCAACAGTAATAACAGTCCATTTTTTTTTTTTCCAGAGGCAATGCACTGCACATTTTCATAGTGCTGGTTCTATATGCATCGTCTCTCTCTCCCACACGTGATGTCACAGTCACGTGAGCGTAAAAACATTATGAGAGGAGAAGGCAATTTGCTGTAGCACAGTGAAACTAGTTACGTACTGCACTGGTTACCAGCACTATTACAAGTCATTTGTGGTTATAGAACTCACAGTGATATCTGAAAAATGTTTCATTTCCATCATTTATGTAATTGTTAATATAAAAATTTTGTGTTTCTTTCCTTTTTCCAAATTAATGAATGAAGTGAACTGATGCACTATAATGATCCCTGTAGATTAATTGACTGTGCCAAACCCTTCAGTTTTTAAACTAGGAGCTGGTTAGTAGTTACGCGAAGCTTAATGTGAAGTCAAAGATGTGCCGGTTCATTTTTCCCAGAATGCACAAGTGACTTCAGGCAGACTAATAATGAAGCAGTTGTTTATTGAGAGAAAGAAAGAGGTATAGATTTGGTCAGTCCAGTTTGCACTGCTTTTGTGTACAGTATAACTATGGTACTCATTCATCCTTTGACCTTAGTTTCATTTTGGAAATGATCTGTTGGCTTTAGGTAACTGTTTCACCACAAGGTGGCAGAGGTATCACCTAGACTCGATGCTTGGGTATGTGAGATAAATACTGTAAGAAATGGGTCCACTTCTGCAAAAAATTGCTACCCTGACTCATCGTCCACTTTGCACTTGCAAGTTCATTTACTTCCCTAAGGGAGCATGCAGAGAATCCCAAGCTACATAGCAGTGAACTGTATTTTCCCTTGGTAAGTAAACCTTATTAGAAATTAAAGTAAAAATTTACCCTTTGACCATGGCTTCATTGAAATTACGTGGAGTCACGTGATATGAAGCTTTCAGCTGGTCAGCGCCACAAGACGACTAACGTGCGCCGGTCGAATGGCATTGATTTCAGACCCTGACTACTTACTTATCAACGGAATATATTATTTCACTGTCGTGCTGCTGGGGACGGAAGGTACCCTTTTTAGTTTTAAAGATACTCTGCGTGCTCCTTAATGAATGTAGATCTACCGTTAGTGTTGGGGGCCGCCTTAACCCTTAGAATGCTAAATGCAATTATTGTTGCTCAGTGATGCAAGATATCAAAATCAAAGTTGTTGAAAAGTTGCCACAGTATTCAAAAATTCAAGAATTTATTTCAGCGCTCCAAGGGTTAAATTTATAACCCTGCTGTGGGTGTTTACAGTTTGGTTTCGCTGCTGCGTTAACTTTTCCTTGAGTCTCTCGCTCACTCTGACGGGGTTTTTGTCTCTCTGTGTTTGTCTCTCTCCTCAGATGGCCTCTAATGGTCGACCCTCAAGGACAGGCACTCAAGTGGATCAAAAACATGGAAGCAGAGCGAGTGAGTGCCGCCGATTTACATATTCACTGCCGTTCTCTCCCTGGGCGCTCCCACTCTTTACCGCCTCTCTTTCATGCTGGATGTATTCCAGGCAGCAGCGCGCGGCGCAGCGCTCTGCGTTCACCAGGGCCCAGCGCCACACTGGGAATCACGTTACCCAGAATTCCTAATGACTCGACATGGAGTAAAGTGCACTTACGTGTGCTCCACCAGGGGGAGGTGAAAGAGTTATACATGCGTCCCATCACTGGTCATCTATCCCGCTGACTCCTGGTCAGGGTTGTAGAGGCGGCTGGAGCGTATCCCAGCATGCAATGGGCAATTACAGGAACTCGCCCTGGCCGTATCACCAATTTATTGTAGAGTCTCACCCCATTCACTCACACAGTCAGACTGTAGGCGATTCAGAGATACTGATTGGCCTTGGATGCTTCCCTGGGTCACCTAGAAAGCCCTTGCGGTCACTGTAAGGCCTCAAGCCAGATTCGGACCTACAGGGTACTCACCGGGTGGAGGCAGTGCTGTCTGCCCCACTGTGCCGCCCTTATTAAATATTGCCATTATCATCGAATAATCAACTCGTAAGGAGACTGTGAGGCACAGACCCTTGGGCAGCGGATTGTCATGTCTGTACGTTGCTCATATGTGCCTCCTGTTGGCCAGACGGGCGCTCGTCAGGAAGATTCTAAGCTTGTTCATGTTTAGGTATCCTCCGCCCTCGTTCTGAGCTTGCAAAGATTAAACCAACGAGCATATAAGAAGCGGTGGCTGACAGGCGCGTGCTTCGGAGGAGAGCCGGGAACTGTCTTCACTCTCCTGAGTTGGCAACAAGGGGTCGTATACGAGCAAGCCTTGTACATAGTACCCCAATCGGGCATTCTAGATTTGGGTGGGATTGGAGATGCCGACAGAAAATGGTTCCTCTAGTATTTTTGGGTGACTTGACAAGAGAAAGGTCAATATTTAAGTAGGTCTATTTTTTTAATTTGGCATCTCCAATGCCACCCGTATCTGGAATGCCTTATTAGAGAACTATGTTCACAAGCTTGCTCGTATGCGACCCCGTCTTGCAATTTCGAGAGAGCAAAGCCACTGCTTTTTTTGACGCTCATATCTTGAAACTTCGCCTGCTCAGAATGAGGGCGGAGGATATCCGAACATGTGCAAGCTTAGAATGTTACTGGCCAACAGGAGGCGCTGTTGCAACAAACAATGCTGCTACTCAGTAATCCCTGTCTCTCCCAAGTAATTTCCCTGCAGTGTGAAGCCAATTGCTTGCTGCACTGAAAAGGCTACCGACCACTGCCAGTGCTGTTAAGACCAGGGATCGAACCCAGGTCGTGGCGGTCACTACTGCTCCGCAATGCCAGGCCTTAACTGAGCGAGCTAACCCGGTAGCCTAAGTAGATCATTTCTAATCCACTAATCTCTTTATGATCAAACGTCCTCATTCCTTGTTAGGGTGTTTGTAGGCGAGAGTCCTGGTGAGTCTGCAGTAGGTGAGAGGTGGGAACACGAATTGGACTGGGTCGATTTTATCGCTGGGCTCAGTGTGATACTAATGGTCTGCTTTTATATTTGATCTCCAATATTGTGTAACCACTTACAGTCCAATCGGATCCCCCGGTGTGTGGTAGCCCAGGGTCAAGAGTGATCAATGTGCCCGTGGCGCCGTACGGCGCTTTGTGGAAATACCGGCCCGGCACAAAGCCTGCCTTTGAGCTTCTGTCGATATGACGAGCGCCGCGCAGTTCAATGGGAATTCAACTGAAGCAAGTCTACTGATATTTCTTTCCTGAAGCGACGTTCCTTCACCTTTAGCTGGAATTTCTCCCTCCATCTCCAACTTTTTCTTCTATAGTTTTCAGTCCGACGGCTATTCTCTCTTCATCGATTTCTCTGAACGGTTTGTTTCCACCCGGTGTGATACACTTTCTTCTCTGTGTGTAAGCGACCGCAAACGCGCATATAATAACGCATCGTTGAGGAGCGCTTATAGCCTGGTCGGAGTGTGACTGAGGCCTTTTCATCATTAGCACTTAGACTCTCCAGGTCGCTGTGTCGGGCTCTCGCGTCGACCCTGTCATTCCTCCTCCCCCCTCCCTCCCGCGCCTTTGTTCCTGTCTTTTCTCATTCGCCCGTTTTCAAAGGCGCTGACCTTTTCCGCAGCATTGCGCCGCTATCGAGCCGATGGACCTTTAAGCGCGCGGTAACGACGCAGGCGAGCACTGGCATTTAGGGACATACTTTGAATTGTTTGATGTTGACGGCCTGTCGTTTCTCCCCCCTCCTTCTCCAGGGCCTTAAGATCATTGACCTGCAGATGCCCGACTTCCTGAGAACCCTGGAGAATGCGGTGCAGTTCGGGTCACCAGTTCTGCTGCAGAACGTTCAAGAGGAGCTGGACCCCGCTCTGGCGCCCATCCTCAACAAGTCCGTGACGCGTGTCGGTAAGCCCCTCCCCTTCTCTGACCCCCTCCCCCACCACCAAACCCCCGCTAACCCCTCTGAGTTGCCAAAACATTCTCTCTGGTGGGGTGTTGGGGCACAACTGTCAGTTATAGCGGTCTCATTCACACTGCACTGAGTCAAATCTTACTCTGCCTCTTACTGCTGTTTATCGTGTCACATCGCTGCAAGGCAGAGGTGCTCAAAATTTTTCCGGCTTACCACTTCAAAAGGCAAAAAAAGTTGCCCGTCATCCCAGTAAAATTGGATTTCGTTTATATAAATCATAAACAGTTCAGGCGATTGAAGTAATGGTTCAGGTTAGCAAAATGGCCTTCTAACATCAGGGCGCTTTAGTCGTTTATGTGGCTACTTGAATCACATTCCTGTAATGTGAGGTTTGTGGTCATAATCCCCACCCCCTGCAGTGACTCTGTACCCCTTCCCCCAGTTTGAGTACCACTGTCTTTTTTTTTTCTCTTAAATTTGGCATCTCCACTCCAACCCGAAGGTGGAGGATACCTGAACATGAGCAAGCTTAGAATCTTCCTAATGAGCGCCCCTCTTGCCAACAGGGGGCGCCTGAGAACTTTGTTATTTACAATCCCCTATCCCGGGAAACCCTTCCCAATTTGCATTCCTGTAGCACGTTGGCCAATTGCGAGCTACTCTGAAAAGAGCTGCTGACCACTGCTGGCTGGTACGAGGCGTGAGTACCACTGTCTTAAGGGAAGAGGCGCTCTGAGATCCATTTAACCCCCACAGCAGGCACTAATAGTTAACAGCTGGATGAAGTCCCCGGTTGCTGAATGAGGTGTGCTGTGTCAGGGTTGGCCTGAAATCCTACTGGATGCGTCAACAGATCTTCGAGATAAGGGTTGGCTGTCGTTTCCTCCAAGCCTTTTCCCTTAATCTATAATGATATGACACGGTTAATCGCAGTTAGATGCAGAGTGATGTGATTAGGTGCATAAATGTGACTGTAAGATTCAACCTGTTACGCCCCGACTGCACTCCCTCTGACACTCAAGAGATTACTAAAAAACGAGCCGGACCACTCAATTGTGACAGGTGTGTTAATTGGCCCTTCACCATCTCAAAATGTCTAAATTGGTGGTTTGTTGTGCATATTTACGAATCTTCGCACCACAGATCTGTTCGCATCAAGCCATTATTGCAGCTGTACTGTGGCGTTTGCAGTCCTATCTGTCGACGCCTCACTCCCAGCTCGATCTGTTCCCGTACACCAGGCATCTCTAACCCTGTTCCTGGAGAGCTAGCATTCTGAAAGATTTCACTTCAACCAAAGCAAAATGCACCTCATTTACCAGCCAGAGTTATGGAGGAGCTGCTAATCAGCTGAATCAGGCATGTTGAATTAGGGGCGGAGCAAAAAACTACAGGGTGGTAGCTCTCCAGAAAGTGCGTTGGAGACCCCTGGTGCACACAGGCACCACCGTCCTGAACACAAACCCCTCCCTCCTGCGCTGTCCCATGCTTTACTGACCGCTGCGTCCTGACCTGCGTCTGCCACAGGGGGGCGCCTGCTGATCAAACTCGGGGACAAAGAGGTGGAGTACAGCCCTGACTTCCGCTTCTACATCACCACCAAGCTGTCCAATCCTCACTACACGCCTGAGATCTCCACCAAGACCACCATCGTCAACTTCGCCGTCAAGGAGCAGGTTAGCACGTTAGCGCCACTCCTGGGGGCATGATACAGGGTGTATGTGTGCCTCTGTGTGTATCTGTGTTTGTGTGAGTGTGTGCATGCGTATATGTGTGTCTGTGTGTGGATTTGTTTGTGCGCTTATGTCAGACTGACTCATTCCTGAAATGATAGTATTTTGAGTACATTTAAGTCTCATGCAATGATTGCAATGATATGATAAAAACTACAGTCAAATTTCCACATTCTTGTATTTCCTAGAGCCAAAGCATGTGTAGATTGCGTCCCAGGGTTTGTTTCTTGTAGATAAATGCTGCATGTGTTAGGTTTGCGTATTTTGTGTGCGTGTTTGTGTGTGTTTATCTGCATGCGTGCGTGTGCGTGTGCATGTTGCTATGCGTGTGTACGTTTTGTGCGTGCGTACGTGTGCATATGGGCATATGCCTGCTTATTTATGGGCATGTTTCTGTTTTTATGCACGTGTGTCTGTGCTTGTACGCACGTGCATGGATGTCTGTTCGTGTGCATACATGTCTGTGTGCACATGCATTCGCGTGTGCTCCGAGTGGATGTTTGCTCATGTGCATGCATGTTGGCGTTTGCTTGTCCGTCCACGTGGATGCATTTGTGTCTGCGTAGCTCTGTGCATGTGCTAGCATGTTTGCGTATGCGTGTCTGGTCACGTGCATGCATTTGTGTCTGTGCAGTTCTGTGCATGTGTGTGCATATGTTTGCTCATGTGCTTGCATGCATGCATGCACGCATGTGCGTTTGTGCACCAGGGTCTGGAAGCCCAGCTGCTGGGGATTGTGGTGCAGAAAGAGCGCCCAGAGCTGGAGGAGCAGAAAGACTCTCTGGTGATCAACATCGCCACCGGCAAGAGGAAGCTGCAAGAACTGGAGGACGAGATCCTCAGGTAACCCCCCCCATCAGGGCCTGGCGCTCCCGTGCGCAGCGTCGGCTCCTCTGCCTACAAAGGGTGTTCAAGGTGAACCGCGTCAAAATGCTCGCAAATTGAGGTCGACCGTCTCCGCTTTGATCTCACGCTCATTGTTTTTCAAATCCAGTGTGCAGGAGCGCGGCGCCGCTGAGCAAAATGATTGTGTCACCGTCCCAGGACTTACGGCCTCACCATCAGGTGTATATTTATAAATACGCGGTGAGCGATTCCTCCCTCACAGGGAATAGGATCGCGGCAACGCAGGACTCACCTCTCAGTCGTATTTCATTCGCGGAGATTACATTAGACTTTGGCTGAGACCGCGACAGGGTATGAAAGGTGCGCTCGTATAACCGGCTCAGACTGCAGAAGGAATGCTTGTACACAAGACGGGCTGCGGCTGTTAAAAGGAATGAGCGTTGTTTAATCTACAGAAGAGCTGGCGATGACAGGCTCAGCAGACGGCAGCACACTCCGTTTGATTAACTCGACGCGAGTCGGCGGCGACGCACGAGAGGAAGTCTTTTCCCCGTGTCTCTCAAACCTCCCATCACCCCCTGCTGTTTGATGATTAGGAGATATTTTATATAGCTCTATCATGTTTAGCTTCCCCTGCGTCCTTATCCCTGGTAGGAAACCCGTGTCTTCCGCTCGTCCTGACACTTTGGCTTCATGAAGGGCGTGCAAAGAATCGCTAATTGTCACTTGAGAGCACGGGAGGGGGCGGTGCATGTCTTATCCCAGGGTGTACAAGGTGCAAGGTGACACTTTCTCCTGCGAACGGGGAAATACGAGTGTGCATCCAAATCCGCCTTTGAAGATCACTGCTTATTATTCATTTCCCGCGCAGCTCCCAATGAATGTTGGGGCATTTGCATTTTTCAGCTGTTATGGCCCCAATTTGTTATGACCTATCAGACGGCAAGGGATGACAGACAAAAATTTTTTTAAAACTTTAACAGATTTAATTAAACAAACAAAAACTGACCAAGATTGATATAAACATTTACAGTCCCTTTGGTGGGGTTGCTTTGCGATGATCTGGGACAGGAAAATGCTCCAACACAGGTAAAAATCCACAGAAAGCTTCACAGGTCTTGAAAAGAGTGACAGGCCTGGTCAAATGTATCCTTCTCCTCGCAATTTCTTCTGCTACTTTACTCTCTCAGTTTTTCTCCCTATATACTCTTTTGCAGCTTCCTCCCACCTTTTAGACTTTTTTCAATTTTCTGGGACTTTCCCTCTCAGACATACCCAGGACATGCCCAAACCTAGCTCCAGACTGGGCTTAACAAAAAAAGGTCAATACTGCCATCTAGTGGCTTTTTTTCCAATTACACAGCGATAATTCTGAGAAATATTGAACATCCCTGATAAGAAAATCAAGTTCCTGGTGAAAGATAATTTAGTTCTCCTTCTGCTTAACATGTGACAAAACAGAAACTGCATTGTCTTTGTGCTGTTGCCGTAGCACCCGTCATTTTCATCAACGACCCGTTTTCATTCTTTGCCCCTGATGACATCATAAAGGGGATTCATTTGTTAATTTAGCCCAGTATTGAGCCGTTTCGGCTTCCCTTGTTTATTTTGCGCTTCAGTGAGACAGCCAATCAGCGAAGAGCCTTGTTTTCGCTGACACTCCACTCAGTTGAAATACCAGGCAGTTATTGAGGAGAGAAATTAGACCAGAGACTGGCTTCTAATGCTGAATTATGGGTTTTCTCTCCACGAACATCAAAACCTTTTTTTTTAACTGACTCCAGGGCATTGTCTTCTATTGTTAAAATAGTGTAATATGGGGTTTTTTTTATAACTGTAATTAAAAGCTTCATGCAGTTTTAAAATGGTTCAGTACGAAGTTACTGTTCACCTTTTGTCTTGTTTAGATTTAATCTTCTTAGTATGAGCTGAATAGCAGCTTGTGTTGAGCGGGTTTCTCTGAAGCCTTGTTGGATGTGATGTAGGGTAAATTGCTTGTAAGTGAGCAGAATGTCGCTTTTCAGGTGCTTTGCTGCTATTTTCTCTGATGACTGACCAAATTTGCCTGTAGTTACTCACTTGAGAACAATCTCCAGATTTCAAAATGGGCAGAAAACAGTCATTTATAGATTTTCATGAACACCAACAGTTATTTTTATGTGGAGATTACATTATCAAATGGGTTATCAGTGCTGGTAAATTGTCACTCTAATATTGTGGTTTGTATTTCCAGGTGGAACCCCCCTGGAAATTAAATCTTAAATTCTCTTTTATCTATCTTTTATTGGTCCTTGGGGATATATAGTATATTTGTACGAAGTAGGAGAAGATGACTGCTTTTTTCAAGAACAAATTTACAAATCTAAAGATTTTACTTTCTTAGGGGCTTGATATAAACTGGGCATGATACTTTTTCATCCCAAAGTAACATCACATTGTACGCGAGTAATTCTCCAAGCTTCATCAATAATGTGCTCAAACAAGCACGGAGTTGACGTCAGTCACCCCTCCTGCATCAGAAATGTTCAGTAAATGTTCACTAATGAGGCTATTTGGCTATCTTTGATATTATCATCCCTCGGAATGTGATGCAGGGAATATCGCTGTCAAACCATCACATAGTCAGTTTACAATTTAGTTTGCCCGGCTACGTGTTCCTGGCCGACCAGAATTGGTTGCTACAGAGCAATGAACTAACAAATTTTAACCGGCTTAACCCCTATTATCCCTGCCGAGGCTGCATCAGTTGTTGCCTCGCCTATGCAGACCTCCAGCCACACCCGGTAATGGCGTGTCTGGGGTTCGAACACCTGACCACAGCGCTCCCTGACAAACATGAGAGCACCTTAGTGCTGTCAAGGTTAAATCTAGTTTCTCCGCGTTAAGCTTCTGTTTTTCTTCAAATGATATTGCGGTGCACTTAATCATTAGTGCGGATCTGTTTGTTTGCTTTTTATTTAATTATAGAATTCCTGAGTGTTTCCTCCATATATTACTCAAGTGACAGTGTTAGTTTTTTTACTGTCATTTTCCAGATCATTGGAGGACAACAAATGATCCCACTTGACATTTTCCAATTCAATCTCATAATCAGATCCTGTCTAAGAGAAATTTTTGTAATTCAGAGTTTGTCTTTCCTGGAAAATGTGGCCTCTTGCGCATCCTGACTCTCCATGTATTCGTTCTTGACTTGTGCACACAGTTTAAGCTGGATTCTCCCATGAGAATCATTAGTTTTTCGCAATTTCATTCTTCAGAGATGAAAAGACATTCCAGAAGAGATGAATTAGTTACATTTGTGAAGACAGACTTGAATTGACTGTCAAGACTCTGATAAAAAAAAATTTGACTGGAGATAGAAAACTCTTAACTACTGAAGTGAGGTTCGCTGTAATTCTTTTTTGAGTGGGAAGCACATTTGCACAAATACGCTTTATGAAAACTGGTAAATTCCTAATAGGCTCATTGTTTGTGTTTTTGTGTGAAAATGTGTGTGTGTGTGTGTGTGTGTGCGCGTGTGCGTGCGTGCGCTGTGGTGGCGTACAGGCTGCTGAACGAGGCGACGGGCTCCCTCCTGGATGACGTGCAACTGGTCGAGACGCTGCACGACTCCAAGGTCATAGCCAGCGAGGTGACACAACAGCTGGAGAGCAGCGAGAAAACGGAGATCGAGATCGACACGGCCAGAGAGGTGAGGGCTGAGGAGAAGGAGCAGGGTGGGGGTGAGGGTGAGGGAGGAGGCGCAGGGGGAGGGGTGGTGGGGACCGAGGGGTGAATTAAGGGCAGTGTGTATGAACATCTGTGATTATGCACCGTGATAGGAAGTAGGCTGCTGTTAGCATGAGCGCCGGGCTGTTTAATTTCCTGTCTTTTCAGGCTTTTGGCAAATGCTAAATCTTTACTTGAAAAGTAGTTTTTCTGTGATTAATAATATATATGTGCTTGTGTGTGTATGTTTGTGCGTGTGTCTCTCAGTGTGTGTTTGTGTGTACGTGTCTGTGTATATGCACATATGTGTGTACATCTGCTTGTGTTTGCGCGTATGTGCATGTGTTTGTGTGTGAGTGCGCGTGTGTGCGGGAGCATGTTTGTGTGTACGTGTCTCTCTGGGTGTGTGTATGCGCATATTTGTGTGTGTGTGAGTGTGTGTGTGTGTGTGCGTGTGTGTGTGTGTGTGTGTGCATGTGTGTGTTGGTACGTGTGCGTGTTTTTGTGTGTGAGTGTGTGTGGGAGCATGTTTGTGTGAACTTGTCTCTCTGGGTGTGTGTATGCGCATATTTGTGTGTGTGTGTGTGTGTGTGTGTGTGTGTGTGTGTGTGTGTGTGTGTGCGTGTGTGTGTTTGTACGTGTGCGTGTTTTTGTGTGTGAGTGTGTGTGGGAGCATGTTTGTGTGTACGTGTCTCTCTGGGTGTGTGTATGCGCATATTTGTGTGTGTGTGTGAGTGTGTGTGTGTGTTTGTACGTGCGCGTGTTTTTGTGTGTGAGTGTGTGTGGGAGCATGTTTGTGTGTACATGTCTCTCTGGATGTGTATATGCGCATATTTGTGTGTGTGTGTGTAACTGTGTTCTTGTGCATCCCCAGGGTTACCGGCCCTGTGCCCAGAGGGCCTCCATCCTGTTCTTTGTGCTGAATGATATGGGGAGGATGGACCCCATGTACCAGTTCTCTCTGGACGCCTATATCGACCTGTTCAACCTGAGCATCGAGAAGAGCCAACGCAGCCCCAAACTGGAGGAGAGGATCGAGTTCCTCAACGACTACCACACCTACGCCTTATACAGGTAACAGTGTCTTACCACACCTACGCCTTATACAGGTAACAGTGTCTTACCACACCTACGCCTTATACAGGTAACAGTGTCTTACCACACCTACGCCTTATACAGGTAACACTGTCTTACCACACCTACGCCTTATACAGGTAACACTGTCTTACCACACCTACGCCTTATACAGGTAACACTCTCTTACCACACCTACGCCTTATACAGGTAACAGTGTCTTACCACACCTACGCCTTATACAGGTAACAGTGTCTTACCACACCTACGCCTTATACAGGTAACACTCTCTTACCACACCTACGCCTTATACAGGTAACACTCTCTTACCACACCTACGCCTTATACAGGTAACACTCTCTTACCACACCTACGCCTTATACAGGTAACAGTGTCTTACCACACCTACGCCTTATACAGGTAACACTGTCTTACCACACCTATGCCTTATACAGGTAACACTCTCTTACCACACCTACGCCTTATACAGGTAACACTCTCTTACCACACCTACACTGTGTACAGGTAACACCCCTCTCTGTGAGTGTGCCCATAGGAGCATTCATTCATACGCCTGCATGTAGGTAGACCTGTCAGATCGTCGGAGACTGAAGGGGTGGTTGATGTTTTCTGTTTTTGTGTATGTGCACGCCCAGGTACACCTGTCGCGGCCTCTTCGAGCGACACAAGCTGCTCTTCAGTTTCCAGATGTGCGTAAAGATCCTGGAAGCTGCAGGCAAACTGAACATGGAGGAGTACAGCTTCTTCCTGCGCGGAGGCGTGGTGTGTACTGGGACGGGGGGTCAGAGGGCGGGTTTGGGCAGTGGAATTGGGGGGCCTTCAGGCATGGTGTTTCCGGGGGGGCATCACAGTCTACTGTCCTCTGTCCTCCAATCAGAGATCATTTCTCTAACTTGAGCACTGACTCCATTTACATACTGCCACTTTGTGCATCTTGAGGTAATTGGTCAGCTAAAAGGTCAAGTGGAAATGGATCCAAGAGGCATCCGGGCTGGATTAAAATTGGATTTAAATTGAGAGGAGCCATCAGTTGTATTGTGGCAGCAGAGTGCTGAAGTGGTGATTGGATCGCTCTACAGAAGCTGACTGTCAGCTCTGCACTCTGCCGAAAATATTACATCACCAGCCACGCCCCCAGGCCTTGCCGCCTCCTGCATTGCAGCAGCCGCAAACTGACACTGGTTTCTGCCTTCGGTACCAGATTATCTGTCTTCTGCCAACTTAACACGAGGGCCACAATCTTGTTAATGCTCCCCTCTGCCTAAAAACACAGCCAATAAACTGACATTTGTGTTTTGTGAGGGAAATTGGCAGATCAGATTTGTATGTGTTTCTTGAGGACTCTGATGGGGCCAGAAGTGTTTATGGAATGTCGCTAAACCATATTCAGGAATTCATATGAATGACACTTGAAATAACTAGAGTGAAAGGATCCGCTATCGTGCGCCACAGAGACGTCCTGAGAGCCAATCACCGCGCTGAGAAATCCCGAGAGCCAATCGCCTGCTTCGGTTCATGTCCATTTGTCTGTTGTTGTAGGGATTTTCAAAAAACACGGAGGTTGAATGGCGAAGCTTTTTCCCCATTTCCCTTTTAATGGCCAAAATTTAATGTTCTCTTTTGAGTGGTGAGCACTCTTTCTTGGTCTAATTCGAGAAAAATTTTGTCAGAGCACCGCACTTATTTTTCTGGAGTCGGAGTAAATCACAAATCGTAAATCACGTAGCGTTTTCCGCCTTTAATGACTCAGAGAAATGTGTTTCACCGACTGTCCCCTCACCTGCAGTCATGTGATTTCCTTCTCATAATTAAATTCAGTTGGCTTTATTGGTATTGGACATTTGGATCAAACTTGTCCCCAAAGTAGTTTAAGTTGTTAAATAGTAAGTATATCTCTCTCATACACCATCCCTTCTCGGTCTTGATCTCTCTTTCTCTCTATTTCTCTCTGTCCATCTGTCCTCTCAGGTCCTGGATAAGGAGGGACAAATGGACAACCCCTGCCCTGGGTGGCTGTCGGACGCCAACTGGGACAATATCACAGAACTGGACAAGCTGAGCAGCTTCCACGGGATAATGATGTCGTTCGAGCAGTACGTCCGCGACTGGAACCGGTGGTACACCAGCGATGAGCCCGAGAACGCCACTCTACCCGGTGTGTTCGCCTGGCTGTGTGTGTGCGTGTGGGTGCGTGCACGCACGGGCGTATCCGTGTGTGTGTGTATGTGGGTTTGTATATGCGTGTGTGGGTGTGTATGCAGCTGAGATATAGGCCAAAGTTCAAATCCAGCTATACTGGCAGAGGTATGGGCTCTTCTAGAGTCCAGCTCTAGTTTTCAAAAAAATATTTTCCTTCTTTCTTCTGATTATATTAATCATGGTTTTTATTACTCCTGGATATAGCGAAGCTTAAGAAGGAGTCTTGTGATGTAACTTGAATGTCACTCATTCACCAATCAATCAATCAATCAATCAATCAATTTGCTGTTAGCATGACCAGCGGCAGTAAGATTAATGTGATCTTGGTATGGATGACTGATCCCTAGTTCACAAACAGCTTATCCAGGATTTAACCATAGTGTCGCTTTGTTTTTAATGTGCGTCCTCTCTGGCTGACTGTCTCCCTGTCTTCGTTTAGGCGAGTGGCAGAACTCGTGCTCCGAGCTGCAGCGCATGCTGATTGTGCGCTCCCTCCGCCAGGACCGAGTCTCCTTCTGTGTCACCTCCTTCATCGTCAACAACCTGGGCAGCCGCTTCGTGGAGCCGCCCGTCCTCGACATGAAAGCCGTGAGTATCTCCCGACTACCAGGCAATGCCGGGGTAATCTGCGGCTTCGGAGCCAAAATGGCCGCCATTAGTTGTAGCCACACAAGCTTCGTCATAATGTTTTTCTCAATGAATTTGCGGCTTCGGAGCCAAAATGTCTTCCAATGTCTTGTGTATGTTTTGCTGTAGAAGCATCCCCTTACTGCACAAGACCTTCCTCCTCTCTCTCCTGCTCTGCCTCAAGAGAACTTTTTTTGAGTACTGGAACACGCGCAGTATTTGACTCAGTGACTTTGTGACCTGAGAGCCATAATGGCAGCTGTTGTTACACAAGTTTAGCCGAAGTTCCACAGCGCGCTCTCTAATGGACGTGTTGCTAAGGGGCCAAAATTACTGCCTTCGATAGGCACCACCACTGCACCCCACATTATGTTGTGAGTTACTTAGCTTGTCCTTTGAGATGTTGGCAGGAAGTTGGCAAATGATTAATGTGTTCATCTCTTAGCGTATCCCCTGGGACGTTCCGGAGTGAGTTCGTACCCCCTTCCTGTGTTAATGGCCTCAGTGTCCATGTGTTGCAGGGTGTTTTAAGGTTGCCTGTTGTCCACTAGTTCTCTCGTATTACCCCCCCACCCCTCCCAGAGGTTAATGAGTTTTCCTTGGGTTTTTTGAGTGTCGCCAGATCTGGACTCTCTCCAAATGACTCACTCAAGAGTTAAGGGGTTTGTCGGTTGCCAGATCTGAAATTGCATTCAATTTCCCCATCATAGTTGATGTGTGCGCTGCGCAGGGTTTTCTGACGGCCGCCAGGGCTGAACTTGTTTCCCTGCATATTAACTGTGGCTAATGTGTTTCTGTAGGTTGTCGAGGGTTGCCAAGATCGTGTCTTACCCCCCTGTTAATGAGTTTGGCTCAGGTTGCTTGAAGGTTGCCAGATCTGAGCCTGTTTCCCCGGGCCTTGCCCCAGAGTTGATGAGTTTTCTTCAGTTCTATTTGAGAGTTGGAGGGTGGGAGGTTAATTCCCTTATGTGCCCATCATAGTTAGCGTTTTCCATGCGTTGTTTGAAGGCTGCCCATTCTGCACTTTTTTGGCGCCTCGTCGAGAATTTGAGTTCGCTGCCAGGTGTGGACTTGTGTCTTCGTGTGTGTCGTACCCCCCACCAGGTCGTAGAGGACTCCACCACCAAGACGCCGCTGATCTTTGTGCTGTCCCCGGGAGTCGACCCGACTGGGGCGCTGTTGCACCTGGCTGAGAGCTCGGGGATGGCCGAGAGCTTCCACGCCCTGTCGCTGGGCCAGGGCCAGGCCCCCATCGCCACCCGCATGATCAAGAATGGCGTGAAGAACGGCGAGAGGCCCGAACCCCCCCCCCGGAGACCCGTCTGACCTCTGCACTCGTCTGTCAGGAACGGCGTGCGGTGCCGTACGCAGTATATATTATGTGTAGAATTTCGTAAAAAATAACGAACAATGATTACAGCAGGGTTTTAATGGCGAATAATGGCTCCTGAGTGCTGTGGATATTGTGGACATCTGAAAGGATAGTAAATCATTTTTCCACATATTATCAATGAGTGGGAGACGTGTCCTTATGTCAGGACAAATCACCAGGCGTCCAGTTATCATCTGCATGGGGTCTGCAGGTGGGGAGTCATAACTTCACTCAAAATTCAATAGAATCAGCCTCTCTCACTCTCTCTGACTTTTTTTAAAATTTCAAAATGCTTTATTGGCACGACGTACTTTCCAAACACATATCGCCAAAGCATAGTAATCAATCAATCATTATAAAATGCCATTTAAGTGCTAACAGTGAGTACAAATGTGAGCATTGACCGTTTGAGCTCTGAATACAATTTCAAGGGAACAAAAATGTAGTTATCCTGAGCTGTTGAAAACCTATCACGGGGCAACTTGTTTAAAAGAGCTCCCTGCGGGAGTTGCCACGTGATAGGTTTTCAACAGCATCTGATTCAGATATCTTACATCATTTGGTAAATGCAGTTGCCTACAGTGCTGAAAGGGTTAAACAGACATTTATTACCCCCCCATCTCTCTCTCTCACTCTCTCTGACCTTAATATCAGAATGCTTTATTGGCTCGACATACTTCCAAACACATATTGCCAAGGCGTAGTAATCAATCATGATAAAATAATATTTGAGTGCTAACAGAGAGTATAAATATGAGCATTAAACAGACATTTATCCCCCCCTCCCCCCATCTCTCTCTCTCTCTCTCTCTCTCTCTCTCTCAGGTCACTGGGTCTTCCTGGCTAACTGCCACCTCTCCCTGTCCTGGATGCCTCAGCTGGATAAGCTGGTGGAGCAGCTGCAGGTGGAAGAGCCGCACCCCAATTTCCGCCTGTGGCTCAGCTCCTCCCCCCACCCCGAGTTCCCCATCGCCATCCTGCAGGCCAGCATCAAGATGACCACCGAGCCGCCCAAGGCGAGCGTCTGACCGCTAATACGACACGCACATGCTCGCACTGCACGCGTTTTGTTTTCATGTTTTGTCGGAACATGCCATTGACTTACATTCATTCCCTGACCTATAACCCTAACCTCAACCGTCAGCACTGCACGCCTCATCCTAACCTAACCTCAAGCTTTGCCTTAACCTTAACCTAAGCCGAAACTTAACCGCTTACACTAAAATGGCTCTGTCACCTTGCGCGGACCTGAGAATGTCCCCATGAGGATTGGAAAATTCTTATATTTCAACGCTTGTGGGGACATTTGGTCCCCCCCAAACAGTAGGAAGACATACACATACACACACTCTCACATACACAAACTCATCCAAATGCAGGGTCAATACAAGGGCACACAGTCTCAGAGCCTCCCTCTTTCTCTCATACACACACATGCACGCACTCACACACACTCCACGCTGAGATGATACAGTGTTGATTCAGGGGTACATTCTGAGTGACACCTGTGTCACTGCAAAGCTGCAGCCGATCAGTGTGACGCCCCCTCTGCTGACCTGTCGCGTCTCACTGGCTCCCCCTGCAGGGCATCAAGTCTAATATGAAGCGTCTGTACCAGCTGGTGACGGAGGCCCAGTTTAACCGCTGCACCAGGCCCAACCTCTACCGCAAGCTGCTGTTCGCCCTCTGCTTCTTCCACAGCGTCCTGCTGGAACGCAAGAAGTTCCTTCAGCTGGGCTGGAACATTGTCTACGGGTTCAACGACTCCGACTTCCAGGTGCGGAGAGAGGGGCGCGAGGGAGAGAGAGAGGGAGGGAGGGTGTGAGGGGACAGCGAGAGGCGGGGGCAGAGGCGGAGGGGCGGAAAGACAGAGGGCATTGATCACCGTTTGCCGGAGTTACTCGTTAAATTTGTTAAACTCTACGTAGTTCTGGTGAAGCCGTTTCAGTTGAATTGAAATTAATGGGGCAGAAGGTGTGGGGCGTAGGCCGGTTAATGAGTGAGAGAGAGACAGAGAGAGGGAGGGAGAGAGAGAGAGGGAGAGAGAGAAGGGGTGAGAGTAAGCGGATAAGGGAAGTATTTGGGGAAATATGAAGAGCATTATCATCTATGCTAGTATCAGTATTTTAATTCGATTTTACTCTGTGTAAACTGCTGGTGGTCCTGCCTCTGCTGCGCTAACATGCTGTGCTAACATGTTATGCTAATCCTCTATGCTAACACGCTACGCTAAAGTGCTGCGCTAATGTACCGTGCTTCACGCCCCCTCCCCAGGTGAGCGAGAACCTGATGAGTTTGTACCTGGACGAATACAAGGAGGTCCCGTGGGATGCCCTCAAGTACCTCATCGCCGGGGTAAACTACGGGGGTCACGTGACCGACGACTGGGACCGGAGGCTGCTGACCACCTACATCAACGACTACTTCTGCGAAAAGGCCGTAAATGAGCCCTTTTACAGGTGAGACGCACAACACTGTTCGTTAAGCTCTCAGAAATGCACACACACACACACACACACACTCACAAAGGCACACATGCATACCGATATGCATGCTTAAATGACTTCTTAAGTGGAATGCCGTGACTGTGCTCTTCTACTAGTAAGACGCTCAGTGCGTTACCCTGAACTCTCAGGCGCGCACACACACAGCGTGCCAGAATTATCCGCAGTTCCATGCACCACAGTAAACACTCACAGTCAAGCCCACTTCCGCCAACAGTATTCTAGACGTTGCCACAGTATTTCACACGTACCAATAAAGAGCCCACAGATAAACACAGTCACTGGCGCACACTCACACATGCACACAGCAACCCCTGATCTAGGCAGTTGAGTTTGCGCTGTAAAATTGCCCCTGATGAGAGTGTGTGATAGCAATAATGTAATCTAATTTACCCAGTGTCTGCTCAAACGCCCATCATCACACATGCATTCTCAATCCCGCGCGTTGCCTCTCATGCAAACACACTCCCGCAAATATGCACGCACAGATAAGATTTCTATAACAGGCCCGATAAGAAACAGTCAATCATACTGCAACAGAGTGCGAAAATGTCTTGGATCAGCTGCGTGCTGTTCGCCGGAAGAGCATGAGCTCCCCCATGTGGCGATATGCGTTTCTACACCTCAGCTTTTCTCTCATTATAAATGGCAGGGCGGTTTAGCCCTTGTTCCACATCAGCCAGTGCGCGCAATCAAGTATGAATATACGGTTCAGTTCTGCACACTCAAATCACCTGAGCAGCTAATGTCACTAATGTGGAAATTATGCAGAATGTGTTGATGATTTAAATTAGCCAGAGTAATCTGTGTTTAGAATGACCACTCACACTGTCTCAGCTCTCCGTTGTCTTGACTTTGACTGGACATCATTCGCCTGAATTATTAAAATATAGTTTGCATTACGCATTATGTTTCTATATTATGCAAAATACTGGTGTTAGGTATTGCGTAATTCCGATCTGTGGGCGAAGTTGACTTTAATGCACTCACATACGCAGCAACTGCAGCGTAGCTAGCGGGAGTTTCGACCGCGGGTGCTCACCACTAACCACAGGTCTGCATGAGAACCGATACAGCGAAGCGTCTTTTGCAAGATGAAGAGTAGCTGGGCAGAAGTTCTGTGCTCGCTGGGTTTGAATCTTTGGGTGCTTCTCAAAGCGTAGGCTGCATCCTTCGAAGGCTGCATTTTTAGGGGTCGTCGCTCAATTCCATCTGCCAAACTGACATTTTGGTAAGGGATAAGGTTAAGTTTGGGGTTAGAAATAGACCTAGTTGGTAGAGTTAAGGTTAAGGTTGGGGAAACCAGTGACGACTCACTTAAACCAAAGCTGTTTAACGGAGATGAAATGACATTACATCAGTTTGGCAGATGGAATGATGTGACAACCCCTAAAATGCAGCCTTCGAAGGATGCAACCTCGGCTGTCAGATGCACCCTTTGATCATCTGAGGTCTCACCTCTCGCTGAGCTAGGCTGCACCTTCCTTAAAATGCCCCCCCCCAAACAAAACAAAAGTGTTCTAGCAGAAAACTCAAGCAGAAAAACTAATGGCCAGATTCGCCCCAAATTGGGTTTAGGAATTGCCACTGACCCAGAATAGATGCCTATTGAATTTAGGAAAAGTAGGTTAAAGTTCAACATGTGCGAAGGGCGGGGTTTTTTATGCCTGGCACTACTTGTTGTCTTTTGTGTTAGTTGCGTGTTTCTGTGTTTACCGACCTGGGATGACGTCTTTTTGGCGGTAAATGTAGGCCACTTGGCCTTTTGGCAGATTTCCAATGCTTTCGCCGGAAGGGATTTCAATTTCTGCTGATAATGGGGTCTGTGTTTAGTGCAAACTGAGCAGTTTTTTTTAATCTGACGATAATTACGCATGCTTATAATTTAAGTTTCCATATTGAATCTGCAGAATTCATAGTGTGCTGACAGGCTTGTATGAAACTTTAGCGGTTGGCTGACGGAATGTGATTGCTGTAGTTTCAATTTTGCAAGCTTTTGAAGACTAGCCTCAGGGTAAACATTTGGGATGTCATAAAATGTAATTTCTGTCGTAGAGCAAAACATGAAACATTCGGCTGAAATCAAAATCCCATTGGGAAGACATCATTAAAGATATTCAGAAGGAACCCTTGGCTAAGGGGCTAACTGGCTTTTCATCGTCATGAAAGTGTTCCCCCTAATTATTATGCCATTTATTGCCGTTATGCCATTATGCCAATTATTATACATTGTCATTATGCCATTGCAATTGGAATCCCTATCTGTGCAAGTATCAATCAAAACTTAAAATATTGAATTAAAAGCACTATATTCAATTAGAGGAATATAGTCTATGAGTTATACCTCCACTAAGAAGGCGGTTCTCACCAGCGTTTGTCACTGCAAAGAATGCTGGTCGTCATGTTTGTCTGTCTGTCTGCTTGCACTCTACTGTTCACAAGTTTTTACTTTTCGTTCTGATTTATTTTGGGCGGAAAAATTAATTGTTCTGATTAATTTCAAAACGCGGAGGTAATGCCTTCTGCTAATGCCTTCTAGTGGCAACAGCGTTATACCTCAAAATCTGGAAATAAGTTCGATTGCCAAACTTCAGAAAACGAGCACCATTAACTTCACTGAACACCAGCAACTCTGAAACAGATGATCGTAGGGACACAAAGCCCAGCTTACGATGCTCCTCAGGTTTACAACAATTGAACCCTGAAAGCACTATAGGCGTTGCCCAACGATGTAAGACATCAAAATCTGATGCTGTTGAAAATGTATCACATGATAGATTTTCAACGTCTCAGGATAATTATATTTTTAATTCCCTGAAAATGTATCGGCGCTCTAAATGTTAAAATGATGCTCAAAAGACGGGAACCTATTTTTGAGAGGAAGAACATGGACTACAAACTGTAACACTTCCTTTGTTTGCTGTGTCCCGCTGCAATGTGTCCCCCAGCCTTTCCCCCCTGTCAACGTACCACATCCCGCGGGACGGGCCCCTGTCTTCTTATTTGGAGTACATCAGCAGGCTGCCCAACGTGGAACACCCTGCCGTGTTTGGCCAGCACCCCAACGCCGACATCGCCAGTCAGATCGCCGAGACGCGAACGCTCTTCGATACGCTGCTCTCCCTGCAGCCCCAGGTCACCAGCGCAGCCGCGGCCGGGGCTGGACCCAGCAGGGAGGACAAGGTGAGGACTGTGTGTGTGTGTGTGTGTGTGTGTATGTGTGTGTGTGTGCGCGCCCGCGCGTGTGTGTGTTTGTATCTCTTTGAGGACTGTGAGTGTGTACAGACTGTGCGCTTGCTTGAGTGCGAGCACCATGGATGTGTAGAGACCGTATGTGTAGCTGAGGGAAGCTGTTTATGCCGTAATCCGTGGCACGTGCTCCTGCGGAGGAGGGTCTGTACAGGAGTGTCGCCACTGAGCTCTGCTCCCGCTGACGCGTCCTGTAACAGAAGGGTCTGTGCTGCAGGTGCTGGAGCTCGCCGCTGATGTGCGGCAGAAAATCCCGGCTCAGGTGGACTACGAGGCCACCAGGAAACTGCTGGAGGACGACCCCTCTCCCCTCAATGTGGTGCTGCTTCAGGAGATCCAGAGATACAACGCACTGCTACATACCATCAAGTCAGTGTTTGTGTGTGTGTGTGTGTGTGTGTGTGTGTGTGTGTCTTCAGTGTTTTATCTGTGTGATTGTTTGTGTCTGCGTGTCTTGAGCGGTAAATCTGAGTCTGTGTGTGCGTGTGTATGCGCACTGTTTTCTTATTGAGCCGTGTAAGTGCACTTCTGTTTACAGTGTCTGTTGAGCTGTAAATGTTAGACAGCAGTCGGGAGTTTAGTGGTGAATGTAAGTGCACTTGTATTTGGTGTTGAGTGGTAAATGCAAGTGTGCCCTTGTGTGTTTAGTGGTAAATATAAGTGCACTTGTGTGCTGAGGGGTAAATGTAAGTGTGCCCTTGTGTGTTTAGTGGTAAATATAAGTGCATTTGTGTGTTGAGGGGTAAATATAAGTGCACTTGTGTGTTGAGGGGTAAATGTAAGTGTACACTTGTGTGTTGAGGGGTAAATGTAAGTTTACACTTGTGTGTTGAGGGGTAAATGTAAGTGTGCACTTGTGTGTTGAGGGGTAATTGTAAGTGTGCACTTGTGCGTTGAGGGGTAAATGTAAGTGTGCACTTGTGCGTTGAGGGGTAAATGTAAGTGCACTTGTGTGTTGAGGGGTAAATGTAAGTGTGCACTTGTGTTGTGTGTTGAGGTCCTCTCTGGAGGAGCTGGAGAAGGGGATTCAGGGGTTGGTGGTGATGTCCAGTAACCTGGAGGAGACCTTCCACTGCATCTACGACGGTCGAGTGCCTCCAATGTGGGCGAAGGTCAGCTGTGCTGTTATTATACTTCTCACACACACACACACACACGGTACTGCCAGGCGCTGACCCCCAGTGTCACCTCCGAAAAACACTGCACTAACGGCTCCATCTTCTTTGATAGACCTCAGTATTGAGATTACGGCGGCGCTTGTTACCCTGTGGAGAGACTCCAGCGCACAGACGCGCGTGTTCATTCACACAAAAATGCCGGCGCACACACATGCAGGCCTCATTACGGAACACTAACGCCTCTTAATGGAATAGCCAGTGTTTGTGTGCGTGCGTGCGTGCGTGTGCGTGTGTGTGTGTGCGTGCGTGCGTGTGTGTGTGTGTGTGTGTGCGTGCGTGTGTGTGCGTGCGTGTGTGTGTGTGTGTGTGTGTGTGTGCGTGCGTGCGTGTGCGTCAGGGCCTTCGAGACGAGCCCAAGACAGCATCCTGGTGTAATCGCAACGTAACTAACAGAGTCATCTACAGCAGCCCCTGGAGCAATTAGACTGAAGAAACAGGGGTCTTGGGAGACTGCAGTGGAGAGGGAGAGAGAAGGAGGGATGATGGAGGAGAGTGAGAGTCAGAGAGAGGGGCAGGTAGAGGGAGAGAGAGGAAAGTAAGGGCATGTGGGAAAGAGAGATGGAGAGAGAGAAAGAGATAGAGCGAGGGAGATGAAGAGAGAGAGAGAGATAGAGGTAGAGAGAGAGAGGAAGAGACAGGGAGATAGAGAGAGAGACAGATAGAGAGAAAGCGAGGGAGATGGAGAGAGAGATAGAGGTAGAGAGAGGGAGAGAGAAAGAGCGAGAGGGAGAGAGAGAGTGGAAGAGACAGGAAAATAGAGAGAGAGACAGATAGAGAGAGAGTAGTTTTTATTCCTCCGCTGCGCAGGGTCCTCTCTCCTGTCATCACTCCTTCTCTCTCTCCGGCATGAGTGGCAGCAGCAGAAAGATAAAAACAGACAGAACACTGTCGTTCTCTTAATCCTCCGGGTCCGCCTCGCTCCGCTCGCCATCCTCATGTCACTCATTACGCCGGGATCTCATTTCGTCTCGAGCTCGTTACAGTCGTTATGAGAAAAAAAAACTGCCTTACTCTGCCGTCTGAGGATTGGAAGCGCGTGACGTTCAGCTCCGACATCAGCGCTCACTGTCATCCACCTCTAACCCTGACCTGAGCGAACTGAGCATGCTCAGTGAGCCAGCTTCAGGCTTCATCTCAACCAATGGGTGATGCAGTAGTTGCTTCCAGAGTTCCCTCATGGAAAGTGAACACCTTTGCAGATAAATTGAACCAAAAACATTATGGAAATGTGGCAATTCAATCTAATTTATAATATATAATGCCATGTTGCTTCTCGCATCCTCTTGAAGAAATGGAATACAACTTCAAGTCTGTTGAACAAAATTAATTTTCCCCTGGATTGGAGCCAATTTAGCTAAATTTGTGTCACTGTGCGAATACTCATTGGACTGCCCAGCATTTATCTCATTTACTATGGTTACAAACTTTGTTTACTTGTTACCTGCTGCAGTATATTAATGACATGTTAAAAGTTAGTCTGTACTTCCGTTGTTTCAAGTCAATATCTCTCTGTATCTCAGTAATTCTTGTTAAGTACTGTTAGATAATGCTGGCGAAAAGCAAAATAAAAAAACAGGTTATCCATGTGTTAATTTTGAGTCATTATTATTCAGTATGTTTTGTACTTGACAAAGAGAATATTTACTTTCCAATATGTAAGTAAATTCAGTTATTGATTAATAAGTAATGAGATATAAGTATAATGTCAGTTTCGGTAGTGTCATGACAATGTTTACGATGTCCTCATTGTAAATTCTATCAGGTTAATCAGTAGTTGTGTGGTTCCATTACTACAGTGTTGTGAGAACAGGCCTTACAGCCCAGCACGGGTCTCGCAGAGTAGCTGAGATTAACGATACCTGAGAACAGGGCAGTGTGTCGCTCTTGAAGAGATGAGGGATGACAGAGGTGGCTGAATCAGAGTCTGTTGTGCCCCCGCAGGCGTACCCCTCCCTGAAGCCGCTGGCGTCCTGGACGCGGGACCTGTCCCAGCGCGTGGAGCAGTTTGCCCACTGGGCGGAGACCGCACACCCCCCCACACTCTTCTGGCTCTCGGGCTTCACCTTCCCCACCGGCTTCCTGACCGCCGTGCTCCAGGCCTCCGCCCGCCAGAACAATGTGAGAGCGCTGAGGCCCACTGAGCATGCTCAGAGCTGCACCTACACTGCTGAGGCCTACTGATCGCACTTAGTGAGCTGCACCTACGCTGTGCTGAGGGCGACTGAGCATGTTCAGAGAGCTGTACTTACACTGTACTGTGGTACCATACAGCACTGAGCATGCTTACTAAACAACTGTACTGAGCATGCTTACTAAACTACACCAAACTGTACTGAGCGTGCTTATTGAACTACACCATACTGTCGTATGCATGCTTACTAAACTACACCTTACTGTCCTGAGCATGCTTACTAAACTTCACCATACTGTACAGAGCATGCTTATTGAACTAAACCATACTGTCGTATGCATGCTTACTAAACTACACCTTACTGTCCTGAGCATGCTTACTAAACTTCACCATACTGTACAGAGCATGCTTATTGAACTACACCATACTGTCGTATGCATGCTTACTAAACTACACCTTACTGTCCTGAGCATGCTTACTAAACTTCACCATACTGTACAGAGCATGCTTATTGAACTACACCATACTGTACTACGCATCCTTACTAAACTACACCATACTGTACTGTGCGGCTCAGGCGTACTGAGTACGCTCGCATGAACCCGAGCCGAACTGCTGTTTTACATCATCAGTGACATTGATAGTGTTTCTGCTGTTTCCTCAGAAGTAGTTATGCAGTCATAACTCAACTTTGCTTCATTTTCCAAAGCCAAGTATTAACATGTACTTTAAACACAGGTTTCTGTGGACTCTCTGTCCTGGGAGTTTATAGTGTCTACGGAAGATGACAGCAACCTCCTGTTTCCCCCTACGGTGAGATTCCGTACCTCCCTCTCTCCTCTCCTCTCTCCCGTCTGCTTATCCCCCTGTTATCAGCCTCCTGTCCTCCTAACTCCCTCCATCACCCACAGGCTTCCTGACACCACCTCTTCTACCTTCTCTCCATCCTCCATCCCTCTCTTCTTCTCTTTTTCTTTATTTTAGCGGTCGCTCAAACACCGAGACTTTCAACAGCTCATGTTTCCTGTTTCACCTCCTTGGCGATTCTTGCAGATGGGGTATTGTCATGATCTCCGCCATCCGTCTGTCCGCTCGTCTGTCAATCCTCCCATCGATTGTTACCGCTCTAGCCGCTGAACCGTGGCAGGGGCAGTCCTCAAATTCACACAGCTTATGCGTATTGGGTGTCTCCAGACGTCTACTTCATGCCAAGGTCTTAGCTCCCACCTGGAATCATTCTAAGGCAGGCCGAGGGGGGGATTAATGGCCTGTATATTGATTCAGATGAAAATTGACAGAATAAGTTTAGGTTAACCAGCTCATGCTCACTGTACCGGCAGCCCTCTGTCACGGCTATAATACCATGGGACTGTTCACCCCTCAAGCACTCTCTCGTACTCTCTCTCTCTCTCTCTCTCTCTCTCTGTCTCTCTCTCCCACTCTCTCTCTCACACACACTCTCTCACACTAACACACTCTCTCTCTCACACCCTCTCTCTCTCTCTCTCTCTGAGATGTATAAATCTCTAGTTACATCAACAGTTTCAGTTTGAATTCGGAGCCCTTGCTGTCCAGGATTGATGTGCCTTTGTTTACTCTGGATGGAGATTTAGCTTTTAACAGCGCATTAAGTTGACAGTGTGAACAGTTTTACGTTGAAACGTTTTATATTGTTTTTTTGTGCAGCTAATTTTTTTACCCGCCTTTTTGTTTTATTGCATTGCATCTGCTGTTCATTTTGTTTTTGTGAATTCTTTTTTCCATGCGGGTGCTTTCACAATGGTGGCGGATTGTCATATATATCATAAAAACATTCTTTCTCTCTTTTTTTTTCTCGCTCCCTCTTTCCCTCTCTGTTCTCTCTCACCCACGCTCCCCCTGCCTCCTCTCCCTTCATCTTTCCCTCTCTCTGTCTTTCTCAACATATCCTTCTCTCCCTGTGAATCGCTCCCTCTCTCTCCCTGATCCCCCTGCTGCCTCTCTCTCTCTCTCTCCCTCTTTCTCTCCCTCTCTCTTCCTCACTGTCTCTGTCTCAACCTCTCTATCTCACCCCATCTCCCCACTTTCTCCCTCTCTGTCACTCTCTCTCCCTCCCTGTATCCCTTTCTCACGGTCTTGCTATCTCTCCCTCTTTATCCCTCTCTCCCTCCCTCCCACTGTCTCTCTCTCTCCCTCCCAATATCTCTCCCCCCCTCTCTCTCTCTCCCTCCCTGATTCCCATGTCTCCGTGCCCCCAGGACGGAGTGTTTATCCGGGGCCTGTACCTGGAGGGTGCCGGCTGGGACAAGAGGAACTCGTGTTTGGTGGAAGCCCAGCCCATGGAGCTGGTCTGCCCCGTGCCCACCATCCACTTCAAGCCCGTGGAGGCCCGCAAGAAAGTGGCCAAAAGTGAGACCCTCCTCCCTAACTTTCCCTACAAAATGTTCAATTCAAACACTTTCCCCAAACCAGGAATCACTCCTTATTCACTCTACAGTTACTTAACTTATGCTTTTCACCAAAGCGACTTACAGTGAATTAGACTGAGCAGGGATCAGTGTGCGGTGTAAAGCCTTACTCAAGGCCCCAGCGTATGTGCTGGAACCACCTACGTTCTGCGTCCTCAACCACTTGGCTGTAGTCTTCCTCTTCAAACGCAAATCCTGGAAGGCCGCTGTGTTTTTTTTTCGACTTTTTGAATGAGTTCCTGTTCCTGCTTGTGAAAAATACCGCATCACTGGTTGGCCGAAGAGTCTGCTTACCTCCCTTTCAGTGCTGAAACTAGCTGATCGAACGAACGTCTCGGTGCCCAGCGAGGACTGTGGCCCTCCAGGACCGCAGTCTTCGATTCCTGCTCCAAACTCTCTCTTCGTCTGGAGGTGTAACCTCTGTATCCCTCTCTCTCCCTCTGGTGTTTTATTCCTTTGTGGACCGTAAACACGGTTATCAGTAGATAATGCCTAAGCTGGCTTGTATGATGAAGTATGCAGCAATATAGCTTCAGTATTATTCTGTCTATTAACAATTTTAGGCAATCTCTATAACAGGGATTTGAGGCTTGTTGGGGGCAAAAACGAAATTCAGCATTCCCAACCAGTCTCTTTTCCCTGATTTTCGCCCCATAGTGACTATGAGCTGCTCTGAGTGGGCGGTGGGTCAGTGAAAGTGAGGCTCTGTCCTGATTGGTTGCCTCTTCGCGACATGAAATGTCGTGTCTAATACTGGGCTGGACTGAGAAAAGGGCTCCCCTTGTGACATCAGAAGGGGGCAGAGAATCAAAACGGGTCGTTCAAGATTTCTTTGGATGGGCACTTTAGCAACAATGCTGTCATGCTGGCTTTGCATTTATTCAGATGACAGGTGCAGGGAGGACCAAATTATCTATCTTATATGCGAGGCAAACGTGATTATCATGATATGGGACCCATTAACTTACATCCAGAGATTTAAAGTCCAGAGACCTGGACATTAAAGTCCTTCCAGGCAATTTTTTCTCCAGATAATTCAACCAGCTGATCTCAACATCTAGTACTACCTCCTTGCTGGTTGCATTTTTCCTGTTAGCAATTCCCAGCGAAGGAACAAAATTGGAGAACTTCTGCCTCCTGAATCTAGATTGTCCAGCTGTAGCCACACCCCCTGCTGTAGCCACACCCCCTGAATTACAAGGTCTCGGTCCAGCACCGCAGCGGAGTGAATATAATAAGACGGCCTTTTCCGACTATAGGGTGACAGAGCCAGTCCCAAAATGAGCCAGGCTGCATCAAACCTTGCCGTACGGCTCGCCGCTGCGGTTGGCGACATGGCCGTGTGAGACTGTATAGCAAGTGATGTCCAGTCCAAAAATTTATAGCGTAATGCGAGAACTTAGCCGGCAATATTGATTACAACCTGGGGCGCGTTTCCTGAAGGTACAGATGCTGACTTACATAGTGGGAACCATTGACTGTGAATTGGCGAACTACGGAAGTTGCTAACTTTGCTAGCGACTATGCTTTTGGGAAATGAGCCCCAGCTGATAGATTAGATCACGGATCCATCCTCAAAATGTCCGGTTACTCTGCGCGCGCAGTAACAACTTAATGAGAACTGCATTGGCTTTTTACAACAGCAGGCTGGGAAACTAATCAAATGCAGTATTGTGTGGTAACAGCAGCAGTGTCTGCTCTGGACCCTCCTAAATCGGGAGCGAAGACTGCAGCATGAGCGGTTATCTTCCTCCCTGAAATACCCTGGGGTGTAATACTGTCAGGCTGTGCACAGGCCTGCACACACACCACAGCTGTGAGACGTCTGCTCCCAATTAAGCCTCTCAGATATGCTGATGCTGCTCGGTGCAGCGAGACGCAAGATTTCAGGGTGTTTTTGGATATCTGTAGCACACGCGCACACACACACACACACACACACACATGCACACACACACACACACACACACACTCTCTCATGCACAAGTTTGCATTTCCGATACTTAAGAAGTCATTGTATTGACTTGCATTCACTCTGTACAGCTTTTCCCTAACACCAACCACGGCCAAATTATACCTACCCTAACCCTGACCTTAACCAAACCCTAACTGTAATCGTATCCCTAACTTTTACCAGTTAGTCGTAATTTGTTAGTCTTTCATGAGGACTGCCGAAAATGTGCTCACAATGCCTGTAGTTTCTCAGTAGTTGGTTCTCACAAGTATAGCTATGCAAGCCCACGCACAGTCACACACACACACACATATACCCATGCACACACACACTTGTGTATGCTAGACTGAGTCAGAGGGTTGTGACATAAAGGTTCATAAGTATTGGAACAGTGACACCGTTCTAAAGGGTTGCGAGTCCAAATCAGCTAAAGCAAGACATTACACTGTTACTACACTGCTGCTGTGAACACTTCTCTTAACACTCCAGTATCAGTGTAAGAAGATTCTGGATGAGCTTTATTCATGGTTCTTGGCCTCAGATTATCGCTGACTTGTCCGCGCTGTAATTCGAAGAGAGCTCGATCGATACGGAGTTGATCATGTTAAAATATTGTGCTGCTTCTCAAGTACTGGTAGATCTCTTATCTGGAACAGCCTGTACGGTCATGAAGGATTTTGATTGGTAGTCAGAAGGTCAAGGGTTCAAGCCCCACTGCAGCAGACTAAGATTACTTACAGCAGAAAGGGCCCTTAACTGACCCAGGGTTGGCCCTTGCTTTGTCTAATAAACTGCGAGTCACTTTGGATGAAATAGTCAGCTTCTGAAAATGATAGTAATATATGGTGATGCATGTCTGACCTCACTGGCTGCAGTGGTGTATAAAGGTGTGTTTTTTGCCTGCAGATACGTACTCCTGTCCCTGTTACTACTTCCCCATACGCTCAGGGGGCGCCGGGCGGCCCTCTTTCGTGGTGAGCGTGGACCTCAAGTCTGGAGCAGTACCGCCGGAACACTGGATAAAGAGGGGCACAGCCCTGCTCATGAGCCTGGACAACTAGGGCTCAGTACAGCTGTGCCTGCACACACATACAGCGCCTTCCATAATTATTTGCACCCCTGGTTAAGATATGTTCTTAAGCTTCTAATAAATTCAGTTTTTTTCTAAATAACACAGTGACTGCGTTTACAAGGTCTTTACTATCCCGGTTTTGAGGCTTATCCCGGCTTAGAGCATAACTGGTATATGTATACTAGGTATACACAGAGAAACCCGGTTATTCATATCCCTGTATACATGATAAATACCAGTAACCCATTTTCTGATCACTGCATCTATCTGCGCAGGCCTGTGTTACATCTTTTACGTCTTTTGTCTACAACAGATTGAGCGGGAGGTGTGATTTAGACGCAAGACAAACATGAGACCCCTGTGGCTTCTAGCGGACTTAGCATTACTGAATACTCACGTCGCATAACAGCTATGGCTCATCCACTTCATTTTTAGCAATGGGAGGAGAGAGCGACAAAAAATATTGAATGCATCACCAACTTTAATAGGTATTCGCACAGAGATACACTCAACAAAAATATAAACGCAACACTTTTGTTTTTGCTCCCATTTGTCATGAGATGGACTCAAAGATCTAAAATTCATTCCAGATACACAATATTACCATTTCTCTCAAACATTGCTAACAAATCTGTCTAAATGTGTGATAGTGAGCACTAATGGGAGCAAAAACAAAAGTGTTGCGTTTATATTTTTGTTGAGTGTATAAAGAACCAGAGTGGTGACGTGGGCTATTCAATATTTATTGAATAAAGCCTAAACCCTCCGCGTATAAAATGGAAAATCGCTCATGCCGGACAATAGCTCAAGTCCGGTTTTTTCTGTGCTGTTTTAAATAAATATTGAATCTACCGGATTTTATGTAATGGATTTTCGCTTACATGGGACAAAATTTCCAGTCCTGTCACATTGCAATTCCATACAAATTCACTTGTGTATACCGGACCAGCTGGTTTGCACCATGCACATGGGCAGTCGCAACAAAGCAACGAAATCAAGTTCGGCTGTCCTAAGCTGTTATAAACTGACTGAATTTAACCATTAAATTAACGCATTGTCTCCTTGTCATTTTTAGCTCGCCGGGACGAATGTCCGGAGAGCTATTGTCGTACCCCCGGCGTCCGCGTCCGTCCGCGTACGCGTCCATGTCCGTCTGCACGTCCGTCCGCGTGCAGAAAAACTTTAACCTTAACCATAACTTTTGAACCGTGAGAGATAGGGCTTTCATACTTTGCATGTGTACTCCTTGATGCCAGACCTACCGACCGATGCAAAAATTTCTGACCTCGTGACCTTGACCTTCACCTTTGACCGACCTTTAGAAAACTTTAACCTTGCCCATAACGTTTGAACCGTGAGAGATAGGGCTTTCATACTTTGCATGTGTACTCCTTGATGCCAGACCTACCGACCGATGCAAAAATTTCTGACCTCGTGACCTTGACCTTGACCTTTGATCGACCTTTAAAAAACTTTAACCTGTTACATATTTCATTCACCAATGTTTAATTTACATGCGCTTATCGACTGGAATTCAAGTTGAATTCTTCTGTTCTAATTATTATAGTTTTTTTTTTCTTTTATTTCCCTTAATTTCTCTTTAATGTACAATATATCTATATATTTTGTTCTTTTTTTTTTCTCTTACCAATCTCATTCTGCTGTCTAATTTGCATTTTCTCATCTGAAAATAAAAACAAAGTTGTCCTCCAAAGAGGGGGGGTGGTGGCGGGCTTCAAAAAAAAAAAAAAAAAAAAAAACTTTAACCTTGCCTATAACTTTTGAACCGTGAGAGATAGGGCTTTCATACTTTGCATGTGTACTCCTTGATGTCAGACCTACCTACCGATGCCAAAATTTCTGACCTCGTGACCTTGACCTTCACCTTTGACTAACCTTTAGAAAACTTTAACCTTGCCCATAACTTTTGAACCGTGAAAGATAGGGCTTTCATACTTTGCATGTGTACTCCTTGATGCCAGACCTACCTACCGATGCCAAAATTTCTGACCTCGTGACCTTGACCTTCACCTTTGACCGACCTTTAGAAAACTTTAACCTTGCCCATAACTTTTGAACCGTGAGAGATAGGGCTTTCATACTTTGCATGTGTACTCCTTGATGCCAGACCTACCTACCGATGCCAAAATTTCTGACCTCGTGGCCTTGACCTTGACCTTTGACCGACCTTTAGAAAATTTTAACCTTGCCCTTAACTTTTGAACTGTGAGAGATAGGTCTTTCATACTTTGCATGTGTACTTCTTGATGCCAGACCTACCTACCGACGCCAAAATGTTTGACCTTGTGACCTTGACCTTCACCTTTGACCGACCTTTAGAAAACTTTAACCTTGCCTATAACTTTTGAACCGTGAGAGATAGGGCTTTCATACTTTGCATGTGTACTTGATGCCACACCTTCCTACCGATGCCTAAATTTCTGACCTTGTGACCTTGACCTTGACCTTTGACCGCCCTATAGAAAATTTTAACCTTGCCTACAACTTTTAAACTGTGAGAGATAGGGCTTTCATACTTTACATATGTACTCCTTGATGCCAGACCTACCTACCGATGCCAAAATTTCTGACCTCGTGACCTTGACCTTGACCTTTGACCGACCTTTAGAAAACTTTAACCTTGCCTATAACTTTTGAACCATGAGAGATAGGGCTTTCATACTTTGCATGTGTACTCCTTGATGCCACACCTACCTAAAGATGCCAAAATTTCTGACCTCGTGACCTTGACCTTGACCTTTGACCCACCTTTTGAAAACTGTAACCTTGCCTATAACTTTTGAACCGTAAGAGATAGGGCTTTCATACTTTGCATGTGTACTCCTTGATGCCACACCTACCTACCGATGCCTAAATTTCTGACCTTGTGACCTTGACCTTGACCTTTGACCGCCCTATAGAAAATTTTAACCTTGCCTACAACTTTTAAACCGTGAGAGATAGGGCTTTCATACTTTACATATGTACTCCTTGATGCCAGACCTACCTACCGATGCCAAAATTTCTGACCTCGTGACCTTGACCTTGACCTTTGACCGACCTTTAGAAAACTTTAACCTTGCCTATAACTTTTGAACCGTGAGAGATAGGGCTTTCATACTTTGCATGTGTACTCCTTGATGCCACACCTACCTAACGATACCACAATTTCTGACCTCGTGGCCCTGACCTTTGACCCACCTGTAGAAAACTTTAACCTTGCCTATAACTTTTGAACCGTGAGAGATAGGGCTTTCATACTTTGCATGTGTACTCCTTGATGCCACACCTACCTAACGATACCACAATTTCTGACCTCGTGGCCTTGACCTTTGACCCACCTGTAGAAAACTTTAACCTTGCCTATAACTTTTGAACCGTGAGAGATAGGGCTTTCATACTTTGCATGTGTACTCCTTGATGCCACACCTACCTAAAGATGCCAAAATTTCTGACCTCGTGACCTTGACCTTGACCTTTGACCCACCTTTTGAAAACTTTAACCTTGCCTATAACTTTTGAACCGTAAGAGATAGGGCTTTCATACTTTGCATGTGTACTCCTTGATGCCAGACCTACCTACCGATGCCAAAATTTCTGACCTCATGACCTTGACCTTTGACCGACCTTTAGAAAACTTTAAGCTTGCCCATAACTTTTGAACCGTGAGAGATAGGGCTTTCATACTTTGCATGTGTACTCCTTGATGCCAGACCTACCTACTGATGCCGAAGTTTGACCTGATGACCTTGACCTTGACCTTTACCCGACCTTTAAAAAACTTTAACCTCGCCCATAACAAAAATTTTAACCTTGCCTACAACTTTTAAACCGTGAGAGATAGGGCTTTCATACTTTACATATATACTTCTTGATGCCACACCTACCTAAAGATGCCAAAATTTCTGACCTCGTGACCTTGACCTTGACCTTTGACCGACCTTTAGAAAACTTTAACCTTGCCTATAACTTTTGAACCGTGAGAGATAGGGCTTTCATACTTTGCATGTGTACTCCTTGATGCCACACCTACCTAACGATGCCACAATTTCTGACCTCGTGGCCTTGACCTTTGACCCACCTGTAGAAAACTTTAACCTTGCCTATAACTTTTGAACCGTGAGAGATAGGGCTTTCATACTTTGCATGTGTACTCCTTGATGCCACACCTACCTAAAGATGCCAAAATTTCTGACCTCGTGACCTTGACCTTTGACCCACCTTTTGAAAACTTTAACCTTGCCTATAACTTTTGAACCGTAAGAGATAGGGCTTTCATACTTTGCATGTGTACTCCTTGATGCCAGACCTACCTACCGATGCCAAAATTTCTGACCTCATGACCTTGACCTTTGACCGACCTTTAGAAAACTTTAAGCTTGCCCATAACTTTTGAACCGTGAGAGATAGGGCTTTCATACTTTGCATGTGTACTCCTTGATGCCAGACCTACCTACTGATGCCGAAGTTTGACCTGATGACCTTGACCTTGACCTTTACCCGACCTGTAAAAACTTTAACCTTGCCCATAACAAAAACTTTAACCTTGTCTATAACTTTTAAACCGTGAGAGATAGGGCTTTCATACTTTGCATGTGTACTCCTTGATGCCAGACCTACCTACCAATGCCAAAATTTCTGACCTTGTGACCTTGACCTTCACCTTTGACCGACCTTTAGAAAACTTTAACCTTGCCCATAACCTTTGAACCGTGAGAGACAGGGCTTTCATACTTTGCATGTGTACTCCTTGGTGCAAGACCTACCAACTGATGCCAAAGTTTGACCTGATGACCTTGACCTTGACCTTTACCCGACCTTTAAAAAACTTTAACCTTGCACATAACAAAAACTTTAACCTTGTCTATAACTTTTAAACCGTGAGAGATAAGGCTTTCATACTTTGCATGTATACTCCTTGGTGCAAGACCTACGTATTGATGCTGAAATTTTGACCTGGTGACCTTCACTATGACCTTAACCTGACCTTTTTAGCTCGCCAGGACGAATAACGTCCGGAGAGCTATTGTCGTACCCCCGGCTTCCGCGTTCGTCCGCGTGCAGAAAAACTTTAACCTTGTCCCCCGGCGTGCTTTGTTGTCTTTCTGACAACTCTTGTTACTGTAGGTGGAGTCCTGCGCGTATTTTACCGTGGTTTACACTGAACATGCACTGATCTCCGTGGTAAACTTATTGTGAAATTACAGTTAACATAACTGGCAAAAAGGTGCCAGTTAAATTACTTGTCAATAAAGACTTCAGTTTATTCGTCTATTATTAACTAGGGCTGGGCGATATATCGATATTATATCGATATCGTGATTCAAAGTAAAATATCGTCACGGATTTTGACTATCGTAATATCGCGATATGAAATAAGCGCTGGCTTTTCTGGTTTTAAAAGCTGAATTACAGTAATGGGTTTCATTTTTCTGCACTTGCAAGACTGTTGAAGCTGTTGCCTGGACCTGTTTCATCGTTATGTCAACATTACTTATAAATGGTTATAGAAAATATTATTGTGTACATGTTTAGCAAAAGCACCAACATTTGTCATGATGATATCGGCAAAATATCGATATCGAGGTATTCGGTCACCGATATCGAGATATTACATTTTGTCCATATCGCCCAGCCCATTTTTAACAGTATTTTCGCGGAAACTGGAACTGGGGCGGTTTCATACTTTTGGAGACTTCTACATTCATCCCAGTTGGGGAAACACGCCGTAGCTACCATCCTGTTATCCATTGTGTCAGGGCAAAGATTGACTAATTGAAGACAGCAACACTTCAGAATGAAGTTGTTCCGATGTTAATTCTCAAAGTATACATATAAATTTGCATATGCATAAAACAACTAGTTTCTTCCAGGTATAGTTTGTTGCCAAAAAGCTCTATCTTGGTCTCATCTGATCAAAAAACACGGTCCCAGTTGAAGTCCCAGTTCTGCTTAGCGAACTCCAGACGTTTGCGTTTATGATTGTGAGTGAGAAAAGGTTTTTTCCGTTCATGCCTCCCAAACAGCTTGTTGGCATGTAGATGGTGGTATCTGATTGAAAAATTAAGCAGCCTTGGTCGGATGGAATTTCAGGGCCTCTGCGCTGCATTAAGTGGATGAAGGTTACTAGCTTTTGGTCATCAAAATTGCTTAAATCCATGTGGAACCGGTGGCACTGAGATTGCACTTACACGGCACCAGTGGGGCTTGCTATAGCCTTAGTCACCGGGGAGGTCCATATGGTACTATTGTTTAGAAAATGAAAAGTGATCTAACAGTCTGGAATAAGTGTTGGGCCTCTGTGCTGCAGGAAGTGGATGGAGGGGTGTTGACTGTTTCCTGACCAGTCTCCTTATAACTTCTCACTTGGCACATGACAGAGGACGGTACTTTTATTATCATGCAGTAGTTATCCAGTGCCTCACACCCCTTTCTTCTATGTCTCTCTCCGAGGATCTTTCCCTCCACTTCCCTGAGTCCTGGACCGTATGAGCCCTGTCCCTCACCATGAGCGCTGGCTCCTGCTGTCCTGATCCGATCCGGTCCGGCCCTGGTCCAGTCCTGCACCATCCTCGACTTGCCACTTTCTGAAGCTACCGTTGCCACTGTTTAGATGGACTTAAATGGAACTCCTCTGTCATTCACTCCATTTTACTTTTTTGTTCTTAATTAGCTAGCCCGCGGAGGATGGGCTCTCCCACTATGGCCGGGTTCCTCCTGAGATTTCTTCCCACTGGAGAGTTTTTTCTCACCACTGTTGGAGGATTTTTCTCCCTACTGGGAGTTTTTTGCCTCATTTGCTGTAGTGGGGAATAGGCTGGGCGCTGCCTTTTTATTTCTTTAAACTCTCACTGTAAAGCGTCCTTCTACTGCACTTATTTTATTGCTCTTTGTTGCACTTGCCTCTGCACTTAACCTTGTTGCCATTTTGTTCACTTGCCTTTGACCTTGCCTTTTTGTTAATAGTCTAGATCTGTAACAATGGAACGTGTTCTGTCACTTACTGTTAGCACTTTTACTTGTCTCCTAGGAGGTCTGCACTTTTGTACTGTTCTTATGCACTTTTGTACGTCGCTCTGGATAAGAGCGTCTGCTAAGTACCTGTAATGTAATGTAATGTGACAGTCTCTGTGAAAAGCGCTATACAAAATAAATTGAATTGAATGTAGATAGCGCCTGATGGTTGTTGTGGAGACTTTGTGACCCCAAGATGCTACCATTTTTAGCAATTCTTTAACAGTGAGCTTTGGAGAACTTTTTATTTCTCTTACCATCTTCCTCACTGTGCGTGGTGTCAAAATAACAGTTGTTTTAAATTTCTTAATGATTCCTCTGACCGTAGATATGGGCAGGTGCAGGCGAGTGGCTATTTTCTTGTAGCAATTGCCTGACTTATGAAGGTCGACACACATCTGCGGTACTTGAATGGTGTGTTCCTTTGTCTTTCCCATGTTGAAGAGTGGATAAGAGAAATGGCCTCTGTGTCACGTCATATTTATACCCCAGGGAAACAGGAAGTGATGATTAACTAATTAAATGTTCCTAGATACTCTGATCAACTTTGTAAACTACTGTAGAAATGACAGAAATACTTCTATTACATTTATTTCCTAGAAATTGTTAGGGGTGCCAATAAATGTGGAACAGGTGATTTTATGAAAAATAATTATTTCTTAGTCAGGGATTTTTTTCCCTTAAAATTCACTTGAGTTGAAGGTTACATTTTTCTACAATTTTCAGTGTGAGAGTATGCAAGTAAATTGAATTTATTTTAAGGCTTTTTAACACATCTTAATCAGGAGTGCCAATAATTATGGATGGTGCTTTATACGCTGTGCAAGCCAAGTATTTGGGTGGGCACAGCTTTGTTATTCTGTACAAATTTAATATGTCTCTTTTATATAAGTAATACCCATGCAAAAAAGTTTTTTTTTGAATATTATTTTTTTATTTATGTAGCCTATTATAGAAAACTGGGGGAAAAAGATTTGTTGAATTGTAAACTAAAGTTCAGTGAAATAAAAAAAAAAAAAGAGGCCTCATGTCCTATACCCAGCAGTCAGTTCATAGTCAAACGGCTTACACCACATTCTTTCCCCATCCTGATGCTTGGTGGAAACATGTTCACGTGCTTTGCATGAGTTTTAGCCTTGTGATTGACTGAAATATTTGCATTCAGGAGAAGGTGTACAACTGTACCTAATAAAGTGAGCACCGAGGTCATCCTGCACATTCGGTAGGATATCAGTGAAAGGCAGAGCTTAAGAAAAAATCCTCTATACAGCTGAATCTGCGAAGTATCGTTCAGGAACCAGTCGCAAGAACCAAGCAGTGCAGTAAAACTGGATTTTAAGGAAGGGGGGAGAACCCTGCAGAGCAGGAGGCAGCAGTACAGAGTCCACAATCCAAAAATCAAAATCCAGAGGGCGAAATCCGAGTTGTACCCAGGGCATCAATCACAGTATTCGTAGTCGGGCAAAACAGGTTCGGTACACAGACACGGGTTTGTCAGAGAATCCAAAGCCAAAATACAGTGGACGTAATCTGAACCATTAACAGGGCAGCAAACACAAAACTCGGAGTCGGGCACAATAGGTGTGGTACAAGGGCACAGGAATATCAAAGGTAAGGCCAAAATCAGAATCCGTGACATTCCGGTCAGAAGTATAACACTAAGAGTGCAAGGAATAAACAATCGCAGCACAGGGAAAACAAGAGCTGTGAATGAAATGACTGCTTAAATACACATAGGGGAAGTCAAGTCCTACAAAGGGGAGGCAGGTGATATGGATCAGACTAATTACAATTGAATGAACATGAGGAGGTTACTGATTACAAGATATTGGCAAAAGCCAAAACGCGGACAGGGATCACAGAGACAGCCTACTGACAAACATACGGCTCCAGTTAGGGAGTTCTACCGTGCATAGAGTGAGAGGCAGAACAGTGATTAGCCGGGTGCAGAAAATCTGCTGAAACACAGCAAAGTAAATTGAGTGAATGCAAGGGGCGGAGACTAGAGCAGAGCGAGTGCTGAGAGCTTGTTAGTCAATTAGTAATGTGCTGCTATACAATCCCTTGTGCTTGTTAGTAAGTTAGTACTATAAACAACGTTAGTCTTGATTAGTAAGTTTACTTAAAACAACAAACTGTTAGTATTGTTAGTAATATCGAAAAGCAAGGTGAAGGAAGTAAATTATATTGGAAGGAAAGGATGAAATCCCAGAAAAATGAAATCACCCAAAAGTGTGGCACTCAATACTGGGGCAGTGAGCGATCATGTGACAAAAGACCAGACAGGGGGAGACAAAGTGCAATGCATCGTATGACACAAAACAAGGACCAGAATATAACTGCAATGGTGGAAAATGGCAGACAGACAAAGACAAGGCAAAAACAAAACATGGCATGGAATCCCAAAACACAATACAAAATACAGAGCATAGTCAGACGAGGCAGAATTCATAATCAAAACTTGGTTAGGCAGGACAGGATCAAAACAAAAACATGGTCAGGCAGATCAGGATCATAACAGAATCCCAGTTAGTCTGAAGTATAAAACCCAACCTAATTGTGAGGCATTATCTGAAAATAGCTCTGCGTCTTTTCATCCAAGTACAGAATAAATTTTAATCATTTTCATTTGAAGAAGCAATAACAACAACAACAATAATGCTTCACTATCCTGAAGGTTGCAGCCTTAAAGAATTACCTGGAATAACCCTACCATACATTTTTGTCCATTCCATCGAGTCTTCACGCGTGTGTTTGACGTGACATCACGAACTATACAACAAATGAATAAGAAAACAATTTAATATATTTAATATTAAATCGATGGATAAGTCATTTAGCGTAGTGTTTTGCATTGTCAAACTATATTTACACACGCGCAGCCATCAGCACAAGGAATATTTATAAAAATAAAATTATCAACAAAAAAAAATACACACATGTAATAGGCAAATTGAAAGAACGTTCATTCTAAAGCAACGGAATACATTTTTCAAGCCCGAGTAGCTAAGCTTAGTGTTAGGCTGCCTATCCACTCGTCAGCATCACATGTAAGCTTGTCCGAGTAACCTGCTGGAGAACAGCAAATACCACTTTCATCTGTTATGGGCTCGTCTCGACCGTCAGTGCGCTACCCTAAGTTCTCGAGATGGGATTCACTAAAGCTGGATTTATGGTTCCGTGTTGACTCCCCGCAAAAGGCATGCCGTCGCCTCGATGCCGTCGTGGACCTTTCGACGTTCTGCCTTGAGGTCATTTGCGTCGTGCTGTGCCGCGAAGCAATTCACCGACAAAACACGAAGTGGGGTCAGGTTTCCGAAGGACCTGTCGTGAAATCGCGTGAGACTCGAGTTGAGTGGACCAATCAGTGCCCTCGCAGTCTACGTCGCTTTGACGTGCTGTTAGAAAATTTCCGAGGTGCGCGGTAGGCGAGCGGTGGGGGTTCACGTCACCGCAGAGGCTCTGCGTAGCAACGGCGTCGGTTCAACGCAGAACCATAAATCCAGCTTAAGACCCGCCTCCTGACCAAAGATAACTCAATAGAAGTTATGCATGAGACTACCCTGAGAGGAGCGCAAACAGTGTTGTAGTGCTATTTTAAGAAGCGCGGGACAGCACTCAAAAAGTCCATTTTGTAGTAATTAGCCATAATTACTAATGTAATGTGAATAGAGGCCACTAGATGGCAGCATTTACCTTTCTTTTATTGAGCTCAGACTGGAGTTATGTTTAGACATGTCCTGGGCATGTCTGGGGAAAGTCCCCGCAAATTAAAAAAAAAGAGGTCTAAATGTGGGTGGGGTCTGCAAAAGAGTATATAAGGAAAAGAATTGAGACAGTAAAGAGGAGGAGAAATTGCTTGAAGAAGGATAAATGTGACCAGACCTGTCATTCTGTTCAAGACCTGAGAAGTTTCTTTTGTGGATTTTTACCGGTGTTTGAGCATTTTCCTCACCCAGGACATCACCAAGCCACCCCACCAAAACAAGGGACTGTAAATATTTCTGTTTTTTTTTAATATATTAAATCTTGGTCAGTAGCGTAGTTAGTTGTTTAGTTGTCTTTGTTCATTAAATGTGTTTAAGTTTTTAAAACTGTGTCTGTCATCCCTTGCTGTTGCTGTTGTGTTGTAAATTGTAATAACAAATTGGGGCCATAACAAATTGGGGGCTCGTCCGGGATAGACCATTTTGTGAGTCATTTATTAAAAATCTAACATTTCAAAATGTAAAATTGTTTTTTGAATTTTCCTATATAAATATATTGACAGATCAACAGCAATGGATGATTTCTTGGCATCACCAACCGTGGAGGTTTTGAAGTCTTTTAAAAAGACAGAACTGCTAGAAATTTGCAGACAATTAGAGCTGACAGAGGTAAAACCAGCCATGCGAAAAGCAAGACTGGCTAGAGAGATAGTTGAATATTACATTGATGAAAATGTGTTTGCACCAGGAGATCTGGAACAGTTTCCAGTGGAAAATCCAAATATAGAAATGGAACTTAAATTAAAAATGCTAGAGATTGAAAGGGAGGAAAAAGAAAAACAAAGGCAGTTTGAGTTGGAAAAATTTGCAAGAGAAGAGAAAAAAGAAAGGGAGGAAAAAGAAAAACAAAGACAATTTGAGAGGGAAGAAAAAGAAAAACAGAATTTGAGAGAGAGAAAGAGGAAAGAGCAGAAAGAGAGAGACAGAGACAGAGATTTTGAATTAGAGAAATTCGATAGAGAAGAAAGACTCCAAATGGAGCAACTAAAAATTAAAATTGAAACTAAAAATAAATTTTGTGCCAGTCAGGAGGTAAAACTGGTGCCTCCATTTTCTGAAAAGGACGTAGACAACTATTTCCAGTGTTTTGAAAACGAAGCAAAGTGTTGCCAGTGGCCAAAGGAACACTGGCCTCGGATGTTGCAAACTGTCCTCAAGGGTAAAGCTCAACAAGCCTATTCGGCTTTGTCTGCAGATGATTCCTCTGATCCAACCTATGAGGTTGTCAAAAAGGTTATTTTGAGAGCTTATGAGTTGGTTCCAGAGGCTTACCGATAGAAATTTAGAGGTCTGAAGAAATCTGAAAATCAGACTTATGTTGAATTTGCTAATGAGAAGCAGGTTTGCTTTGAGCGCTGGTGTACTTCTTAGGATGTCAAGGATGTTTTCTACTCACGAAAAGAGATGGTGTTAGTTGAAGAATTCAAGAACTGTGTTAAAGATGATATTAAGACCTACCTTAATGAGAAGCAAGCACTGAGTTTGCAATCAGCTGCCAAATTTGCAGATGAATATGTTCTCACACATAAGTCCAAATTTCAGTCTAGCAGTAACAATAGATGGTTCCAATTTCAGAAAAAAGGGAACGGTGATACCCAAGATTCCTCACCCAAACACAAAGACAAATCTGGTGATAGTGCTCAGAAATCCAGTAACAGGTCTGATCAAAGTGTGAAAGCTGACAATGACAAAAGTGGTCTAGTTTGCAGTTATTGCAAGAAACCTGGTCATGTTAAAACTAACTGTTGGTTCCTAAAAGCTAAGAAAGAAAAAGAAAAGGATACCAAACCAAATGCCTTTGTGAAAACAAGGTTAGAAACTACCCCTGTAGTAGATAATCGATCTGCTAAATTACCTGCTTCTTGTGGGGCTAAAAAGCCTGATACTGCTGACTTTGTGAGGGAGGAATTTCTTCCATTTGTGTCAGAGGGATTTGTATCTCCGAATGAGCATACTACTCCTGTCCCCATATATATCCTAAGGGATACCGGAGCTTCTCAGTCACTTTTGTTGAAGGACTCCTTGGAGTTACGTGATCAGACCGCTTCAGGGGATTTCATACTTGTACAAGGTATTGAAGGGAGGACTGTATCTGTACCCCTGCGCTCTATATTCTTGAAGTCAGATTTAGTTACAGGACAGGTAAAGGTGGGACTTGTGTCAAGTCTACCTATAAAGGGTATTTCTCTGTTGCTAGGCAATGACCTGGCTGGGGGCAAAGTAGTTCCCCCTGTACATCTTACTTCACAGCCGAGCACTGAAGATGGGGATGAGGACCCATCTCTGTATCCTTCTTGCGCAGTGACTCGTGCTATGGCTAAGAAGCCTCAAGAAGAAGATGTTGCGGTGCCGCCCAGCACATTGAATAGTCAGGAATCAGGTGGTTTGCCTCATGACTCTGTTTGGCCTACGATGGTTTCTCCGTTTGAGGACTTATCAGATACTTTTATCAGTTCTCTATTCAGCCAGCCGGATGGGTCTGGTGATTCTGATGTGTCTGGAGACTTGTCTCTGTCCAGAAAGCGGTTGATTGAGGAGCAAACTAATGATCCTGAAATTTGCGTACTAAGGAGGAGAGCCGTTCCTGATAAAGAAATAGACGCAGTTCCAGTTGGGTATTATCTCAAGGATGGTGTGTTGATGCGGAAGTGGCGCCCTCCTGATATCCCTGCCAATGCAGATTGGGCAGTGGTCAGGCAAATTGTTGTTCCGAAGGTCTATAGGAATGAGATCTTAACAATGGCTCATAGTTTACCTTTAGGAGGTCATCTTAGTGTTAACAAGACTGTTGATAAGATCATGAAACACCTCTTGTGGCCTGGGCTTCGGAAAGACGTTTCCAACTTTTGCAAAACCTGTCACACTTGTCAGGTAGTTGGAAAACACCAGTTAGACCCTCCTGTAGCTCCATTGCAGCCTATCCCAGCATTTGGGGCGCCATTCTCTAAGGTCATTGTTGATTGCGTTAGTCCATTACCCAAGACTAGATCTGGAAATCAGTACTTGTTGACAATCATGTGTGCATCTACCAGATTCCCCGAAGCCATACCTCTACGTAACATCAAGGCAACTGCAATCTCGAAGGCTTTGATAAAGTTCTTCACGTTGTTTGGCCTTCCCAGGGAAATTCAGTCAGATCAAGGTAGCAATTTCACTTCAGGATTGTTTCAGCAGGTTGTGTGTGAACTAGGTGCAAAGCAGATTCTTTCTAGTGCCTATCATCCAGAAAGTCAGGGTGCCTTAGAGCGGTTTCATTCCACTCTCAAGACAATGATGAGGACTTATTGTTATGACCATGAAAAAGACTGGGATGAAGGTGTTCATTTGCTGTTGTTTGCAGCTAGAGAAGCAGTGCAGGAGTCTACTGGATTCAGCCCGTTTGAGCTAGTGTTTGGCCATGAAGTGAGAGGACCTTTGCTATTATTGAGTGAACAATGGCAAGAGGAAGAGCCGCACATCAGTCTGTTAGACTATGTTAGCAAGTTCAAGGAAAGATTGTGTGCAGCTTGTGACCTAGCCAAAGAGAACTTGAAATCAAGTCAGGGAAAAATGAAAACTTGGTATGATCATAAGGCTAGAAGCCGTGAGTTTAAACCAGGAGATAAGGTCCTTGTGTTGTTTCCCTTGCAGTCCAATCCATTGCAGGCTAGATTTCATGGTCCTTATGAAATTCTGACAAAACTCCATGATCTCAATTACATTGTGAATACTCCAGATAGGAGAAAACCAAAACAATTGTGTCACATTAACATGCTGAAGCCTTATCATGACAGAAATGCTAGGGTTGCAGCTGTCACTTCAGATTCTCCTGTGGTCAAAACGTGTGAAGATGAGGGGGAGTTTCAAGATGATGAACCTAGAATTAAAGCTGAAGTTCTTTCATGTAAATTGTCAAATTCTGAAGTGTTGCAAAATCTTGATGTAAAACTCCAGCACTTAGAACCCTCACAGAGAGATCAGTTTGAGAGGTTGATCAAGAAATATGAGGATCTGTTTCCTGATGTTCCAAAGAGAGTTTCTATAGCCTCTCATGATGTAGATGTTGGTGATGCCAAACCAATAAAACAGCATCCGTACCGGATGAATTCTGAAAAGAGAAAGATTGCTGAGAAAGAGGTTGAGTACATGTTAGAACATGATATTATCAGACCCCCCAACTCAGATTGGAGTTCACCCTGTGTGCTAGTTCCAAAACCTGATGGAAGTACTAGATTCTGTACAGATTATCGCAAAGTCAATGCCGTAACTAGAACTGATGTGTTTCCAATACCTAGGATTGATGATTGTATTGATAGAGTAGGGCTAGCAAAGTTTCTGACCAAGATTGATTTACTGAAGGGTTATTGGTGTGTGCCTTTAACTGAGAGGGTCAAGAGCATCTCTGCTTTTGCCACACCATCTGGGTTGTACCAGTATGAAGTCCTACCCTTTGGAATGAAAAATGCCCCAGCCACGTTCCAAAGGATGATACAGTCTACAATCGCTGGATTGCCACACACGGGTGCATACATCGATGACCTGATCACATGGAGTGACTCCTGGGAAGAACATCTAAAAGATGTAGAGACGTTGTTCCAGCACCTGACCCAGGCTTACCTGACTGTTAACCTGAGCAAGAGTGACTTTGGTTGTGCTACTGTCACCTATCTTGGCTACGTCATAGGCCAGGGTAAGGTGGCACCCATAAATGCTAAAGTCCAAGCCATCATGGACTTTCCAGTTCCTGACAACAAAAAAGCTTTGCGCCGCTTCCTTGGAATGATCGGGTACTACCGCAAGTTCTGCAAGAACTTTGCTGAGATTGCTCTCAGTCTAACTAACCAACTGAAGAAAGGCGTAAAGTTCACTTGGGATGATGCATGCCAGAGAGCCTTCGAAGTCTCTGCTGTGTCACTTCCCCGTGCTCAAATCTCCTGACTTCAACAAACCGTTCTCCATCGCGGTCGATGCTAGCGACCAAGCTTGTGGGTCTGTGCTCCTACAGAGAAGTGACTCTGATGACATGGAGCATCCCGTGGCATACTTCTCCAGGAAGTTCAATCGCCACCAAAGGAACTATTCCACAATAGAGAAGGAGCTGTTGGCTCTGGTCCTTTCTTTACAACACTTTGAGGTTTATGTTTGTACAGGACAAAAGCCAATGATTGTGTACACTGACCACAATCCGTTAATGTTTTTGAGTAAGATGAAAAACAAGAATCGGAGATTGTTGAATTGGAGTTTGATTTTACAGGAGTTTGACTTGGAAATTAAGCATGTAAAGGACAATGTCATTGCTGATTGCTTATCCCGTGTTTGAATATGTATATATATATATATATCACGTGTTTATTTGAATATTGTATGATATGTATATACAGACAAGTGTCCACTTAACCATTTTGTATTGAAAAGAAAAATTTTGCCTTTTTGAGTCAAAATTTTTCCCTTTTGGAATGGAGGTGCAATGTGAATAGAGGCCACTAGATGGCAGCATTTTCCTTTCTTTTTTTGAGCTCAGACTGGAGTTATGTTTAGACATGTCCTGGGCATGTCTGGGGAAAGTCCCCGAAAATGAAAAAAAAAAGAGGTCTAAATGTGGGTGGGGTCTGCAAAAGAGTATATAAGGAAAAGAATTGAGACAGTAAAGAGGAGGAGAAATTGCTTGAAGAAGGATACATGTGACCAGACCTGTCATTCTGTTCAAGACCTGAGAAGTTTCTTTTGTGGATTTTTACCGGTGTTTGAGCATTTTCCTCACCCAGGACATCACCAAGCCACCCCACCAAAACAAGGGACTGTAAATATTTCTGTTTTTTTTTAATATATTAAATCTTGGTCAGTAGCGTAGTTAGTTGTTTAGTTGTCTTTGTTCATGAAATGTGTTTAAGTTTTTAAAACTGTCTGTCATCCCTTGCTGTTGCTGTTGCTGTTGTGTTGTAAATTGTAATAACAAATTGGGGCCATAACGCTAATTACTAATCTTCTACTAATCTAGCTAATCTTCCATCTTCGTTATTCGCGACGAGTTTTGCGGCTAATGATCGACAGTACTATAAATAGTGTTGTAGTGCTATTTTAAAAAGTGTAGGAGCGTGCAACATTTAATGTGTTGTATAATTTAAAATAAAAGCGAGGCTTGAAATTATATTTAAGAATATTTAATTATTTGGTAGAACAACTTCTTGCCATTTTACTTTTCTTTATATTTTGTGGCTTTTTACCGGACAGGGCAAATATGAACATAATTGTCTGAAATCTACAGTATCTACAAACATAACGCGTTGCTGAATACCCCTCGGCCCGGACAAGATTTCCTGCCTCAATGTCACTGTGTTAAAGTCAAAGGTCAAATCCAGCAAAGAAGGTGACATTGCATGTGTATTTGTCATAGTGAGTTACTTTACCAAATTTGGTGAGGCTGCGATATTTAGTTGCCGAGTACTGACCCGGACAAGATTTCCACTGTTCAAGGTCACAGAGCCTAGGTCAAAGGTCAAATCCAGCAAAAAACCTGGCACTGCACATCTAAGGGTCATAGTGAGTTGCCATACCAAATTTTGTGAAACTGCAATCATTAATTGCTGAGTACTGGCCCGGAAAATGTCACCTGGACAAGATTTCCAGGTTCAAGGTCACAGAGCTAAGGTCAAAGGTCAAAGAAACCTGACAATGCACATCTATGGGTCATAATGAGTGACCATATCAAATTTGGTGAAGCTGCAATGATTAGATGCCGAGTACTGACCCGGACAACATTTCCAGGGTCATGGACACAGAGCTAAGGTCAAAGGTCAAATCCGGCAAAAAAACCTGATGTTGCACATCTATGGGTTGTTATGAGTTACCATACCAAATTTTGTGAAGCTGCGATCATTAATTGCTGAGTACTGGCCCGGAAAATATCACCCTGACAAGATTTTCAGGGTCAAGGTCACAGACCAATGGTCAGAGGTGAAATCCAGCAAAAAAACATGACAAGGCACAATTATGCATTTATGGGTCATACTAAGTTACCATACCAAATTTGGTGAAGCTGCAATGACCAGTTGCCCAGTACTGACCCGGACAACATTTCCAGGGTCATGGTCACAGAGCTAAGGTCAAAGGTCAAATCCAGCAAAAAACCTGACGTTGCACATCTATGGGTCATAGTGAGTCACCTTACCAAATTTGGTGAAGCTGCGAGAAGGTCAAAGGTCGAATCCAGGAACAAACCTGAGAATGCACATCTATGGGTCATACTGAGTTACCATACCAAACATTGTGAAGCTGCGATCATTAGTTGCCGAGTACTGACCCGGACAAAATTTCCAGGCTCTTGGTCACGGCACTAAGGTCAAAGGTCAAATCCAGCAAAATCCCTGACGTTGCACATCTATGGGTCATAGTGAGTTACCATACCAAATTTGGTGAAGCTGCGATCATTAGTTGCTGAGTACTGGCCCGGACAATATCATGGACAGACGACACACGGACACGCAGGTGATGCAATACCCCTCTGGGCCGGTGTCAGCCGAGGGGTAAAAATGAAGTGGCATTTGGAAAGCATACTATGCAGCACAATATTTAATTTGGCGTAAATAAATCCTAGAATTTTTCTATTGAGCCCTCACTATACATTGCTACAGAGCCTTACAAAAGACCTCGATAACTTTTCAAACCTAACTGGGCTGAAGCTAAATTATGAGAAATGCCAAATATTGGGGCTTGGTTCCCTGAAAAATAGAAATTTCACTCATCCATGTAATTTACCAATTTATTGAACAGATGGCTTGGTCAGTGTACTTGGTATACACATATCAGAAAATAAGAGTGAAATTTCAATGACTCTCTTTAAGACAAAATTGACTTAAATCGAAAAAATTCTGCTGCCCTGGAAAGGGAAACACCATATGGCAAAATAACTTTAATTAACTCATTAGTTGTATCCCAGTTTACATAATTATTTATGGCATTACCAACCCCTAAAAAAAATAATTCTTCAAAATATATGAACAGAAGATACTCAAATTTATATGGTATGATAAACCTGATAATGTTAAACGTACATATCTCCACAATGATTATGTATCTGGTGGGCTAAAACTCATAGGGCTCTAATTTCTTGGCGCAGCGCCGGGTGGCGTAGTGTGGCGCTGCCCACGCAATGGTAATTTCGTCCGGTGCAGCCCGCGCTGTGGTAATTTCCTGTGGTGCAACACCATGCGCAGCCACTTTGGCAATTTGGTTGACGGACGTGCACCGAGATGGGTGTGGCAGCATAGTAGGGGGAGGTGTCACATACAATTTTGAGGCAAAAGGCTCCGCTGAAAGTGCGCAGAGAGCTCGCCAGCTCCAACCTGGTTTACTTTCTGTACAGTGGTAATTTGGCTGACCGTCACACAGTGCGCACACGTCACCAAAACCCCACAGGCAGGTTTCTAGAATGTCAGGTACATTTCATAGCAATAAATAATTACAGCAACCAGTATTTAATGTAATATCTGAATCAGCACATAAATTATCGTATCTATATCGATTGATTGATGTCAGATCAAAGAGAGAGAGAGAGATGTGTGCATATGGGCGCGAGTGCCTGTGAAGGCTATGTGGGTATGTGTCCTTCAGTTGCTTTCACACCAAACGTGAAATGAATTTTTCCGCGACTGATTACATTCAAAGTCAATGCAAAGACGCGGATACATGCGTGTATTATTTGCATCTTTACATTGACTTTGAATGTAATCTGTCATGCCAAAAATTTGTTTCGTGTCCAGTGTGCAAGCGGCTTAATACTGCTATTGTCAATTACGTTTTATCGTTTTTAGTGGGGGAAAGGAATACAGCCTGATTACGATGATCTTGGACTGAATTAATATCACATATTGAAAATAAATGTGTAACGTATCTCGCATTGCTGTCCATGCATGTTAATCCCAAAATTTTAAGCAGCAACAGGGTGTGATGATAGGAACACGCTATCCATCGTTTCTCTTCCCAGTGATGCATATTCGTAATGCTTAATAAGCAGTGCAGAAAACAAACCTAAAGCAGCAAAGTAAAATGCAACATTAACTCATCATGCAGATATAGGACATAGGCTTCTTTATTCCAACATTTTAAAGGTGAGGAGAGGAGCTCATTTGATTGGTGAAGATTTGATTCGGCTGTGTTAAACCCACTCACACCTCTCCTCCCTCTTTGCCCCTTGCGCCGGCAGGAGGGACGGAGGCAGGACAGAGGAGTAGCTGTGCCAGGCACGAAATTGCTAAATATGCCTGGATACACCTCGTTGGCGCAGCGCTCCCCCCATTCGCCGCATCTGTGCCTGGTCAGCGAATTTAGAGCCCTTAAACGTAAAAGCTTTAAATCTTTCACTGAAGGCTTCCCTTATTACAAAATTCTACTTCAATCCAAACTGGTTTTTGAGCAAAATTTCTTAAGTGTCCATCCTATGTTTGATAAAGGCTTCTCACCATTTCTGCAAACTAAACCTATGCATTTTGCATTAATTAATTATGTATTTTCTGGTGTCTCCACTTTTCTGGAAGAAGATCTACAAAGTTGGTTACAATTTCAGTTGCGGAACAATTTCTACTACAAATATGTGTGAGGTATCGTTCAGGAACCTATAGCGAGAACACAGGATTGCAGGAGTGGAGATTTTATTGAGCGAGGGGGGTAACCCCCGCAGGGTAGAGGGCAAAAGCACAGAGTCCACAATCCAAAAGTCAAAATCCAGTGGGGCAAAATCAGAGTTGTAACCAGGCCAGCAAACACAAATCGTAGTCAGGCAAAACAGATTCGGTTCACAAGCATAGGTTTGTCAAAGAAGCAAAAATCAAAAACCAAAGGGCGAATCCGAATCGTTACCAGGGCAGCAATCACACAAAATCGTAGTCGGGCAAAAAGGGTTCGAAAACACAGATGCAACGGTAATCAAAGAAGGGCAAGCCAAAAATCAAAAGTCGGACGGTCCAGTCAGAAGAAAAACACAATGAGTACAAGGCGGAATAATGAGCACCACTGGTAAACACGAGAGACGTTTTGACAAGGAAGTCCTGTGAAGAGACACCTGACATGCACTCCAGGGAGATCACATGGTACATAGAACACAGGTGTAGGAAATTAGACTAATTACAAAGGGTGGAACAAGAGGGAGAACCTAATCACACAAAATAGGCAAAAGCCAAAACACGGACAGGGATCACGAGACAATCCTATTGACAAACATACGGCTCTGGTCAAGGAGTTCTGACGTGGATAGATAATGAGCGAAAGGACAGCGTGATCAGATGTGGAGATTCCACAGAAATGCAGCAAAGGTGATCAGGGAGAGATGTAATGTGGAAAGAAGCCACTAGATGGCAGTATTGACCTTTTTTTGTTAAGCCCAGTCTGGAGCTATGTTTGGGCATGTCCTGGGCATGTCTGAGATGGAAAGTCCCAGAGAATTTAAAAAAAAAAGCCTAAAAGGTGGGAGGGGCTGCAAAAGAGTATATAAGGAGAGAAATTGAGAGAATAAAGTGGTAGGAGAAATTGCTAGGAGAAGGATACATTTGACCAGACCTGTCACTCTTTTCAAGACCTGTGAAGCTTTTTGTGAATTTTTGCCTGTGTTGGAGCATTTTCCTCACCCGGAACATCACCAAGCATCATCTCAAGGGACTGTAAATATTTTTTTTCTTGTATATTATCAATCTTGGTCAGTAGTATAAATTGTAGGTTAGTGTTAGTCTTTTTTGAATTAAATCTGTTTCAGTTTTAAAATTTTGTCTGTGATCCCTTGCTGTCTTATATGTTGTAGCAAATTGGGGTCATCACAGAGACAAGAGGCGGAGACTAGAACAGGGCGAGTGCTGAGAGCTTGTTAATTAGTAAGTGAAACCATACAATCCCTTAATGCTCATTAGTAAATTATTATTATATACAATATTAGTTAGTGTTAGTAATTTTTAGTGAAAACAGCAAACTTTTAGTATGGTTAGTAAAATAGAAAAGTAAGGTGAAGTAAACAAACAAGATCGGAAGGAAGACTGAAATCCAGAAACCATTAAATCACCCTAAGAGTGGCATGTAATACTGGGGCTGTGAGCTGAGACAAGACAAGAGACCAGACAGGGGGAGACAAAGTGCAATGCATGGTGGAGAGCAAAACCTGGACCGGAATAAAGCTATGGTAAAATGCAAAATATGGAAAAGTAAAACTAAGACAATACATAAACAAATCTAAGTTACCAATACACAATACACATATCAAAAAATAGTCAGGCAAGGCAATGATTCAAATACCAGAAGACATATCATAAAAAGCAGAGCAAGAACATGGCAAGGCAGCTCAGAATCATGACAATATGGTTAAATTCTAATATACTTGTTGATAGAATGATGATATTTTTCGAAACGCATGTTTGACATAGGTATTACACTGAGTCAAAAAAGAAACTTCAGACTGATACATTTCTAAATATTTTCTTGAAACTTTTAATAAAAGAGTTTTTATTATCACTAGGGGTAAATGCGTTGTCAAAGACATCATGACACACATCAACTCCGACGTGCACAGGTGCGTAGCACGTGCGAGCGTACTTTAAGCTAAAACCATGCTTTCTTGCATTCCTAGTCACGTGACCATATGATAGATGTGCAACTGAGCTCACGTTAGAGAGACATCTCGGAAAAACACGTTTTTACAATTAATTATTAGTTGATTTTCAAAGCCATGGCTGTCAAACATTCAGCGTGAACATGCCATTGGCATGCTGAATTTGGAAACGTCCGTCACTGACGTTGCAAGGGTTATGGGATGCAGTCGATGGACTATCCATGATCTTTGGACACGTCTTTCAAACTAACTGGCACCGCAGCTGACCGACCTCGTTCTGGTAGTGTGATGGTCTGGCCCTGCAGGCACTCCCCCTCCTGTTTGCACCTCCACCTCAACGGGCCACAGCTGCAGCTCGTTGAGGTGGAGGTGATTTGAAGAGAATAAACTGGCAGTGCAGCTGTATTCTGTTGGCCGTGCTTATGGAGCTCTGTTTTCTGCTGCTGCTCTCCTGAGTTTTTAATGGTTTTTAATTAAACCTTTATTTATATTTTACTCAGCCTGTGCGTTTGGGTCCCTTATTTCTGTTTTGGGTACATGGTCCCAGTGCCCGCCGGCTTATTGCCTTCTGCCGGAAGGACCAAACCATGACAGGTAGCCCACGTGTGACGTCAAAAGCAGAAGACCGACAAATTGTCTTACGTCATTTGCATAATCGATTTGTCACTGCTACGTCCCCTAGGAATGAATTGTTTAGAGGTCGTGTGACTGCCCAAACCATAAGTAATCGCCTGCGCACTGCTCTTACTCAGGTTGTAACTAACCATTTTTACTCTGGGATATTTCTGTAGCATTTCCGGTGGAACTGGTTACATTATGGACATTATTTTTATGATACACCATCTTCAATGAGTACAGAATTAAATAAAATCATTATTTAAAACCTCATTTTTTGTATGTTCAACTTATCGGCCTCCAAACGAGTGTGAAGTTTTTATTTCGGCTGAGTATATTTTTATAAGGGATATAGTGAATGAGGGTAATAAACTCTAATCCTAAAAACAACTAAGTGCTTGGGAATCAAAAATGATAAAAGGAACAGGAGGGCATTCATTCTGTAAGCCTCATATGAAAATGGCAAATTGGTTATATATATAGAATAAAGATCAACAAACAAATCTACTCATTTTATTTAAGAATAGAGAACTTAATTGCTGTACCATAGAGGATTCTAGACAGCTGAGAAAAATATGTTAGATACACCAGTCCCATGGAGCCAAGTTTTCAAAATCCTTTACAGTACATCACTTGATCCAAAGATTAGATATTTTCAATATAAGTTAATATATATATATGCTAATCTTAAAAATAAAAAAATAAATAAATTCAAGAAGAATAACGATGAGATAAAGAAGTAATGAATCTCTGTCATCTAAAAACTGGCTACCAAGAGCAATAGTAACATGCAGTGGACAATAAGTAATGACAAACACTCGTCCATAAACTATTTCTTTGAAAGCATAAAATGGCAGGATAATTCAATGTTGCCAGATGCCACAAACACCAGTCCTGTGAAATTTGTTATTATTCGGCCAGTACTGTCGCCATGGCAACCAAAATCGATAGGTGTCACAAGTGAAGCATAACACATCTACGCCTAATATGAAAGTAATCGGTCGAAAATTTCAGCCTGTACTGCACTTGGAAATCAATTCAATTCAGTTCATGAGACTTTATCGGTATGACTGCATACAATGCAATGTTTCCTACGCATATTTACGCAAGCAATACAGCAGTAGAGCATATGAATAAACTATATACAATAAATATGCAAAGTACCATATGAAACATGAGGGGCTGTGGGCAGTGGGTAAAATTACATGTTAACATTGAACAGATAACTTAATTAAGAGTAATTATTTGCTGTGTGGGACAGGGGGCACTGCGATGTGCAGCTCATGGCAGGCTGCTGCATATCTCGCTGTCAGAGAACAGCAGTTCTCTCTCTCTCCCAGGAGGATCGGTAGTTTTTCCCAGTCATTTAGATTGGGAAATTCTGGGGTTATTTTTGTTATTTTTTCAAAATATTTTTCCCGAAGGTTCTTGTATTAGTTGCATTGTGTTAGGAAGTGCAGTTCGGATTCAAAACACTTCCGTGGTCACAATATCAACACAACCTCTGCTCTCTGTGTAGCGCGGTCTGTCTGTGCCGGCCGACCTCTATGCCGAGGCTGTGCTCACTCAGTCTGTACTTGTCCTTTGCAGTTTTGTGTCTGTCACTGAGGTCAAGTGGGTGGCCACAGTGTACTGTCTGCTCAGAGCCACATAGGTTTCCATTTTGCTCAGGGATTTTATTTGTTCTGTCCAGTAATCTCTGTATTTTTGTTTTTCGTTCATCATAATTTGGTTGGGTCTGACGTTCTGGGTGTTTGTGCACTGAAGCTGGTGTGGTGAAATCACTGTTTTGCCACTAATTTTCTTTTTATTTGGCCGATACTGTCACTATGACAACCAAAATCCATAGGTATCATTAATGAAGAAACGACGTCCATACCAAATATGAAAGTGTTTGGTCAAAAATTACAGCCTGTACGGCGTCCACAAGGAAGTCTGTATGTTTCAGAACAAATTTGCGCATTATTATTTGTGCATTACAAGATGTTTGTTTACAATTGGACTTGGTGAATTATTGCTGTTGAAAATGTTTTTTTTTTTTTGTCATGAAATGCGCCCCGGCGATAGCATTCATTTGCTAAGTCTTGGCTTCAATTGCAAAATGCAAATAAACAAGCTACTTTTCGAGCACTGGATTTACAACCCCATTTCCGGAATAGTTGGGACGCAGTGTAAATTGTGAATAAAATCAAAATGCGAGTACTTTCAGATTACATGAGCCAATGTGTTATTACAATAGAACATAGATAACATTTCAAATGTTGAAACTGAGATATTTTACATTTTTATCCACAAAATGAGCTTATTTCAAATATTCTGGCTGCGACAGGTCTCAAAAAAGTGGAGACACAGGCATTAAAGGGCTGAAAAGCAATCAATATATATGCCAATCAGCTGAAATAATATTTAGAAAGTAATTAAGTTAACTGGCATCAGGTGTCTAACATGCCAGAAGGGACGTCTTAGAGAGGCTGAGTCTCTCAGAAGTAATGATGGCCAGAGGCTCTCCAACCTGAGAAGGCTTGCGTAAAAAAAAAAGGTGGAATACTTGAAAAACCATGTTCCTCAATGTCAAATTGCAAAGGCTTTGAAGGTCTCATCATCGACAGTGAATAACATCATCAAAAGATTCAGAGAACCTGGAAAAATCTCTGTGCGTAAGGGACAAGGCCGAAGATCTTTACTAGATGCCCATGATCTTTGGGCCCCCAGAGGCAACTGCATCACTCACCAGCATGATTCTGTCACTGACATCACTAAATGGGCCCAGGAATACTTGAAGAAACCACTGTCTGTCAACACAGTCTGCCGTGCCATCCACAGATGCCACCTAAAACTCTACTATGCAAAATGGAAGCCATTGTTGAGCATGATCCAGAAGTGCCGCCGTGTTCTGTGGGCCAAGGCTCATTTAAAATGGACTGGAGCAAAGTGTCCTGTGGTCAGACGAGTCCAAATTTGACATTCTTGTTGGAAATTATGGATGTACGGGCTGAAGAGGAGAAAGACCACCTCTCCTGTTGTCAGCTTTCAGTTCAAAAGCCAGCATCTCTGATGGTATGGGGATGCATTAGTGCATATGGTGTGGGACACCTGCATGTTTTGAAAAGCACCATGAACGCTGAAAGGTATAAAGGTTTTAGAGCAACTTATGCTCCCCTCCAGACTACATCTATTCCAGGGAAGGCTTTGTGTATTTCAGCAGGACAATGCAAAACCACATACTGCAGCTATTACAACAGCATGGCTTTGTAGTAGAAGAGTCCGTGTGCTGAACTGGCCTGCCTGCAGTCCTGATCTTTCACCGATTGAGAACGTGGTGCATAAGTTAACGAAAAGTCCGTCAAAGGAGACCCAAAACTCTCCAGCAGTTAGAAGCCTGTATTAAACAAGAGTGGGATCAAGTTCCAATGGCTAAACTCAAGAAACCTGTCTCCTCGATGCTCAGATGCCTCCAATCTGTATTAAAAAGAAGAGGGGATGCTACACCATGGTAAACAGGCCCTTGTCCCAACTTTTTTGAGACCTGTAGCAGCCATCAAATTTGAATGGAGCTCATTTTGTGGATAAAATTGTAAAATTTCTCAGTTTCAACATTCGCTATGTTATCTCCGTTCTATTGTGAATAAAATACTGGCTGGTGTGATTTGAAAGTCATTGCGTTTTGATTTTATTCACAGTTAACACTTTGTCCAAAATATTTCGGAATTGGGGTTGTACAAACACACACACGCACACACAGAAAATAATAATTTCCGTTATCTTTTCTACTTTTTCACAATGTTAAACTTGTTTACATTCATGCGTAATTATTTATAGGGTTATGACAAGAGCTCGAAGCTCGAGCTTTATCGGATGTGTAATACGTGCAGTATATTTATCGTCTCTGTGCTGGTCTGAGTCCAGTGAGAATGGTTAATGTGGTTAATAAAAGGGCTGTTCCCCGTCTCTTGTGTTTGCGTGACGGGGCCCTTTGTGTGCGTCAGTGGCTTCCTCTCCGAGCCGTTCATCCCCTTACAGTAAGGCCCCCGCCCCCGTCCTCCAGTACCCCCCCCCTCCCCTCCGCTTTTTCCTGCCCCCCACATCGACCCTCTTCCTTCTTTCTCCTCACATGAAAGAGGGGAGACCCCTCAAATGCCCCCGAAACAACACGGCGCATTCCCGCCGCAGCGTTCACACTCTCACGCACAATCGCACACACTGTGCTTGTGGGACGAGGGAGAGACTGGCAGGGCCCTGTACCAGAGCTCTCGCTCGCTCTCTCTCTCTCTGTGCTTTCAATGGAAACACATTCTGTCCTGTAAAGTTCCCTTAAGAAGTTCTGTCCTTGTCGATCACATCACGATGGGGGTGAACTGTACTTTCTGAATGTTTGTGGTTTCTCTCTCTGAGTGTATGTGTGTGTGTGTGTGTCTGTGTGTGTGTCAGTGTGCGTTTGCATGTGCTCTTGTGCCTGTGCGTGGATTTATCAGTGAAGAAACCTCAGAATGATTGTTGAAACATTGATGATCAGATTCATCCCATTTATTTTTATAAGCCATTCAGGGAAAAAAATACGCTAAAAAATATACTGGTCCCTCAAACTTGTCTGAAATTCCATTGCCAAAACCTAGTGTAACAGTCTTTGGATTAACACGAGGCTACGGCGGTCTGATATACAGTATTTAGATTTAGCCTGTTTGTAAGGGCTTGGGTCTTTCAAACGGAGCTAAGAGAAACAACCTAAATTGAATGAGTGGGTGGTGAGGTGGCGTCGTTCACATAGCATTCAGCAGATTGTCTTCTGAATGTAAAAGCTTTGCCCGGAGGGACTTCATAGAGCCTCTTTATTTGGACCAGGTCTGTATTCATCCTGAATTGGCACTGTGTGGGGCAGCTCATAGCAACCTGTCTAATTTAAATGTAAATGGCATCCATGGGCCTGATAGTTGCTGCGGCGTTGCTAATATAATAAATGGATCAATTAAGCAGTGGCCTTCTGACATTTGGGCGTCCATCTGTATGGAAACCAACTCCAATGAAGTGCTCACTTCACCTGTCATGTCTTATGAATGTCTATGAAAGTGGGGGCCTGAAAAACTCGCGAATTTACGCGTTTGTGCATATTTCAAGCCTGTTTTATTCTTGACTGGTGGGGCTTCAAAAACTGAAAGCAGACGCTCTCCAACAATCGTCATATTCATCATTTTCGATTAAAGAAGAGCCCGTTGGTGCATTACCTGATGTTAAAGATAAGACAAGTGACATGCACCAACTACTGACTGGGTGGAGTGCCCCGATTTCGAAATATAAAAGTAATTTTTATAATGAAGGTCAGCACTATATTCAGGTACAATTAAACAACTGACGCCAGTTAGGAACTCCGAGAAACTGAAAAATAAGTTGGTGCTGTAAAGCCTTTGAAGATACGAAACTAGACACCGTTACATGATCACAATTGTTTTCCAAAGAAAAGGAATTGGGTAAAGATGGAATGTCAGACATAGAGTTTTCCAGGGAAGATGGGGGTGGGGTAGTATTTACCCGAGACCCATAACACCGAAAATAAACCTGCGAGAGAATCTACGACAGAGATAGAGAGAGGAGGGAGGTAGGGAGAGCGAGCACGGGAGTGAGAACGAGCGGGCGCCCGAGCAAGAAGGAGTGCGTGTGCCTTGCAATGGAATAAAAACTGCGCAATTTCTAATCTCCGCACTTTCTTCATCCCGCTTTCTTTATAAAATAAAAATCTGCTCTTCCCCGCTGCTTCGCCATATGCAGGATGGACGTTCGAGCATGATTCTGATCGCATTATGAATTTATTTTGGGTTATAGCGATTTTAGAAACTGATGTTGGTTAAGGTTTCGAAAGGAGCTGTTTTGTCATTTTTGGAACACGTCGCTGGTTATTCTACTATAAGACAACGATTAGCAAACGTATACATGGAGACAAGGGCGGCTGTTTTGCATGTCCAGAATTATAGCCATATTAATTGGCAAACGTCGCGCAAAATGATGCGTGTAAACGTTCAAAATTGTCGCGACGGTCTCGAAATGTATCTGCGTATACGTCCGTGCTCATGCAGACATTTTAAAATGCATGTGGATTTTTGGATGCACAATCCGATTACATAATTTTGGGTGCACATTTTAAAGCTGCGTGGCTGCAGGACTGACTGTCACGAAGGAGAAAATGAAGATGCGGAGTGCATTTTTAATTCGCTGAAATATTTCAGGATCATATCGTGGTTCCTACCAAATTCAGCGCTTCACACCAGGTAAGCAAGTCACACGATTTAACATATCTAAACTATTTAAATGCTGGATCATAGTTTTAAATCGCCGAATAACTACCTGCACGCCAAATCTATTGGACACTAAACCTATGATGTATCATGTTGCCTACTTCGACACTGAAACTGCGTTCACGTGTCCATTGATTTATATGTGGCAGTACTGAAGCGTGCGTTTCAATTTTTGAGAGCTGGCTCGCTAGTCATCTCGTCCAAATACTTGTAAATAATAACGACCGTAATGTGTGGGCCTACGAGCTCTCGTAATATGTAGTCAAAATCTACGAAATAAGAAGTTTTCAAATGCTCGAGTTTGTGATGCGGTTTGTTAAGCGCTCGTCTGCTGTTATCGCTCTCAAATTTACGGAAACGTTTGGTGATGAGCTCATTCTAGTTTACGGGAAACGAGTAGGAGTTCAGTTGCAATCCGTGGCATTGTGACGGGAATACCCACGTTTCCCACCCACTTCTTCACTGTCTCGATCGTTGAAAGCCAAATAATAGAAACGTCAGGCTTTCTTTTTGTGTTATCGGCTGCCATCAGTGTCCAAATATGCTCTTATTTATTTAACTATATTGTTAGGTAACCTTGCTTTGCTGAATGAGTCTGGGCCTGCTGGCCATTGGAAGGAGTGTCGCATTTTCTTTCTGAAATGTCATGTGGTGGAGTTGTGGCGGGTTAGTAGAATTTCCAGGAAGAATATTTGAATTTTTTTCTGTTATTTTTTTCTCTCCTCCTCTCTCTTTCACTATGGGTCACCGCCCCCTTCTTATTGTAGGAAAAGAAAATTCCACCCGGGGGCGCTGGTGTCTGATAATTATTTGCCTGAATCCCTTGCCCCTTGAATGTTATTCCTCCTCGATTTAAAAATCGAAATTGTTACACGTACACTTAACAACAATTAAAGGTTCCTTGCTTAGAGATCTAACGTTAAGTCTAAATCCAAAACTTTTATCCCGCGTATGGCGTTTTGGGAGATGAATTTACCTGTGTAAATACACACGCGGACAGACACACGCACACGTACACATACTGTTGCTAATGAAGTTGGAATAATTTTATATTCAAACACTTTATCCATCAAGAATAAATCACATTGTCACTATCATTTCATGAAAAGAGATAAAATATTTTATTCCAACTTTATGGGCGACAGTGTATATATACATGCATAGACACAGACACATGCATTTATATGAGCAAGAGAGAAGCTATTTTACTTCCATACATACAGAACGCATCTGACGTGGTTTATCTTCTCTCAATAATTGGACAGGATGTAAAGGCATTTCCAGTGTTTGGAAAACGGTGATCATACTGCTAGTCAAGCATTTCTATCCTGTTTCTGCGTGTAGTCTTGACTAATAGTGTGCTCGTTGTCCAACCTGCAGTTCAGACCAGTGAAGTGTACTTGCTATAACTGAGACGCATCTCGCTATGTTGAATGCACTCCATTTAGGGTATTCAGTCGAAGTTTCCTGCCAGTACACTCATTGAAGGTGCTTTTTTTTTTTTTCAAGATTAATGTTGCCTAAAATGGACGGACATTCCAAGAGCCCATTATCAAATAACAGCCACCCTGAATTAGTCAATAGTGCAATTTTCCTCTTAATTTATTGTTAATTTTGCTTTGGCGCGAAAAGGATATCAGACAGTGAATTATTATTACTGAGCCAGTTTACCAAAACAAAACTACATATTTTAAAACTGGTCATTGATTGGGCTAACATGAGGAACACTGTACCTTATGTTTAAATGGAACCTACCAATTTTTAGCTGCGACCATGCAGCTCTATGAACGCTTCTGTCTGTCTCTCTGTCTGTCCGTCCGTCTGTCTGTCCGTCTGTGACACCTTTTTCACCATGTTCCTGTCATCATATCATCATGAAATTTTCAGGAGTTATTGACCTTCACCAAAGTGATGTCCATGCAAAAGGTCGAGGTCAAAGGTCAAGTTAACAGAGGTCACGACCTTGTTTGCAGGTTTTCGCGCTGTAACTCCAGTTAGAATTCATGGATCGCTATGAAATTTTGGAAATAGCTTCTAGGCATACAGGAGGTGCTCCCCACTGTTTTTCAAGGTCATCCGTCAAATCCCAAGGTCACAAAGGTAAAAAAAGTGTCAATTTTTCCCGATTTGACGGTTTTCTCACCGTAACTCAAGTTTAATTCAATGAATGGCTATGAAATCTTACAACAAGCTTCTTGGTATAGAGGAGGGGTTCCCTATTGATTTTCAAGGTCATCTGTCGAATCCTAAGGTCACACCGGTCAAAAAAGTGTCAATTTTGCCCCGATTTCACAGTTTTCGCACCGTAACTCGAGTTTAACTTGATGGATGGCTATTACATCTTAGAACAGGCTTCTTGGTACACAGGAAGGGTCCCCTATTGATGTTCAAGGTCATTTGCCAATTTCGACATCACACTTGTACAAGAAACCACCAGTCATGGACACTAGGCCTCGTGACGGATGCTAGGCCTGGTCGCAGCTATTAGATCCTTCTGATCTACTTGTTCAATTAATTGAAAATCAATTTCCTGCAAATTAACCTTTCACAATTAAACATTTTTGTGAATTAAGACTTCCAAAATTAACCCAGGAATGAAATTCAATGTATTCAAATTCATCTAGTTTTTTTTTTTTTAAGGAAAATATTTTGTCTTTGCACAACTTCCTGATTTACTCTGGTTTAAGGTAGTAACTACCCATCATTTTCATGAAAAAGTCCAAATTTGAGAATTAAAAAAAAAAAATCCTCACAAGTTTTGTACAAGTTTGACCAGTAGAAATAAATTGTGTATGCACAAATAAAAAGAGTATGGATGGAGAGAATTACTCTAGACTTCATTCTAAGAAATATATGTCTTACGTTCATATTATTTTGTTTGGAGAATGAATCCGTCTGTGTTCTTTGGCAAGGTTCAGAGGAGAGCTAAAATGAGCCCTCAGTTTGACTGTTTTACATTTTAAATGGAATTGTGACTGCTTGCAGAGCTGTATTGTAAAGAAACTGTCTTTTCTTACCGTTTTTAAACCAGTAATGTGAGTGCCTTTGCCATGTTATGAGAGGGAAAAAATTGTAGTGACCTATACACTTTGAGAAGGAATGATATGAGATTTAAGCAAATGTTTTGTAAATTGTCACCAGATATCTTATAATTGCTCTTGTATTTGTTGAACAACCATCTGAATTCAATGGTGGCCTTATTTCAAGACAATAAAAATCATTTCATTTTTGTTACAAAGGTCTGTAATCCTTTATGAGCTTCATGTCATTTTGGGGAAAAAAAAACATTTGGGTGTTCCATCAAATAAATTTGTTTATTTGAGATGATTTCAAATGAAATGCAACACTGGAACATTTTTTCCAATGGTTGCATAATAATGCATGCAGTAGAGGCTAAGTTATTGCCATTTTTAAAAATTAAGAGTTTGGCCTGGTGGTGGTGCCACAGCAAAGGTTATGACGGACCATAATCAGTAAAAAAGTTTGACATGACTCCCTTTAGAACTGCCTGAATTGCAGTATTTGGAGGTATAAAGTTTGACCTGGAGATGGCACTACAGGATAAGTCATAGGGTTACATTTAACGATAGGGTGTGTCCCATAGACTGTATAAAAAGATGGATGCAGCACCTGGTCTGAAAAGTGAGGCGCCTGCAGAAATCTCAAAAAATCGCAATCTATTTAATGGCCAGCAGATGGCGACGTCGGTGGTTGCAGAAAGAAGTTCAAAGAGAAAATGACCCTACTTTCCCACCTGATTTGTTATTTCAATAATGATTTTCCTCATTATTTCATGGAATCTATCGCAAGTTTCAAGTCTCCTTCGATATACAGCGGTATCTTGATGTTCATTTTTATAAATTATAGTCACAAATAGATTATATTAAAGGATAAATCCAGAATATGCTTTAGGGGTGTGGCTATCCTCTGGTCCTCTTCAGGTACGGTCAGATTCACACGTAGATCCACCTCTTGCTCCTCCCTGGATCTTCAATTCACACTCTCAACCAATAGGAATCACATCCGGTTTCAAAATGGCAAAATGGTGCTGCTCTATTTTTGCCGAAATAGAGGCTTCCTAAGTGGTTCGCTGAAACCAACGGGTGACGTCACTGTTGCTTCGTCCATCTTTTATACAGTCTGTGGTTTGTTCTCATTGCACCAGGGATGAATACAGAAGTGGCATACAATTCTCAAAAAAATGCAAAGTTACTGTATTTTTTTTAAATTTCAAGAAGTTTGGCCCGGTGTTGTTGCCATAGCAAAGGTCATGGGGCGACCAACATCAGTAACATTCCCTCTGTCTGCCCCAGAAGCGATCAAAAGAAGTTTGGCACGACTCCCATCGAAAATGTTTGAGTTACTTCATTTGCAAATATAAAGTTTCCCCTGATGGTGGCGCTACAAAAAAGGTCGTTGGGTCACACAGAACAATTAGGTTTGTCCTCTATGTGCCAGGAATGAACAAAAAAAAGAAAAATAGTGTGATTCCCATACAAATTTTCCAGTTCTTTTACGGACACAAAGGATATGTGGCTATAATGGTGAAAGCATAATATCCTCAAACTCCTTGTTTTGGGGATATAATTAAAGAACTTGTATGCATGCATAATCTCTTAGTTAGTCTAGGAGTTACTCCTGTTTTTTGAAATGCTGGTGCCCGTGTCACCCACGGCTATTTTTGCCCAAATAATTTTGACCAATGTGCTCAGCCCAGCCAAATACTACCCCAGGCAAAAATGATCGCCACACTCAGAGGTTATTTATCCAGCTTTTTCACTGCACAGTAAATAAACAAATCGCTAATATGACAGAAAACATTTTTGTTTATTAGCATCACATTCACGCTTCAAGAAACTCACCCCAAAAAAATTAGGTGTAATTATTTTAATTCATGGCATTTTTTTGTGAGAGGAAGAAATTATGGAATCGTCAACAAAAAAAAAAAAATCTGATTTAGTACTTTGTTGCTCCTCCTTGGCCTGAATTCTTTGTGGCATGGATTTCATTAATGAAAAACAATATTCTCCATCAAGCCGTTTCCAACTTCCTCAGATAGCGGTTGACAGATCAGCTTTACAGGATAGTGCCTTGTCGTGGAACTTTTTTGAAAATTTTATTTCCAGCATTGGATTGGGAATAAATTAAATTGACATCTGGACTGTTTGCTGGACATGTCACGGAGTTGATATGGTTCTCCTGAAGAAAAGCTTTTGCATTCTTTGCACTGTGGCAAGATGCGTTGTCGTCCTGAAAAATGACTTCATCACCAAACCTATTTTCTTTTGACGGAATCCGAAAATGGTCCAAAATCGAAGCTACACCTGCGTGTTGACTGTTGAAGTTACGATTTCCATCCCTTATGGCCCTTTACCTGACATGCAACCCCATATCATGAATGAATTGGGACAAAGTGTAAATTGTGAATAAAATCCAAACACAATGACTTTCAGATCAGACCAGCCAGTATTTAATTCACAACATAACAGAGATAACATAAAAAGTGTTGAAACTGAAAAATTTTACAATTTTCTCCACAAAATGAGCTCATTTCAAATTTGACGGCTGCTACATGTCTCAAAAAAGTTGGGACAGGGGCCTGTTTACCATGGTGTAACATCCCCTCTTCTTTCTAACACAGAATGGAGGCGTCTGGGCATTGTGGAGACAAGTTTCTTGAGCTTAGCCTATCGGAGTTTGATCCCACTCTTGTTTAATACAGGCTTTCAGCTGCTGGAGAGTTTTGGGTCACCTTTGATGGACTTTTTGTTTAATTATGCGCCAAATGCTTTCAGTTGGTGAAAGATCAGGACTGCAGGCAGGCTGGGGCAGCACACAGACTCTTCTACTTCAAAACCATTCTGTTGTAATAGCTGCAGTATGTGGTTTTGCATTGTCCTGCTGAAATACACAAGGCGTTCCCTGGAATAGAGGGGAGGGGAGCATATGTTGCTCTAAAACCTCTATATACCTTTCAGCATTCATGTTGCTTTTTAAAACATGCAAGTGTCCCACACCATATGCACTAATGCATCCCCATACCATCAGAGATGCTGGCTTTTGAACTGAAGGCTGATAACAGGAGGGGTGGTCTTTCTCCTCTTTAGCCTGGAGGACACAACGCCCGTGATTTCCAACAAGAATGTCTAATTTGGACTCGTCTGACCACAGGACACTTTGCCACTTTGCTACAGTCTATTTTAAATGAACCTTGGCCAACAGAACACGTTGGTGCTTCTGGATCATGCTCAACAAGGGCTTCCTTTTTGCATGATAGAGTTTTAGGTGGCATCTGTGGATGGCACGGCAGAGTCTGTTTACAGACAGTGGTTTCTTGAAGTATTCCTGGGCCAATTTAGTAATGTCAATGACAGAATCATGCCAGCGAGTGATGCAGTGGCGTCTGAGGGCCCGAAGATCACGGGCATCTAGTATTGGTCTTCGGCCTTGTCCCTTACACACAGAGATTTTTCCAGTTTCTCTGAATCTTTTGATGATGTTTTGTACTGTTAATAATGAGACCTTCACAGCCTTTGCAATTTGACGTTGAGGAACATTGTTTTTTAAAGTATTCCACAATTTATTTCTGTAAAGTGGCTCGCACACGAGCGGTGTTTAGGCCGTGCGCCTAGGTTCATGAAACGCCAAATGAGCGCATAGTAAGCGCAGGATTGATGCACTGCGTACGCCAACTCTGGGTTTGTAAACGCAGACCTCTGGGTAAACGCATTGGTTTTGAACATGTCCAAAACTTTTTTGAAAACGCAGAAGAGTGCATCTATTGACGCAAACGCTGCGTTTGAGATCGCATGAAAACGCACGAGAATGCAGGAGAATGCATGAAAACGCAGGTGGTACCGGCGCTGCAACCAGGGTCGCACCCTAAACTGTCGCCTCATCTCATCAGCCTGCTCCTGTTCTTGCCTCCTTTGTCGTCTGCGAAGCCACAGCCAGGCTACAGAGACCGCCAAAACCTTCCTGTTGCGGTCAGACAAGTGCCTTTTCCAACGGGCGTCTTCCAAGGATGACATTTTCCAGGAAAATGCCCAACGAACGAGAGAGAATAGCAAGTACAAGTGATGAGAAGATAGAGTTTAGCGGGAAGAAGGCGGAAGAAATGCTACGTACTGAAAGTCGTCATAATGCACGAAAACGCAGGGCCTGCGTTTTGAAAACGCAGGACGTGCGTTCACACGGCGTCAACTATGCGCTAAATTGTGCACTTGTCGGTATTTTCAAAACGCACTAGTTGACGCCGTACTCAGCGCCCGTGTGAGTTCGGCTTAAGTCTTCACAGGTTGGAGAGCCTCTGGCCATCTTTGCTTCTGAGAGACTCAGCATCTCTAAGACATCCCTTTTATAGCCAATCATGTTACAGACCTGATGCCAGTTAATTTAATTATTTGCTAAATGTTCTTTCAGCTAATTCTCTTATATATTACTTGCTTTTTCAGCCCTTTTTTGCCTGTGTCACAACTTTTTTGAGACCTGTTGCAGCCAGAAAATTTGAATTAAGGTCATTTTGTGGATAAAAATGTAAAATTTCTCAGTTTCAACATTTGAAATCTTATCTATGTTCTATTGTAAATAAGATTTTGGCTCATGTGATCTGAAAGTCATTGCATTTTGATTTTATTCACAATTTTCACTTTGTTCCAGCAATTCCAGAATTGGGGTTGTATGTCTTCAATGGAACAGCACCAGACAAAAGTTCCGGCATCATCGCTTTGGCCAAGACGGATTCATCATTCGTCGCTGAATATCCCTTTCAGGACCTTGCTTTCTTTTCTTTCGGTGTCAGTGCTTGTTTTTGTTCAGTTTTTCTGTATGTAAATCCCATTTCATTCAGCCGATTTCTTACAGTTCTGTCACAAACATGACTCCTTTTGTGCCCTTTTGTTTTTCTTCTTTTGCTGTTGTGCATTTTCTGTTTTCAGTGAAAATTGTTTTGCGTTTTCTGTCCTGATGCTTTGACGTGTTTTGTAGCTCAGCCATGTTTTCTGCCTATAACCTTTCCATTTAGTTAATATTTGCACCAAAGTTTTGAAACAGCTGACTGGGAACAACATCATCCGCCACTCTCCTTGCTGAATGTCCTTCTTGGAGCAGTTTTATAATCGTTTCCATTGTTTCAATTGCCAGCTGTCTTGTTGGTGCCTTGTTTCCTCTCAATTACAGACGTCCAACGCCTCTTAATGGTCTGCATTTTATTGCAGGCTAATTTGCATATATACAGGGTGATTTCATAATTTCTTCCTCAAAATTAAGTGATTCCATGTTTTATTCCCCAGTTATGAAAAAAATGCCATAATTCAAAGAATCAAATTTGTTTTAGGTGTATTTCTTGAAGCTTGTTATGCTGATTACCAAAAATTGTTTTGGATGATATCTGCGATTTGTTTTGCGATGAAGTAAAAAAGCTGAATGAATGTCCTCTGTGTGTGATGGTGCCATAATTTTTGCCTGGGGCTATTGAACAACGAACTGCACTCGCATGAAATTTTGAAGAAAAAAAATAAATTAACGTTTTTGGATTTATTGTGGTATCGAACGATGATAATGTACTACTTTAATTTACCACCAGAGGGTGCCAAGCGAATATGACAAAGGTCCAGAGGGACCGGCCTGATGCCCCTTTTCCAAGCTATATATTATTCCTCGTTTGCACCTTGAAGGAATGGAGGGTAAATGCCACAGGATAAAAAATATATTTGGTTAAACTGATGACCTTTTCAGTCTCTGAAACTGATGCAGAGTATATGTCACACTTTCTTGAATAAAAAAAGAAAAAAATTCTTCAGGACTGCTTAGATTGCCAAACTTCCTTTCCCAATGCTGTTAGCCTCACAGACTCAAGCAGCTTGTGTTTATAAGTCTAAGCTGAACAATAACTTATAAAGAAATGGTTCACCGTAAAAGTAATTTATTTAAAAAGTTACTGGGAAACTCAGTTAATGACGAAAGATTTTACAACGTTTGTGACTATCAACTTAAATATCAATGTTAAAAACCTTGTTTACATCTAAAAATCCTTGTTTGCCATTCTGTGCTTTTGTTTTTTCGATTAACTTGTCGCGGTTTCTGTTTCTTTTACAGCGTAAGCCTGTAATAAGAAGAATGCTCACAGTCAGCCACTGCCCTGAAATGGTGCCGAGACAACCCTGTAGAAACTCTCTCACTCCCAGTTTGGCAATAAGAGAGGGCAGTCAATACTGCAGAGACTGGTGGATGGGTGTACAATGTGAAAAAAAAACTGTGAAAATGGACACTGCAAGCTTCAGCCAAGCCGGAGCGTTGTTTTTGGACGTGGCCTTAAGAACAGGATTAGAATGGATGATTGAGAAGACCTTTCAGTGTGGCGCTACGGTAAGTTAAGTGCACCAAGCAATTAAGCGTTGTGCAGATTATTCGGTGAGATGCTCGGGTAATCTGAAGTATTGAAGTCCAGATATGTCATCTTGTGAAAAAAGGTTAGTGTTTGAAAAGGAAGCAACTAGTATGTGAAGAAAGATGGTCATTTAAAGAGAAAATAAACAACTTTATTTTGTTAATTGTTAACTACTTTGCCAGTTTATGTTTTTCTGCAAATGTATGACTTAGAAGGTTGGGAAATTTTCCTGTCTGCTGGGCATCTGATATGAGTGGCATGGAGGCTCATGAAAATTAGGCTTAGCAGAACTTTTTCATTTATTTATTTATTTATTTTTATTTTTGCTTTGAAAGCAAATTGTCAATTTGATATTGTGCTGTGGTGCGTGGTCATTTGAAGTCTTTCCCTTCGTTCTAAAAGCACGAAGAGATACGTTAGTTGTTCCCCAGCTCCCATGCCATGCACATTTTGAACCATTACTAGTGAATTACCCGTGGCGAGAATAATTTGTGTTGACGACCTACGTCCACATACCAACTTTCATGAATACGGTGACCTTTGACCCTCGTGACCTTGACCTTTGACGGAACGGACCTCTCGCGGTAATTTCTTGTGACGACCTACGTCCACGTACCAACTTTCATGAAAATCTGTCCAGGGAGATGGGAGATGCAAAAAATTGACCTTTGACCCCAGTGACCTTAACCTTTCAAAAAACTAACCCCTGAAGGACAATTCCAGGGACAACCTAGACCCACCAAGTTTGGTGCAAATCCGTCAGAGGACCTCGGAGGAGTAGGGGAACAAACAGACAGACGGACAAACAGACAGACAGACAAACGTTCCTCAAATTATAGTATGGTAGTATGATTAACTGACGTCACTGAGGAAGATTGAATTACTGGGAGTGAAGGTGAAGCCAAACATTCTTCCTTTGGTGCTGCGAAGCAATGGTCGTTAGGTTTGAGTACAGTGAAATAGAATTTTGAGAAAGGTGACCATCTCAAATATCTTTCAGTGATCACATTCTTTGTTTGCAACCAGTCATCCAGTTTGTCGTCAGTTGCTGGATTTGACCTCCATCGCTGAAAGGACCGCAGAATTCAAATATCAGTGAAATTTTGTTTGTTTTCGCAGACGCATGCATTCTGTCTCTGCATCATGCATATTGACGTGATGGAGAAACCCTGTATTAACTTTATATCCAAATATGGCCTATTTTAGCACCTCTTGATGGAGACACCCTGCATTTGCTTGATATCCAAATTGTAGCCCATTTTTCACGCCTCATTTGAACCAAGATTTCAGGTGTACGTTGATGGCGTGGTAACAGTTTCTTGTTTTAATTGACGGTTTAAATTTGAAAAATCTGAACTGATGTTCACGTGATGCTCAGCCGTATTGGAGCTCTTCCCTTCTCTGTGCTTGTTGACCATTTATTGAATTATTATTATTTTTTTTCAAATGAAGTTTTGCTTCCATAATGGGCTCTGTTGTAGGCATATTTGTCATTGGGTTCTCTCTGGTGTGATTTTGTGTGCTACCATTCGTGTGGCCATTTTTTTTGACACAGTGTTCTCATCAGAACTTCCAAAGGGAAAACAACTGTTCCTTTTATTTCTTTTTCTAAGTCGCAGTGCTTCGTGTGCTTAAAATGACAGTTCACTTTGTCTTTTTCCCTCAAGTAAACCTTTAGTTTTAGTGATGGCTTTCAGTTGCCTTGCTCATTTTTATGCGCAAGGAAGAATATTTATCGTACCTTTTTACAACTGATTTCTGACAATTAAACCTCTCTGTGATGGTTTGTGTGGGGGAATCTTGGCAGCAATTGTGTTCCTGATTTGCCTAAAAACAGCCCATTGGGTGCTTCATTAGATAGAGTTTCCAAAGTGTGTTTGTGCATGTGAGCTGATTAATTTTATGGCATTTATCCACAAGCTGACGATAAATCTCAGTTTTTACATGTTGCGTTTGCGCATCTTTCCTGCTAAGTTCCTGAGTAACACTAGCCCTCTAGCCTCGACGACACATGTTATAATGTAGCAACAACAGGCCGCAACACCGTGTCCCTGAAAATAAGATTGTACCTCATGTTTTAATAATAGCTGGAGATCGTTCACAAGTTATGGGGGCATAACGTCACCGAAATCCTTCGGCATTACCACTGAACTTGAGTGCCTTTGTACCAGCCACTGTAAAGCAATGTGTTCAAATGTTTAGATTATTATCTGAAACTGTGGGTTAACCCTTAGGGTGCTGAAATTAGTAATCAAATGCTTAAAAATTTAAATATCTTGAGCTTTTGAAAAAATCATGTGGCAACTTGTTTGCTCTTTTCAACGGGTTGCCGCATGATAGGTTTTTAAAAGCTTTGATTTTATTTCATTATATTTGTGAGCTGCAAATGCTGCATTTAGCACTTTAGGGGTTAATCAGACTACATTTCTTGATATTTAAGTAAAATAAAACATGAAAATTTGAGGATTAAAGTCAAGCAGGAATGGCATTAGTGGGTTCTTAACTCCTCTGACTTGCAGTTTTGAACCATGATTAACTGGTGTCACTGAGAAAGGAGCACGCTGTGAATTTTCGGGAGTGAGGGAGGTGCTAAATGTCTTGTCCTTGTTGTTAGTGGTGTTTTGGCGATCAGCTTTAAGTAAAAAGGATTAAATAAAATTTTGAGGAAGGTGACCGTCTGTAATATCTACCAGTGATCACATTATTTGTTTGTGCACAGTCATCCAGTTTATCGTCAGTTGCTGGATTTGTCCTTGATCATTGAAAGGACAGCGGAATTCAAATATCAGTGAAGTTTTTGCGGACACTTGTACGCTTCTTTTCAGTTTATTCCAGTTAATCAGACAACATTCCCTGAAATATGAGTAAAGAAATGTGCAAATTTGCATCAAAAAAGTGTGTCATGTGGAATGCATTATTACAGAGGCATTTTGGAGCATTTTTCGCCGTTGCCTATGTGCTGTTTTGCTAACATTTTTTGGTTACCTGCTTCGAAAAAAAATTTGTCCCACCGGAGAAGCAATTCTCCATACTGTTGTGCAACAGCCGTGCGGTTTAGTGTCAAAACTAGCTCCTCTCCGTCGCCTGGGAGACCTGAGTCCCAACACAGCTGAGCGTCCTCGTTTTGGCCGCCTTCCCACAGATTCATAATTAATGTGCTTGGCAGGTACGCCGTGATTAATTTACCAGAAGGCTAATTAACGGGGCTGATTCTGCCTGATGACTGATTTGGGACTTAGCATGTCCTGGGTCCCCTCTGCAGTGTTATTGACTTTGCAGAATCTCACACATTATGTAATGGGATCGACCTAAGTATTATGATGTCATAATCATGGGACTGCTTTGTAAAGCAGGAAGTTGAAGGACTCTGGCCTAATTCCTCAGTTTTAATTGAATGTGGGACACTGTTCTCTTCACAGAGGTGCCATTATGCTGCCAGTTGTTTTTTGTCATGGTATAACGTCAGTTCCAGTCACAGGCAGTGCATATCATACATTGTTATGATTATTTGCTTGGTCTTTAACTCTTATGTTCTGCTCACTTTTTGGACATCAATATGTAGGTGGTTTTAGCTTGGTATGTGTTGTCCAGCATAATAAACGGAGGGAGTGGGTTTGAGGATTAAAAAGAAAATAAAACTATTTTGACCTGATTACCACACTCGGGTTGATTTAAAAGGTCATTCTTTTTGGTTCTCGTTTGCCTTTTAAGCCTAATTTATAGTCGTCCAACTCCGTCAATGCGCAGATACGTAGAGCCCCTCTCCAACATCGCAAACTCTCTCCGTCGTGCTCTCGGGCGCATGACGGACACCTCCCAAAGTTTCTAACTATCCGTCAAAACGACGGAGAGCCCACAGATAGCGCAAAATGCTACGCCCCCTATTGTCCTAGCGGTGAATTGCTTTGCAACACCTATTAAGCAACTGAGAAGTCTGAAAGGTCCCCATCTCCTTCAATACAACTGCTTGTCTGCGCATTGACGGAGTTGAACGACTATAATTTAGGCTTTACAGTGAAAAGCTGTGACATCATTGCAGACCCAACTGTGTTCGGGTACTTTGGTCCTGTGCCTGCAGGGGGGGTCAGGGGTCGGTCATGGAGCTCAGCTTCGAAACCGGCGGGAACCATAATGACGGGTGTTAGTGAATATCTACCTAACTCTCTCTGGCCATACAACCCTAAACCACGCCCCTTCCACTCCCCGTCATCCTGATCAGATGCAGATTTTCCATTTGGATGTCGATACTTGCATACAGTGTTGATGGGGGTGTCATTTATCCACTTCTTCTTAAAAACCGGTCAACAGAATTCCTTGAACTTATACATGTGCTTTGTAGGAGCACTAACAGTATTTATTGTCGCCCCCGGACGAAGTCGGTCGGTTACTATGGATGCGTGCTTCTCTCTGCTGCTGCCGCCACGCCTGTGGACACTTCTTTGTGGACGCTGTACAGGCTGCAATTTTTGACCAATTACTTTCATATTTGGTATGGACATGTGTTATACAAACTTCACTTATGACATCCATAGATTTTGGTTGCCATGGCAACAATATTGGCCAAATAACGCGTGCATTTGTGCTGAGACACACCGACTTCCTTGTGAATGCTGTACGGGCTGTATTTTTGACCGATTGCTTTCATACATGGTAGGACATGTGCTGTACTTCACTTATGACTAGGAGTGTCAACATCTACTCGTGTAAACGGTTACACGGATAACAAATCATAACCGTTTTGAAAAATCAATAACCGTGTACACGTCATTTTTTCCTCCTCATTCATTTCTCACCAGTACATATAGTCGCCTATTTTTAGGGGCGATAATGTTACCTGAAAGCTTCAGATAATAACATTAACTAACTATACACTTAAATGTTCCCACTAGTGCAGTTATCCGCATACAGATGCATGGGGCGCAATGTTACCTTGATGATAGTAAAAATAAAAAAAAACCCCGCAGCCACAGCCAGAGTCGCGCCACATGAAGAACAGGCTGCGGAGGACTTGAGAGGAGCGCTGCGCTCATCATCTTCTCCATGTGCAAATGTCGTGCAGCTGAAAACAAAAACTGTTAATGGCTTGTTATTTTAGCCTATATTGTTGTGTGTTGTCGTACATTATATTGTTAATTGGTGTTCTGTCAGCTTTTCACGACCTGATCACACATCCTCACGTCTAAAGAGGAGGAAGAAAACACATTTTTTTAGTCAATTAATAAGCGATAAAGAGAGTCCCCCTCTTTATCCACAAAGTTAAAAAAGTAAAGGTGAAGTTTTTTCCTCTCACTTCAGCTTACTTTGGCTTCTTTTTGAGTTGCTTTCTCTCGCCAACTCCAGATTACTTTTACTATGAGACGCATATTAAAATTCAGACGCAGCTCCCCTTGCGAGAGAAGGATGCAGTTGGCACTTTAAGTCTAAAAAAAAATGTACAAAAGTGAGCAATAGTTAAAACAGTGATTAAAGAAGAAGGTTAAACCTTTTTCGGCTTTCACTTGTACGTTTTCTTATCTGTCAAAATGATAGAGGATTTTATTTCCAACACATTTTACTTACTGTGGTTATACAGCGCAACTGCGATAGAAAAAGCTCATACATCTCCGAACGTGTAACCGGGTACACGTCGGTTAGTAGTCCCGTGTACACGTGTAGAAAAAATTGTAACACCCCTACTTATGACACCTACCGATTTTGGTTGCCATGGCGACAGTATTGGCTGAATAGTGCATAAACTTGTGGGGAAACATAGAATTTCCTTGTGGGCGCAGAAGCGGGCTTTCAGGGGCTACACCCATGTGGTTGCGAACGACCGGACTGCTTAGTCTCATACCTTGTTTATGAATTTTAAAAAGTTTGAGGATTTTACAGGTGTTTAAATTTAGATCAACTTTGAGGAGTTTCCCAGTTGCGGGGGCATCTGTGTCCCTTCATGAGACAAATTTTTAAGATTTCTTTTAGAACCTTAAAATTAGATAGAATGGCAATTAATAGTGGCAAAATCAACCAGTATTGTTCATGAGGTCATGAACAATGGACAAGCTCTTAATGTTTATCTCTTATTTTTTTCTGCCATGTTCATTGTTTTTCTGTGAAACAGTGAAGGCGGACTTAATATTTCGATTGAGTACACTGGGCAGCGTCAGAGTTGTTGTTTCAGGAGTGAAAGAATGAGTGCATAGAAAAATGCGAACCTGAGAAAATGAAATGAAAGGAATAGAGGAAAGTGAGTAGGAGATAGCTGGCTGCTTTTGTACTTGGTAACTTCTGTGTTTTTGGGGTGAGGTTGGAGACTGTTTTTTTTTTACTGAAACCGCTCCCTCATTCATCTGGGCAGAGGCCTGGATTTTAAAATTGGGAGTTCGGTGCGAGGGAGGGTTTGTCGTGGAATGTTGTTGTCTCTAGGATACGTTCCTTTTATTTTACTTTGAAGACACTGAAAAAGACCAAAGTATATTTTTTTCAATTTAATGAGGTCATGACCCCAGCTGAGTATACCTGTCTGGTATACTCCTGATTAAGGATAATTCTCTGTTGTTTGATTGGACGGTTCACTCTTTGGAGTTTACAGCACTTTCTATATTTGTCTGAGTTTTGATTGGCCCAGACAGGTTTGCGTGTAATGTGTTATAAAGGCTTTGTGAAACCTGCTTTAGGGTCATTTGCATTTGAAGGTTTAATACATGAAAATAAACTGCTGTAGGTTTGACTGTTTCACTGAGAAGTACATGCGATTGCGATGCACACGTGCGGACAGGAGTTTGCCTTTGTTGCCCTAACTCTGAAATTTGAGCGTAAATGTCAGTTTTAGTATCACTGCTGTGATGAATCACACTGCTTCTCCGCTCGCGTGTCCTGACAGACATGGTTTCGAAGATAAGAGTAATTTTATTCCTCATTTATAAAATGAAAAAACTTAAGCTCACTGTATATTTTTGCGAGATGTGCTGCATATTTGTTTGTACGCCCCTTCTGCTGCCAAGAAATATCGAAGTCCTTCAAGTTTTCGAACAGCTGTCTCAAAGAGCATTTCTGACTGCCAGAAAAAAAAAAAGAAATAGAAACCGACTTTGAAAAATTCTCTTTGAAGTGGCTGTAAACACCGTGGGACACAGTGGCAGACACGCAGTGTGGCTGTCTAGACTAAAGGTCAACGACATGCTCCTCTCCGAGTCGCCGTCCCTCTTGTGGTGGAACATCATGATGACCGAAACCAATAAACCACAGTGCTGTTCCACTGAAAATCTCTGAGAATATCAGCCCAGTCTTTCTCGCTGTCTGGCTGTCTTTCTCTTCGTCTGCATATTTCTGTCTGTGTTGCCGTCTGCCTGTGTCTTTTTTTTTTCTTTCTCTCGCTCTCCGTGTCAGACTTTCACAAGTCTGCCCACGTTCTTCTTCTCTCACCTTAGCAACGGGACGTTCTGATCGGTCTCCTTCTGTAGGTGGTCTGGGGGAGCTGTTCGGTGTGTAATGTTGAGATGATATGACTGTGAGCAGCACTGCTAATGGAGCTTTCACCTCATCTGTAATACCCTTTGTTCTCCTCAATGTTTCGCCATCTTGGCAGCAGAGTGCTTGATCCTGTTAAAGCCTCGTTCTAATGCATAAAATGGGTCACGTGGTCTGGCACCAAATCTTGGTTATGCTAGTGCCACGGTGACCTGAAGTGCTGGCTAGTTCAAGGAGGGAGCGTTTCATTGGCTCAGAATGTCTGTATCGTATTTCTCCCTATTAGTCCAGCTGGGGTACAGTTTGCCTGCAGTGCTGCGCACTTAGCTAGCCTGCCCAACCCTTTCTTGGAGGCATATCATCCTGTTTGTTTTACTACAACCCTAATAAAGTACGCCTCATTCAACATCCAGGGATCTCGTTGAGCCTCTAATTGGCTGAACCGAGTGTTGCAGTGGGGAGTTGTAAAAACCTCCAGGATAGTCGATCTTCAGGAACAGGGTTGGGGGTCTTTGGGTAAATGTTGGTGAATAGGGCCCCGTAACTCCAGGGCTGTGGGGTTTGAGTCCCTGTTGAGTTCGGTTCTTGATGTGAATTACCTCAGCAAATAGGCGCAGCTGTGATAACAAGCTGTATGTCAGAGATGGCGTTCCCTGTGCTACTTGCCACGGAAATGAGCGATTGCTAAAGGCCTGAGAGGGCGAGATAAGATTTAATTTATTGAACTCCTGCATGTTATTGAATCCTCTAAATTTGACCCATCCTTGTTACTGAGGAGCTGTAGGCAGCCACAGCGGAGCGTTTGATGACTAACTCCAGTCCTTATCCCGGACTTTTGTTCAAAGGTACTGGTTGGAGTGTTCCATTACATTACATTACATTACAGGTTCGTAGCAGACGCTCTTATCCGGAGCGATGTACAAAAGTGCACAGGATCAGTACAAAAGTGCAGAGCTCCTAGGAGACTAGTACAAGCGCTAACAGTAAGTGACAGAACACTTTCCATTGTTACAGATCTAAACCAATAAGCAATCGCCAAAAATACTGGTAAGTCCGAGTAGAATGACAACAGAGTCAAAGGGCAACAAACAAATAAATAAACTCAACTAATATAATATAAAACCTTGAAGATGCTGAAGGATTCTGCTGTGCTTTCCTTGAAAGGTAGATCATTCCACCAACGAGGTACCAGGACAGACAGCAGCCTTGAGCGGGAAGGGGAGGAGCGGAGAGGGGGTGAGCCAGGCGACCAGAAGTAGCAGAGCGGAGTGCTCTGGCAGGGGTGTAAGGTCTGAACAGTCTCTGGATGTAGGCTGGAGCTGTTTTGTTGACTCCCTGGTAGGATAGCACCAAAGTCTTGAATTTGATGCGAGCGGCAACAGGGAGCCAGTGGAGCCTTGTGAGCAGGGGGGTGACGTGGGAGTGTCTCAGGAGGTTGTGGACCAGACGAGCTGCAGCGTTCTGGATGTGCTGCAGGGGTCTGATGGCAGATGCTGGGAGGCCGGCGAGGAGGGAGTTGCAGTAGTCCAGGCGGGAGAGGATCAGCGCTTGGACTAGGAGCTGCATTGAGTAGCCGGTGAGGAAGGGCCGGATTCTATGGATGTTGTAGAGGAAGAACCTCCAGGTCCGAGTCACTGCTGCGATGTTCACAAGCCTCCGATGGAGCATGTCTTTCAGGTTAGGGGGAAATCGGAGAACCCGGAGAAAACCCTCGTGAACAGGGGGAGGACATGTGAACTCCACACTGAGAGGTTCTGGCCAACTAGGACTCAAGCCAGGAATCTCCTGATTGCGAGGCAACAGGGCCATCCACTGCGTAACTGAGTGTGAGAGTGTGTACATGAAAGAGTATAAGAGCGTAAGAGTGAGGAAATGAAAGGGTATAAGAGTGGCTGAGTGAAACAGTGAGTAAATAAAAGAGTAGGCAGTAGGAGTAATAAATTGAAAGGGGAAGGGCTGGTTTATCTCCTCAGTTATTGTGTGAGAACAGGGGCAACGTGGGCAGAAGTGACATCATCCCTGTGACCTATGAGGCTGACGGTGGAGACTAAGAGAGCGCGTGTGTGTGTGTGTGTGTGTGTGTGTGTTATTACATCATGAGCTGTTACTCAGCACACCGATGCGTGTCTGTGTGTAAGTGTGCGGTTACATCATTGGCCGTTACTCAGCAGATGGCGAGATCGGATGACATCGGAGAGGAAGAGGAGTACTTAATGAGTTCTGCAGAGACCGTGTGTGGGAGCAGCGTTCCGGAAACTTCCACTCCTGTGACCGGGAGATGTTTTGGGGGGGCGTGGTGTGGGAACGTGAATGAGCTGGCGGTGTGAACTTCATCCGCTGGGCTGTTTGCCTCACCGTTTCCATGGCTGCCCTTCCCATCATCCCCCTGGGCCCACCCACCGTAGAGATGCCTCATTTATTCTTGTTTGGTCCCACCTGGCAGACAGCTGTGCGACTGCTCGCTTTTCACAAATCATGGTTCTCGAGGGTCGAGGACTGCTGGTTCTCCGCCCACTTTTTTCACCCGGGAGTCGTAAAGAAAGTCAACCAATCAGCAGCACCTCCTATTCGGTTAATTTCCCACCCAAGAAACAAAGAAAACCCGGGCTAGGTTTGGATTCAAGGGTGATGTTTGACGATCCCTGAGTTAACATGTAGCAGAGCGCATTTTTTGGGGATCAGCGAGGCCCCACTGGGTTTGGTGGGAAGACGGATGGTTCTGCAGCCGTCCAGTTGAGCTGGAGGAGAATGGTGGAACCTGGGACTAATTTGGATAAAGACACTATGGCATAGGACAGTGAGGATTTAGGACAGATGAACACAGGAAGGCGGGGGATGGGTAGGGCTGGGACAGTGAGGGGGAGTGAGTGACTTAGGAAAGGAAGGATGGGGGACTTTCCTTTCCTCTGTTTCCTTCCTTTATGTTTTCTGGGGGTGGGGGATTGTTGAGAGAGGAATGGCAGATCTCCAGCTGCTCTCTTATCTGTGCCGGGGGGGGGGTGTATGTATGTGTGTACGCAAGTACTCGCGTGTTCTCAAGCAGGAAGTGGAGGTTGTTTTCTCTCTGGGGTCGATTTTGACGATGATGTCGGGAGAGCGTTGGGGGAAGATGATGTTTCTCCCTACATGTGCATCTGATTAAAAATTAAATAGCTCAGCAAATTATTTAAAAATATGTTGAATTTGCTTGTGTCAAGTACATCTAAATGATTAACTCAAGCAGCGTTGGACATAGCCCTCGTAAACAGCGATCTGTTTGAAAAATGCGTTTGTACTTGACGCAAAAGAACGACAGTATGCTGAATTGATCTGTCTACTATTTTACGAGTTTGTTTTTAGGATTACGCAGAAATGCGCATGCCAGGGGTCGGAAATTAAAAATTCAGCCATACCTCCACCCACGAGTTCAGCAAGGTGATTCCACTCCGTAACTCAAGTTCCTGAGTGAAATTTGTTCTATTTGCAAATAAAGATAGTTGGATCAAAGTAGTGCAGAGGATTTCTACTTTTTGAACCCGTATTGTGTACCTCATGGTTTAAGTAATTACATTTTTACAGAAGAGCAATTGGGCAGCTTTGTCATCTCTAAGCAGTAAGATATTTCTCTGGGCCTTTCTGTGGAGTCTGCTTGTTCTCAGCGATCTCACATGGGTCTGCTCCCGTAATCCAATCACATGCAGGCTACAGGCTGGAAGGTAGGGAAAGGCATTTACTGGGTGTTCATGTGTAGGGACATGCGTGCTTAGTCACCTTTCCCTGTATAAATGCGGGCTAATTATAATAATTTTGTACTGAAAGAAATGTGATGCCTTTTGCATAGTCAAGGCCCCAGTTTGGCCTTGTTTTGAGTCCTGAATTAGTCTTCTTGGCTGGAACTGTATTTGGACTGAAGAGGGCGCGTTTATGCCCTCCCAGCCCCTGTCTCTCGGCCTACATTATACTCACAGAACTAGTCGTTACACTGTTCCAACCAATCAGGTGCCAGCGATGCTCCTGTACTTGCTGTATATAAGGTCTGGTCATGTGACCCAGCGACCCTGAAACACTGCTGAATGGGGAGCACTCATCAGCCTGCCATTATTCCAGGCTGTGTCCTCCCAATCTGAATATTAACACGAGACTGTGCATTTCAGTAATTTGAAATTCTAAACTTCGGAGAAAAGACAAAGTGAGCGTTTTGCTGCTTTTCTGTGATGGAATTCCTCACACTTTGTTCCAAGCTGCTTTTCTGTGATGGAATTCCTCACACTTTGTTCCAAGGGAATCAAGTCAACCTAGGGTCGTTGCGTTGTTGGAAGATCCATGAAGGTTAATTTGCAAAACTGATTAGTTTTAGCTTATTCAAACCAAACAATGTCACGTCAAATGTGTTGTCATCAAGGAGTAATTTTAACAAGTTGGCGTATTGAAACGGATCCTGTTCTATCGCAGAAGAACATTCTGACATTTGGATGAGAGACCTCTCTCTCTCTCTCTCTCTCTCTCTCTCTCTCGCTCTGCCTGACTTTCTCCCTCACTTCCTCTCTCTGCCTCTTGCTCTTCTACGTACTACAGTCTTTGTATTACAGTTGCGGTCGGGCAGAGAAATGTCATTGCGTTATTCGCGTGCATTTCTATGGTCACGTTGAGCCTCGGCACAATGCCGCCGGTGGCATCTGCGAGCTTGTAAGTGCAGTTCCGCAAGCACCAGCTCTGTTTACAGATACAACTATGGAAACGGAAAACTTGAATAAACGAGTTTCTCTCGCACGAGCACTCGCGGATCGACAGAGATTGCATCAGCGCTGCGGAGCCCAGGCGGCGAGTTCAGACGCGCTCCCTCGGGTCGTTCCTTATCAGTGCCTCTGTGGGTTCACCACGGTCACGCATGCGCAGCTGTATTCTCGGTATTGAACCACTGAGAACACAGTGCTACACGCAGTTTTGAACAGTTATGCCATTTGGTTTTGTCTTTGCTCTGTACTCCAGCAACTTGCAGTGAAACGATGAACATGACGTTCAAGTTTAAACTTTCAGGTTTAATTTGAGGTTACTGATGTAAGATATCAGGTGAAATTTTCAGACATTCCTGTTCATGGTGACCATCCAATTATATTGTATTTAATGTTTTTTTTTTGTATTTATTCATATTCTGTACATACCGTGAATTGAAGAGGGGCGGCGCATAATAAATATATTTCCAGTGATTTAGCTAAAAGCTAATTTCCCCGCTGTGTTGTGCTTATGGACCGCACACATTTATGGACCCTGATCAAATCAGATTACACTGAGCATAAACTGTGCGAGTAGTGAACTCAAAGTGAAATGCGCAATTCCATTCAAGGATATGGTTTATGAGAGTCAATTCCGAAATAACGATTTAGTGGCTCTAAACGAGATGAGATCCCCGCTAAGGCCTGGTGGCCTGTTCTCTGTGCATTCCCACCTTTCTTTCATCGTATGATTGGATTACTCACTCCCTCCACCGCGTGGCCCTGACCAGGAATAACTGATGTACTGCCCAATAAGTCACATGCTCAAATACATTGGCTTTAGGTGCAGTCAAAAACTGTGTAAGTGGTTGGAAAGCATGGGAGACAAATTGTGCGCTGATGTAGGCCTCCAAAACTGGCGTTTTAATTGCAGTGTTGTTGCCGTATGTCAATACAGAAGTATACGCTGTTCATTCGCCTTTGTAGAAAGTGTGGCCTGGTTTCCACTACCATCTTAAACTTTTGTTCCTTTTCTCGCTACCCTCTTAAACTTTTGTTCTTTCTCTCGCATTCTCTGACACACGGGTGCACTCATACAGGCGCGCACACTCATGCACGCACGCTCGCTCTAACTCTGTGTATCGATTAACCTCACTCAACATCTCATCATGTCGTACACACAGTCAGGTCCTGAAACACAGTTCATGTATAATGCACGGCAGTAACTGTAGATGAGCTCAATGCTGTGCAAGACTCGCTTTGTTTTTAGTCAGTCCCGGAGTTAGACGACGTACGTCTGGCACCTAGGCCTCCCGAGAGTTGGGCTGCTTTCACACTTGCCTTGATTTAGCACCTCTCGCCGAAGTGTTCAACGTAACATTCCCTGAGAGTTGCGACAACTCGCTAACCTCGCGCCTGCGTTGCAGTTACGCAGTGAAAACGCTGTGCGTTGCCTACAACTGTTCTCTCTTCACTTCGTCTACTACACAGCAATTTTCTTCATTGGCGCACAACGCACACAATACACTGAACTGAGTTTTATTTTTTATGTTGCGTAACCCAACAATTTGTTGAAGCTACAAAACAATGTTGAAAGATATGGTTGTTTCCTTTCATATTCTTCGCTGAAATTGGCACACGAGATTTCTGTTTATGAGTGTGTAAATGTTATGAGTAAAAACTTCCTTCCCTTTCTTGTATTTGTTTATTTCTCTTTGTCTTCTTGGGTCTTTTTACACGGACGATTTTAAGCTAAGTTCCAGGTTTACTAATGGCCTGCTACAGTATACAGGGGAGGCCCACTCCGCCTGTGCCTTTTGGCCGGGAGCAGTGTTCTGTTTCCATGGTAAAAATGGAATCCAGAAGCAGAATTCTGTGCACTTAGACTTCATTGGTTGAAGGGTCTGAATAAGATTGTGATGTGTGCCTTCGGTCAGCCAATGGGGCGAAGGCTGTGCTATGGCTGTTGCTAAGGGGAGCTGCTTTCATAGGATTCAGCTGGGATCTCTCTCTCTCTCTCTCTCTCTCTCGCTTGCTTGCTCAGTCACTCTGTCTTCTGTTTGTCTTTACCCCACTCCCCCTTTCTCTGCCTCCTTCCTGTCTCTTCTTTTTTTCCCCCCTTTCTTCAACACGTGCGAGGGAAAGAGCACATGTTGAAAAATTCACTGAATATTTCATGCTGGTTTTGTCATGGGGATGAAACCCCGTGTGTGTGTGTGTGTGTGTGTGTGTGTGTGGAGGGCTGCAGGAGGGGGGATTTTAGGAGAGAGAGGGAGGAGGTGGAAGTCCTAAATACAGAGTAGGTGTATGAGAAAGGCAGTCTGCACAGTCTGCCGTGTGTACAATGTCTCTCTGTGCCCTGGCTGAACTTGTGTACCTGATCACCCCTCCTCTGTCAGTCGTCTGTCTGGCACCCACTCCCTCGCACTGAAATTTCCTCCTTTTTATCCTGCCGGCATAGAATGTGGAGCGATGTAGGCATCGCCTCGTCCGCCTGTCCGTCCGCCTGTAATTATTTTGTTTCCGGAGCAGAACTCGGAAACTATGCAAGATATCAACACCAAAGTCTGTACATGTATTCTATGTATAGTCTAGATATGCCTTTTGCTACTTTGGACATTTCGGGATTCCTATTTTTGTTGTTTCCATGGAAACAAATCTGGACTTAGTGTACATCAGGCCTACTTCGTTTCCGGAGCAGAACTCAAAAACCGTTCAATATATCTGACTGAAACTTTGCATGTGTATTACTCACATAATGAAGTGGTGCCTTTCGACATTTTCAGATTTCTGAAAATCTTTTTTTTGTTTCCATGGAAACAAGTCGGATTTGGACTCTGTACAGAGATAGGTTCGTTCCGGAGCACAACTCAAAAACCGTTCATTATATCTTTCTGTAACTTTTCATGTGTATGACCCACATACTGAAGTCGTGCCTTTTGATATTTTCAGATTTCTGAAAATCTTCTTTTTTTAATTTTCATGGAAACCAGTTGCAATTGGACTCCGTACAGAGATAGGTTCATTTCCGGGGCACAACTCAAAAACCGTTCATTATATCTTTCTGTAACTTTTCATGTGTATGACCCACATACTGAAGTCGTGCCTTTTGATATTTTCAGATTTCTGAAAATCTTCTTTTTTTAATTTTCATGGAAACCAGTTGCAATTGGACTCCGTACAGAGATAGGTTCATTTCCGGGGCACAACTCAAAAACCGTTCATTATATCTTTCTGAAACTTTGCATGTGTATTATCCTCATTCTAAAGTGATGCCTTTTGATATTTTCAGATTTCTGAAATTTTCTTTTTTCGTTTCCGTGGAAACAAGTTGGATTTGAGAGATGGCTTCGTTTCCGGATCAGAACTCAAAAACCGTTCATTAAATCTTTCTGAAACTTTGTATGTGCATTACCCAAGTACTGAAGTGGTGCCATTTCAAATTTCCGAAATTATTGTTATTTTTACCTTTCTTTGGCAGCAACATGGATTTGGACTCAGTCGCAGGGCTGGGTTTGTTCCCGGAGCAGGAATAAAACACTGTTCATTAATGACCCTTGTTTTTTTAAGTGCCTTTGCCAATGTGTGCTTCATAGTCTTTGCTAGATGTTGCCTGTACATATTTCCAGATCATTCCAGAGGAAAATCACCAACATTCTTGTTTGAATTTCTTTGAAGGTGTAGGATTGACATGACTTTCGCAAATAATGAGGGGCCGAGGGGATATGTCATTTTCTTAAAAGTAATTCTGCTTAATCACTGTGTTTTCACCATTGCCACGCCTCTTTTTTTCCTTTTCTTCTTCATATCTTTCAAGTAATGTAATAATTCAGTTCCTGCCAGGATCTGTGCTGATAGCATGGACCTGGAGTCTGTTCACATGCTCAAAAAGGACTTTGCATTGCTGTACCTTTGGGGCAATTCGAATCCATATTTGCATGCACTCGCTGGTATGATCCAGGGAAAAGAGATGTATGAGGATACAATGGCTTATATTATTCCTCGAGGGGAACATAGAGTTGCTCGCAATTCAAATGTTTTTGATTAAATATCATGACCGTAGCTGGGTGGTTCATCCTGTTAAGCCGTTGTGTACAAGTGCAGACGGGTTTCCCAATCGCTGATTGTTAGGCCGAATGCTCCGTTGCTAACTGTGGCCTGGAGTGGCGCTGGCCGATGTAACATAAGCAACCTTTTGTATATCCTCGCAGCTTGGATGTTTGGGTGCAACCTAGCTGGTCGGTGGTCTAATTAATTGTAAATTGCTTTTGGATAAGAGCGTGTGATGATTCCCAAATTTGGGTTGAAACTGTAAAGGGTTTGAATCTGGCTTTGGTGCCTGTCAGTGTGGAGTTTGCATGTTCTCCAGGTGCTTTGCATGGGTTTCCTCCGGGTTCTTCGCTTTCCTCCCATAGACATGCATTGCGGGCCAATCTGACGTAGAGGTGAATGGGAGTGAATAGGTGTACATCAAGTGATTGATTGGCAAACTGAACAGTTTGGGTTCCTGCCTTTCGCCAATCATTTGCTGGGATGGACTCCAGCTCCCCTGCATGACGGATGGATGGAAGAAAATGGGAAAGTATTTTCTTTTTTAAATGCAACGGCCTTGAAAAAGTATCAGCTCAATGATCATTACTTCCTGAGCCGGATTGAAGGTCACCTGGACACTGAGCCACTGGCATAAACGTGTGTGGACACCATGTGGACACCATGACGCCCCTGCGTTTACACGGGTGTTTTTGTTGCATTGCTTCTGTGCTCTGCTCAGCCAGATGGTTGTTGGTTAGAACTCGCCTGTTGGGTCCAAAAAATGACCCATAATCTACGCTGAGACGTTGGCATTCAAACCACCGACTGACCGAGCCTCATTCAAATGTTTCTGTGCCTACCTCCTTCCCACTCCCTTGGATAAAGTTGCTTCATTTTTTTTTCCAGCTGTGTGAATGCATTCATTAAAAAGAAATAAAAATGTAAATAAAAAAACGTAACTGGCACAACATGCCTCCGTCCAACAAGTTTTTAATTGTGTTTGTGAAGACTTCGTTTCAACAAAAGAAACTATTCAGTATCCCTTATGAGATACCGCACTTCACATTTCAGCATAATCGGATTTGTCAATTTTAATTTGGCATTCAAATTTTTTTACCTGACCCCGCCCTCCCCAGGAAGGGGTGACACCCTTGACATAGTGCTGCATATCAGAGGATGTAGAATCAAAAGCTGTATATTTTGGGCTCGGTTTGATCCGACGATTATAGCCAAAGTTTTCATGAGGAAACCATTTCTGACCTCTGGCTTATATCTTTCTAGAACTTTGGCCTACTTTCCATCCATCCATCCATCCATCCGCCCATTATTTAAACTGCTTTTCTCCTCACCAAAGTTGTGGGAGAGCTGAAGTTAATGGAAGTAGAAAAAAACTCCCGCACACCGTCCATTCCGCCTGCAGTTATTTATTCACAACGTTTCGGTCACCTGACGAAGGTCTGCTGACCGAAACGTTGTGAATAGAGAATTGCATGCGGAATGGACAGTGTGCGGGACTTTTTTCTTCATTCCTGATCTGCGACCCTTTTTGGGCTTTTGTCTACGCACCTGCCCCTGAAAAGAGGTAAAGCCTTCCTTTTTAACTGGAGCTGAAGTTTATCCCAGCTTACTATGTGCAACAGGCTGGGACGCACTCTGAATGGCTCGCCGATCCATCACCGGGCACACGCACCGTTCACTCACACTCTCATTATTTTGGGCAATTTTTCGGTTGTCCTATTAATCTACCAAGCTTGTCATGGGGAGGAACCTGGAGAACCCAGAGGAATCCCACATGAACACAGGAAGAACATGCAAACTCCACCCACAGAGGCCCCAGGCCGGATTCAAAGCCACAACCTCCTGGCTGCGCGGCGACAGTGCGCTACCCACTGCGCTACTGGGCCGCCCTAGCATACTGCCTTCAAATTTAAATGGCATGTATTTTGGACCATGACGACCTGTCCATCCAATTTGGAAGTGATTGCCCGGATCCCCTGGGGTGTGGTAAAAATTGAAAATGCATAAATTCTGTCCGTTATTGTGGAGTAGAGCATTTGCCAAATCCCTGTAGTTACGTTATGATATTTATAGAAGGATTAATGAAATGATAGTCTTGTCTAAGCCGCATGCAAACCACCCCTATTCACTGCCTAATTACCATGTTGATAGTTTTATTTCCTGGGTTTGCGCAGATTCAGTCAGTAATCTTTCCGCACACTCCAAGTCTCCACGCCTGATTCAGCATTACACTAATAATGCTTTTCACTCAGTGGTTCGGTAAGGTACAGTACGCGTGTAATCATGACTTATATTCCATCGGCAAAGTTAAAAACATTCTCAAGAAAACGGAGCGAGGCATTCCTATTCTTCCCTGCACCTGTGTCAAGGGTCAAAGCAAACTGGTGTTGTAGGGTGGAGCAAGACACACTGCAGACTGCTGATTGGTCAGACAGAGTCGTCACTCAATCACAACTTTGCGCCACTAAAAAGAACTCTATGCACAAAAGACTATGGCATTTTTAAAATGATGGGCAACTTTGGCACAAAACCCATGTTAAATGAAAGAAGTCCTGTTATTATGACTTGGATTTTTTGATATTTTTCCCGAAATATTGAACAAGCACTTGCATATTGAACAAATAGCAAAAATGTGGCCCAGCAGGGGCGCCTCGGCGGTTCGTCGGTCTAAGTGCGCATACCACCAAGGCTGTGTCCTTCCCGCAGCGACCTGGGTTCGATTCCCGCTCGGGTCACTTGCTGCATGTCTTCCCCCATTCCTCCCCCCACCTTACTGTCTCTCTACACTGTATAACTATCCACTAAAGGAAAAATTCCCAAAAAAATAATCATATAAATAAATAAATGTGGCCCAGCAATAAAAAACAAAAAACTGGGGGTTGCCATCTTTTCATCCCTCGAAAAGGTGGAATGAGAGGCTAAGAGAAGATTTGTCAGTCATGGATTGTGACAATAGCTTAATCAAAGTTTGTGTCGACTTAACTTGTTTTTGACTTGGTTCCCACTGGGTTTGAGCCATTTTGTCATCTTAAATAAGTTGTGCTCCCTCCCTTTTTGTTTAGGTTGTGTAGCAACTGGAGATCCATTTACGATGTTTCTGTCATTGCCAGCTAGTTTCTTTTTCACTGAAGTTGCATGAGTGGAACGTGAGTTGTCGTTTGTATTCATTATATTTATTTTATTTATATTAGAGGATATTTAAATTGGCCCCAGGCACTACCATTACTTACTGTACATTGTGTCCTCCATAGTGCTGCTATCTGGGAGGTTCAATGCAGATTTGATCATTACCCTCTGCTTGCATGCTTAGTGAACTAATTTACGTTATAGTTTATGTGGTTGCCTAGTTGGCATCATTGTTTGGTTACTGTGCATGTGCAGTAGGTCACACGGCAATTATGTATATTTGGTTATATAGCAGAGTATTGGTGGATACGATTTTTTATTATGCCCCCAGCCCTCCAAAAAGGAAAGGGGGCATTATGTCCACACCATGTCTGTCCGTCGTCTGTCCGTCGTCCGTTAACTTTTCGTTTCCGTGGGATAACTATAGAGTCCCTCGTCGGATTGATGTTGCTCTGCGTTGCTCTTGTTATTAACTTGGTGGCGTGTTTGGCTGTTGGATTGAAGAAAACTCACAGGAAAGCTGACAACGGTCTTCAGCCTGAGCTTTTTTACATCTTGCAATAAATGAGCTTTGTGACATTTTACGTTGCTGTTCAAGGGAAATAACGGACTCCATTGCTGTTTCAATCTGGTTGTTCGAGTACTTATCTTTCACTTCAGCTTTGGCTTATTCCTGCCAAAAACGCATTTTGTGATGCCGACAGGGCAGTTGTTTCGTTTGCAGTTCAGTTCGGACAAAGGTTGTCTTTCACTTGAAAACTTTGCACAACAGAGTTCTGAGTTTTGTCTTTGGTTTGTGGTCCGACATAAAGAAATAATAAAAAAAAAAACGGATAAAACCCCGTCCATATTGTATCAGTATGGTGGAAATGCATCTCAGAACCAGGGTTGGGTGCAGGAAAAGCGGGCTAACCGAACCCCCCGGACTGCACCGGTAAGAGCAAGAGCACCATTAGAGTTCCAAGCCCCCCACCATCCCCCATTCCATCCCATCCCTCCTTTCTCCATTTTCCTCCTCTCTCTCTCGCGCTCATCTCACCTTCATTCTCTCTCTCTTCTTCTTGTGCTGCTACTGCTAATCTACTCATCTCCGCTGCCACCACCATTTTCCCCTCCTCTCTCCCTCTCGCTCTTTTCCCCCCTCTGTCTGTTTCCCACCCCCGCTGTACCTTTCTCACGCCTTTTGTCTTTCGCTTGTGCTTGTAACCAGATGGTTTTGCTTTGAATCCCATTTGGGGGTAAAACTACCGATTCCCCCCTGGGCTCTAAGCGCTCATCAGTTGCCTTGGCGAATTGTCTGTAGAGTAACATCGTTGCTGTTCTTTCCCTCGCGTTGATGTGCACTTTTTACATGTACATGCACGCAGGCCGTCTCAGAGCATGAAATATGCATGCGCTCAGTAGCTGCTGGGAAAAGCTGCGGCAGGACTGAAGACCTGCGATTCTACGCTGGGAAAACGCAGATGAAATGCAAATGCAGCATCGCCTTCGGTAATGAGTTTTTTGCTGGACTGGCTCTCTGCTTTGGCAGCAATGGCTAATGGGTGTCAAGGGTTCAAATCCTGGCTCTGGATCTGCTGCAGACCTTGCACCACTGTGAATTTTTGCATTTGAAATCATGCTGCGTTGCTACGCTAGCGCGTTACTAGTCGATTCCCGCTTCAGGCGTCCTGGTGCGAATGGCTGCAGCTGTAGTTTCTGATGCAGGCATCTGCAACGCACGTAAATCCTTCCTCCTAAACTGGTGCGCATGCGAAAAGCGTGTGGGAATGTGACTCACGTCATTCAATTCATTCCGTGTGGGTGAGACAGCTGACCAGCGTCAAGATTTACATATCCACTTGTGAAATGGAGATAAATAAACAAAACCAGCCTGGTGTTCTAATTAACCTGCCTAGTGTATTGACTAGGTGATCCACGTAATTATTTCTGAGACGGTTGGTGTTGAACCTTTTAATTGGAAGGACACACAGGCAGAGAGAAAAGGAAAGAGCAGGTTGCTGTACTGAGCCTCTTTAATTAGTGGCTGTTGTGACTTCTGCATTAGACCCGATGGGCCTTAACTACTCTACTGTAAAACATATCTAAGGCGTCGATTGATGCAGCAAAGGTCAGGGATATGAGCTAACACCTGAATGGTGGCTACATTAGCCCATGGCTAATGGACAGCCATCTCAGGCTCATTAGCCTTTAGCGTGCTAATTGTTTTACTCATCCTGTGTGGAGTAGCTAGTGAGGTTGTGATTAAAAATTTTGAGCACGATGTTAGGCTACAAAGTCCTCATATACCAGGGCTGCCCTTCTCAGTGATTTTATTCACATACTCTGGCCAGTAGTGACGTGTACGCGAATTGCTAGGCTCAACTGAACTCATACTTTATTTTTCTAATTTTAAATATTCAACTGTCTATCTTTTCTTCTGCCATTAAAGAATTGACTTGAATGATGGCAGCCTTACACCACTATTTGGGTCAACACATTCAGGGCTGGGCAATATATTGATATTATATCGATACTGTGATATGATATTGGTTATCTTATGGGATTAAGTATATTGTGAGATTGTGATTATGACATAAATGTTGTTTTTTCTGGCTTTTAAGGCTGAATTACAGGAAAGGGATTCAGATTTTTGCGCTTATTGGACTGTTCTAGCTGTTTCATCATATATTGCTTGGTCATCATATCCACGCAACTACAAAAATCTCACTGTTTATGAGAGCACTGATGGCCATCCCTGTAATAGCTGCACAATTTCGGTGTTTATTCAAAAATATTGTCTCATTTGCTTTTGTCTCTATTGCCCAGACCCAGTGTTTGCTGTGTTCAGTTTAAGTTGAGGACTAGGATGAGTCACAAGGTTTTGTGGTGCAAATGAAATTAATTCACTAAATTTAAATGCAACTGATGTGCTGATTTCATTTTGTTTTGCAATTCAGGCTTGTTTGCAGCGCTCATTCAGAAAAGTCTTTTAAAAATAGATGCTTTGAGCTGTTACTGAGATCCAGTGTCTCTCTAAGAGCTGATTGAGTTCTCAGATGTTTGTCAGATTAGATATGAGGATATCGCTTTAATCCTCTATCTGCCTGAATGGGGATTACAGTAGCAGTGTAGATACTAACGCAATCACAGCTGCGGTAATGATGGTATTATCAGATGGCATTAATGTGACAGTAATGTGCATCAGTATCAATCGCCTGTGCAATCCTTCTATTTGACTCGTTTCTTATTTCTTGGGACATCGCTTTGTATTGGCATCAGTAAAGAATGAAAAATATTGCAGTGTCCACCTCATACTGTGAAGAGATTTAAAAATGGCTCTGTTGGCCTTGCTCCAAGATCGACATGCCTTCATCACATCTCACACAAACACACACACACTCACACATGCACACATGCAGACACACATGTACTCACACCTCAAACTCTTCAAACACACATGCAAAGTTCACACCTCGCTCTTACGCGCACAGATACGGGTTCTTTCTGTCAATATCACAGATTTGCATATTACACACACGCCCGTGCGCGCATTCTCTCTCTGTCTCACTCACGCACTCAAACGCATTCATACGCTCAGATGTCACACGCTCACACACACTCTCGCACTTCATGCTCGCACTCTCATACACACACTCGCACCTTGTGCTGTCTCTCACACGCGCATACAGATTTCGGCTCTCTCCGTCAGTCTCCCAGACATGCATGCACTGCACACACACGATACACTTTGTCTTCCACAAACATGCATCCACTGATACCAAGCAGCCGCAACATGCACGCACTTATGCCCATACACACACACACACACACATACATCTTGTGCTCACATACACTTTCGCACTGTGTAATCACTCACGCCAATGTGCAAGTTATCTGTCTGTCTGACAGACACACCTACATTGCACACGCACTACACTCTCGTAATACTTACACAGTCTCTCACATACACTTTCGGTTCTGTGGCGATGCCAGTCGGGACAGACAGACAGACGGACGGACGGATGGAGATGCTGAAGGGTAACTGATAACAGGTTGTCAGTTGTTACTCTGTTCCTGCAGAGTAAAACCACAGCAGTCCTCTCTCCTCCTCCCTTCTTCCCTCCCTCCCTCTCCGTCTTCATCCCTCCATCCCTCATCCTTCCATTCCTCTGTCTCCCTCCCTCCCCCTCTTTCTCTCAGGTGGAGCCTCCCACTGGCTCTGGACAAAGAAGTAATGAGTGATTACATCGGTAGGAGAAGATGGTACAGGTGTGTGTGTGTGTGTGTGCATGTGTGTTTGTGCGTGTGCTTGTGTGTGTGTGTGTTTGTGTGTGTGAGTGACAGAGAGGCTGTGTGAATGAATGTGTGTAACTTTGTGTAATAGCTTGTATGTGAGTGACAGAGAAAGTCTGTACGTGATTGTGTGTGTGTGTGTGTGTGTATATGGTTGTTTGTAATAGAGTGAGAGTGTCTGTGCTTGTGTGAGAGGAAGCATATCTGTAACTCTGTGTGTGTGAGAGAGAGAGAGAGAGAGAGAGAGAGAGAGCGTGAGAGTGAGTGTGTGTGAATCTGTCCTTTCGCTCATAGGGAGGCGCTGCTTGCTGCCTGCTCCAGAGCAGAGGGCGACGAGAGCAGGACAGGAGAGGAGAGAGAGAACGAGAGAGAGGGAGGAGAGAGAGAGAAAGAGAGAGAAGAAGAGAAGGAGCGGGAGGGAGAGAGAGGAGAGGAAAGGACAGAGGGGCGGAGAGGCAGGTCTCGGGTCCAAGCGGACTGCAGGATCAGGGGGCTTATGGGTGGACGGTAACGGGGGCCGTCAGTGCGTTTCGAGCGGCTGACACGCCTGAGCTTACTGTACCACCGGCTGCGTGACATACGGACAGCTTTACTGACAGACGCTCCGACTGGGTGAGTTTCTCCATATATCTGTTCCGGAAGTATCCGGCAGCGATGTCGAGCGTGTCCCGACGGGGGCGGGGGGGGGGGGGGGATAATTGGAGACTCGCAGCGGTTTGGATAACAGAGTGAGGCAGACGCCGGCACATCTCGTTCCAGACTCCTTATTTCATAGCTTACAAAACCGGCGCTGCATCAGTTCGTGCGGCGGAAATCCTGCGCCGTTTTCCCTGTGACTAAAGCAGACTTCACAGCTGCTACTGATGATATTACGCTCTCCTCTCCCGGTGTGCGGCACGTGAGGGAGTTTTGGTAGCCATGTGCGGAAACTGCCGTCTCTCGGCCCTGTTCGGTTCGGCTGCTGATTCACGCTCAACCTGTTAAATACCGCAACCGCTGCACAAATCATAACGTGACGGCTACTGTCTGCTAACTGAAGGCAGTGGAGTTCTTTGTCATTTTGGAGTAAAAACATTCAGATGAACCTACTCTTCTACGGGTTAATGGTTCCCTCCATAAAAACGTTGAGTCCTAATGTGTTACCTGGTTCTCGGAGCGGCCTGCTGTTACTGCCGTATCGGGAGCAGTGAGTTCTCGGTGTTGGGGTTACGAGCGATAGGGAGGAGGTGTAGGAAATCAGTGTTTTTTGTGCTTGTGACACCCCTATATCGGATTGAGAGTTCAAATTTGGTGTTGTGTTGCAGAAAGTGTCCCTTTTTTTGCGTGTTTCCGAACAAGTGCACTGATGTGATTGTATGCTGTGTTTAGAGAGCATGTGAGTGTGTGTGTGTGTGCGTGTGTGTGTGTGTGTGAGAGAGAGAGAGAGAGATGGACCGACGGTATGTGCCTGAGTTGTGTGTTAGAGTGCATACGTATGTGTCTGTGTGCAAGTATAAATGTGCCTGGCATCCTCGCTCTGATGTGTGTGTGTGTGTGTGTGTGTGTGTGTGTGTGTGTGTGCGTGTGTGCGCGTGCGTACGCGTGCGCGAATGTGCCTGTGTGTTAGCCCCACCCTGAGTGAGTGTGTTTGTGCAAATCCCAGCAGTTTTCTGCAGCTCTGGGATGTGGAGCTGAGCTGAGCTTTCATGCATTTTAATGCATTAATGTTATATGTGTCTGCTGTGTGTGTGAGAGAGAGGGAGGGACAGTGATTGTGTCCATGTGTATGTGAGTGTGTGTGTCTGTGTATGAGTGTGTGTGAGGAAGACGGGGAGGGAGGGAAAGTCCTGCTCTGCGCCTCTCCTGAGGCCCCACACTGCTTCAATTCTGCTGTCATCCTCACTACTCTGTCTCATATGAGGCTGCTCTGTGTTTAGAGAGGAAGCGTGTGTGTATCTGTGTGTCTGTGTACATCTGAGTTCACGTGTGTGTGTGTGTGTGAGTGTTTCTGTAGTGTTTTGCCCGTGTGTCTGTGTGTTTGTGCCTGAAAAACCCCTTGAGTAAATATCCGTTAAACTGACAGTTGTCACCGTGCCCCTCTGTGTTATGGCAGATTGCTTCAGCAGGAAGGAAGTTCAAGGCGGTGAGCTCCTCAATTCATAAAAAAGAGCTTCTTCCTCTGATAGAATACTCTTTACTCCACTTTACTTTACTAACTGTCCCAGCCTGGTTAAACTGGGATCTGTCCATTTCAGCCAGGTTAAGCCGGGTTTTGCCTGTCCCAGCTTGGTAAAGGTGGGTTCTGACTTCACCAGCCTCATTAAGCCCGGATCTGAATGTCTGAACCTGGTTTAGCTTGGTTCCCAGCCTGGTTAAGCCAGGCCTTGTCAATTCCAGCATGGTTATGCCAGGGTCTGACCGTCTTGGTCTTGGCATATTTAAGTCAGGTTCTAATTGTCACAATCTGGTCAAGCTAGGTTTTGACTGTACCAGCATGGCAGAAACCGGGTCCTGCCTGTCCTAGCATGTTTAAGCAGGGCTCTGAATTTCTCAGGTTAGTTAAGCCAGGCTTTGACTGTGCCAGTCTAGTCCAGTCTGGTTCTGATGGTCCCAGCCTGGTTCATCCAGGTTCTTTCTGTTCCATCTTGATTGATTCTGACTGTCATAGCCTGGGTAAGCTGGGTTCTGCCTGTCCCAGCCTGACTAAGCCTGCTATCCCTCTATCTTACCGTGGTTAAGACAGGCTTTGTCCGTCCCAGCCTGGTTTAGCCAAGTGTTGTTTGTTCCCACCTGGTGAAATTGGGCTTTAAATGTCCCAGCCTGGGTAGGCTGGGTTCTGAATGTCTCAGCGTGGTTAAACCGTTACTGGACTTTCCAAGGCTGATTAAGTCAGATTCTGACTTTCCAATAACAGGATTTGGATGCAAGCATTATGAAAAGAAATCTGAAAGTCCGCATTTGGTTTTTGTGTTCATTATTCATTTTCATCACTCTTATTATACTGTGGTATATCGCTAAAATCTGAATGACTTAGTCTGTGTTCAGATATTCATGGACCTGAGAGAACATTTTATGTCTCGTGTAGCAGCGCTCAGAAGGTCTTGTGGCATGCTTTTTCTTCTTCTGTTCTTCTGTCCTCCTGCTGAGCTGCACAAGTGTGATGCTGTATTGGAGGACTTTGCTTGTAGTGCAGTCGTTACAAGCGTAATCACTGCACACTGTTGCCCCGCGGAGTCACTGCTGTGCTGGGAATATCCAACCAATCGGAGGCCCTCGTTTCACTGGCCGGGCAATGTTTATCTGTGGACACACCCACCCGGGGACACATTTACATTTAGCTGCTTCAGTAAATATGTAGCTGCTTCAAAGGATATAATCAGTGCCAAAATTATAAGTTGTGTAATCTTGGTCTGAGGGAGAGGTGTCTGTCCAACAGGTAATTTTGCTTGCCAGAGAGGCCTTAAAATAGGTTTAGCTGAGATGTTTGGTTTATTTATGGAAACCAACAGAAGTACCAGGCGATGTAGGATCGCCTGTAGTGGGTGTGGGAACTGGGGAAATGGGGGCAGTTTTATGTGTAATTCTGTATATTTCTTTGGCTGTGTGTGTAGTCTTCTGCCACTGGTGCGTGTGTGTGTCGGGGCGTGTTTGTGTTTGAGCATGTCTTTGTGTGTCCCTTTTCGGGATGATGTAGGGTGTTTGTAGTGTGTGTTTGCGTGCTTGTGATTGTGCGTCTGTGGGTACAATGTGCTTGTGTGACCATGTGCTTGTGCACTAGGTGTGTGCATGTGCGTGTATCAGCGTATGTGTGTGAGTGTGCATGCATGTGTGCTTGTGCAGTCTGTGTGTGTAGTGTGCGTGTGTACTTGTATTAGCAAGTGTGCGTGTCTGCGTGCATTTATGTATGTGTACGTGGGCGCGTGTTTGTGTAGTGTGTGTGTGCACGTGTGTGAGCGCGCGTCTGTACGAGCATGTGAATTTGTGTCTGTGTGTGTGTGTGTGTGTGTGTGTGTGTGTGTGTTTGCGGCTTCCTTTCCCTGAAACCGTTGAGCTTGTAGACTCTGATATGTGCCCTCCTGAAACACCTGTGTGGGGTGTCTCGCCTCCTCACACCTGGCTCTCCCTCAGCCCCCTGGGCTCCCGCTCTCACTTCCTGCTCTTATCAGTACAGTGTCACAGTCTCACACACATGCCTGCTTGTGCTCTGGGAGACTGTTACGCTGCCTCTCTCTCACACACACACACACAAGCATATCGAGGGCTGACTGCGATAAACAGTTATGTCCAATGTAAAACATCTGGGCATAACTGTTCATTGCAGTCAGCCCTCGAAATATGCTTGGACACTGCGAGACAGTAATTGACACTTGCAGGCGCGCACACACACACACACGTGTATGCTTTTACGCTGCAAGTCAGTAATTGTCACACACCTGCACACATGTATGTATTCTAGTGCTCTGCAAGATGTTTACGGTCTCACCCACGCACACGTATGTATGTTTTTACAGTAACGGTCTCTCACACACACACACGCATGCTTGCACACTGCAAGACGGTTACTGTCGCACACGCGCAAACACACGCATGTATGTATGCTTGTGCACTGCGAGACAGTTACGGTCTCACATGGACAAACGTGCGCGCGCACGCACATGCACAAAGGCATGCTTCTACCCTCTGAGACTGTAACTGTCACAAACAAACACATATATGTTCTCCTAATGTCAAAGTGCTGCTGTCTCTGAACTCTCACACATACTCATACTGAGACGCGCACTCTTGCAAACTATCCGACAGTCAGACAGTTACTGCCTCTCGCACCCACGCGCTTGTGTGCACGCATTAAAAAAGCCTACAGCACATTTTCTGTGTTTAGTTACAGGTCAGCAGCGTCCTGGTTATCACAGACAGTACGTAAAACCTTGCTGACTGATGAAGTTATCATGACTTTACTCCCTTTTGCGGTCTAAATGCCCTCGTTTGCATACGCTCCTCTGGACATGACGCCCAGATAAATTAATCTCGGTGTAATTTAAGACGTCCAAAATTAGAGATCGCTTTGAAAAGGCGCATCATGAATCAATGAGTGATGCTCAAATATTTTGCTGAAGCACCCTTCCTGCTTGCTGACGTAAATTAAAGATTGCCTTGGAAAAACGCATCATGAATCGATGTGTAATGCTCAGATATTTGGCTGGAGCACATTTCCTTCCTGCTATTGTTAGAAGGCAGGCATTGTGATCAATTTTGGTCTTCTGTCGCGCAAAATCGCCAGACTGATACTTACAAGGATTTATCCCGATTTATTTTGGAAGTTGCCCGCAGTGCCAGAATGAGCTGCTTGAACTAAAAACAAAGCCGCTCAAGCTCACCTTCTCTCCGCCTCGGTTTCAACCCGAACACCCCCCCCCCCCCATTCAGTCTGAAGCAGCCTCAATGTCTGGAGCCAGGGGTAACCCTACACCTCTGTACCAGTGTCACACACACATACACACACACACGCACACACACACACACACACACACGAGCAGGAGAGAGATGGAGAGATGGACTGAAGGTGTAGGGAGATTGCGGGAGGAGTAAATGGGGTGGATTGAGAGAGTTGGGGAGATAGCAGGGTAACATGATCCGTGCTGCCTCTGCATCTGTAGAGGTCATTCTCATGTTCTGAGACAATGGGGGAGCCTGGGTTAGGCGACACACAGGCTCACACACACACGGCTGTATCATGTGATGTCAGGTTGGCGCTCGCAGCATTGCTGCGTTGGGAGTTATGCTAGCTTTAGGCTTTACTGTACTGCTGGGGCCGGTCAGTGCTTATGGGAAACTTGGGGAGCAGTAAAGGATAGAATTTTCCAGTATTACAGACTCACTTCAGCGTCAGCTGACTCTTTGTCTCATGTTAATTGAAGGAACATACGTACCTCCGCAGCATGGTCAAACACACACACACCACACACATACTCATACGCTTGGTGGGTTTAGTTTAAATCGAAGCAATGATGTAATTCACGGCAACCGCGCACACCATTGTAGAAACAAGCCCCCATAATTGCCGCCTTCAAAATAGTCGCTAATTGCATCGCCACGGCAACTAACTGGCGTATTGTGTTTGGTTTGCACTTGAGCAAAGACGCCTGTAGGTGCGCAGCACGAGCAGACAGTCAGATGGAGGCGGAAAGGTGTGTGAGTCTGCGAGTGAGTTGTCATCGGGCATAAGACTTGCGTTCGAGGGCTGGTGTGGTTTGAATCGCGTTGTGTGGTTATTAGGATCTCGCGGGGCAGCAAATCTTAGGCAGAGTTCAGAGTCGGAATGGCCACGGGCCTGGAGATCCGGTGTCAGCCTGGGGTTTTCCTGAGCGCTCCGGCCCAGGAGTGTGTCCTGGCTCTGGTCCAGAGTGGGCTGCCCTCCCCCTGCCTGGCTGTGCTCCCTGGAGGACCGCGCGGACAAAGCTGGGCCTGATCCAGCACTCTGTAGAGAAACCCCAGCTGGCACAAAGTGAAGAAAAGAACATCCCTCTCTCTCTCTCTCTCTCTGTTTCTTCTCACTATATTTCTCAATGGCCTTCAATGTCTTTCTCTCTCTGTAAGTGTTACGGTATCTCCCTCCCTCTGCTCTGTTCTTGGTTTCTTTCTCTATTTTACTTTATTTCTGCGTACTACCCTTCCTGCCCCCCCCATCTCTGTTTTAAACTGTCCCTGTCTGTCTCTGTCCTCGCTGCGCCTCTATCCCTCCATCTCTCTCTCTCTCTTTCTCTCATTCTCACTCCCACTCTTTTCAGTCTGCGTTTCTCTGTTTCTTTCACTGTCTTTGTCTCTCGTTGTTTTTTCTTCTTCGCTGCCTCTTTCCAGGATTCTCTGTCTGTTTCTCTCTCTATCTCTCTCTCTCTCTGTCTGTCGCTGCTCGTCTCGGTTTCACGCTACCCCTCCTCGTCCGTCCCTCGTCTCTCTCTCTCTGACTTTTGCTCTCTCTCTCTCTCTCTCACTCCCTTTCGTTTCCTCCATAGATCTTCTGTTGTAAAATATTTCGCTTAATGAAGAAATGCCCCCATCAGACACCATATAAGTGCGGGGCGCCCCGTGCCTGCTCCCATTTCGTGGGGGTCCGTGTGTGGCAGTGAGGTTTGCGGCGTTCAGATGTGGGGAAATTGAGCCTGTTGATGGCTGCGATGTGTGGTCCCCACAGAGAGGTCCTAATTACACCACCCGTCTTTATTTTTATGGGCTGACTGTATCGATACTGCACACAGGCCCACACGCACATGTGCAGTACATGCCAGTGCACGCTTGCTCGCACACACCAGAGTTTGCAGTGAGCCATATCCGTACCTCACACATGCAAAGGCACACACACGCTCGCTTGCGAATGCAAGGGGACACGCACGTGCATGTGCAAACGATCTCTCAAGCACGTGCAAGGGGGACCTACGCCAGCACACGCACTTACCCTCGCGTATAGTCTTAAGCACACGGGCGCGCAGAGGGTATCCTTCCTCTGCTTACAGTGATATTTTATTTTTGTCTGACTTGCTCCCTCTCTCTCTCTCTCTCTCTCTCTCTCTCTCTCTGCATATTGTTGACAGTTGTCAGCTGCACATATGGGAATGGTTTTTGGGGACATGCCCTCAATTCCACCCTGCTTTTGTTCTTTGCCCTGCTTTTATGTGTGTTTGTTTGTGTGTGTGTGCGTGTGTTTGAGTGTGTGTATGTGTGAGAGAGAGAGCAGGATTTAGCCACGTCTCCTAAAATGCTCTTTACCCCGTAACCCACCCTGTCTCTCCCTCCCCCCCAGCGCCATGCACTCCTGTCTAAGGCAGAACTCTTCTTTTATGCGCGATGATGGATGAAAATGACTTTAACGGCACTTTTTCTCTCCCTCCTTGAGAGCGGTCGTACACGTGCGCGTTATGGCGCTCTGTGCTAATCGCCTGCAGATTCTGGACTGGCTGCATGTTTTTGTGTGGAGGGCGACTAGCCTTTGAAGTCTGAAAGTTGGTATCTGACTGGGGAAAACTTCAAACACACCCATGTGTGTCTCTCTCTCATCCCCTCTTTGATCTCAGGGGGGGAGCCGTGGAGATCATCCTTCAGTCCCCGGGAAGATCAGGGCGGGGAGGCGGGGCTTGGACTGGCCACACCCCCCCCCCCCACACACACACACCTCGCCCCACTGCACTGGTATGCTGACTCCTTTCCTGCCATTGTGTTATTGTGGAGTGCTGCAGAGGCTGACTAGCACTGCTGTCACCAGGCTATTATGCAAGTTTGTTCAGCGCCCCCTAGGATTTTGGAGGGTCTTGACCAGTTGAAGAATATATTTATTGGAATGTATATCCTAAATTCTAATGCTGCGTTCGAATCGTCTTTTTTTTTTGCTTAGAAAACTTCCTAACCCCCTGGAAATGACCTTGAAGTAGTTACGTGGCAGTCATGATAAGAGCTGTTTTAATTCTCTAGATTTTAAGGAAAGGTGCTTCAGTGCTCTCCTAACTTATCTCCTTCAGTGTAGGATACACTGGACCATCCTTTACAAAGTGAGGAGATAATGCTGCCCCTCAGATCCTTGCAGCAGCAATATTCAAAGCCTTTCACCCTCAATCTTGTTGTTTTTGAAAACACCGAGTGTAAGTGCAGTCGGATTCTCTTTGCTCCGAAGTCCTTATAAATTCTCCTTCCCTTTTTTCCTTAACCTCATGATGTTTTCCATTGAGGTCAAGGAAAAGTGGCTTGGAATTCGATGGCAGAATGTAATTTGTTTTTATGATTCGACCGCAGCCGATGTCTGTGTTCTGGTGTTCTTGCCTCCTGCTACTAGTAGTAGCTATTGTGACATTAGAGCTAGAATGTTCTGATGCGAACATTCAACTCACATATACCTCAGTCCTCAAAGCAAGAGCATCACGCTCTAGTCCCCGGACGGCTGCGGAGTCCGCAGGCTTTTTTCCAGGCATCCGTTATTGCCTTGAGAACTAGTTCTGCAGACTCTGTAGCGACTTCAATGAACCACTTAAGCAGAAACACATCAAAAGTCAGCCGGCCTCCAGTCGTTTGACAGCCCTTCCTGAATGAAAGGGTTAAGAGCTGGGGTATTTCTGGTGGAGATGGGAAGGCCTGCTGGTTTTGTTGGGCCAAGCTGTAGATAAGGCTGCTCTCTGTAAGTGGCTGCTGGTTTAATTTAGCTGTGGCCCTGGCTGGCTGGTGTTGGAGATGGGGGGATTGAGGAAGTGCGGCTCCCTGTCGCGATCCCTGCTCTGCAATCACCACAGTATTCAGGTCATTTCTCCTGCCGTTTCCATATGAATGGGCATGCGGGTTGAGAGAAGCAACTCACACACACACATACACACACACACTCACGCACACACCCACACACACACACACACACACACGGGAACTGAAAAAGTCCCCATAGAGGCCCATTCAGACTGGGGCGAAGTGAAAAGCGCGGATTTGTGGAATATTTGCTGCACGAAAATTCCGTGTGAAGCGATGCACACCGGACTTGGTGCAAAATTCCGCAATCTTGCCTTCCGATTTTGCACAACAGACAAACTAATCCGCAGGATATTTTATGAAATTGGACCATGAGAGCAGCAGCAGCGACGATGACATTTTTTGTATGTATCTGAACGATAACCTTAGCCTCACGTCCACTTTTGCGTGACAGACGGTCATCGCCGTAGCCACCGAGTGTTTTCATTATTGATGCTCGGAGCTGGTCTTTCAGCTCGTTGTTCTAGTAATCATCCCGCCTCTAGTCATAGAGGACAGGATGCTCGAGAACAATATTGTTGAGACGCTCTCCTTTGTTTGTCACCGTACTATGCCATGTACTGAGTTTGTATCTAGTTTATGTGACTTTGCAGCTTGAAGTTTGAATCCTGTAACATGAATAGAAACAAAGCATTTCATTGGCCAAAAGTCGAGTTTCGCAGACGGATTTTCGGAGAAGCTGAAGTCCATGCGGATGTTTTTTCTGCCGCTCGAAACTTCAGCCCTGGTGTGCAAGCTTACATTAGAACCCATGTAATAAGCTTCTATAAATATCAGCGCGAATAATCCGCAGGGAAATTCGCGCTTTGTGTGAATGGACCTTTAGGATGAAGAAATCTGGTATTCCAAATGTCCCCATAAGGGTTTGTAAACAAGGACCACACATATGCACACACATACACGCATATGCACATACATACACGCACAGACACACACACAGACTCCCATAGTCATAGATTTGTCCTGCTGTAACTGTCTCCAGCCTGTGTGCACCCTTACCATTTTGTTTCATTCTAAGGATCTCTGACAGCATAACCAAGGGAATGTGGAACTGGACGAGTTGCATGTGTTTCGCATTTGTGCACTTTCTCTCTCTCTCACACACACACACGTGCACATGCCTGTGTTGGCCCTCTCTCACCCCTCCCTTAGACTCTCTGACCTGTGTGTGTGCTCTGTCCTTCTCCCAGCTATGAAAGCAGTCAGCAGATGACCCTCAGCACCCTTCACACAGAGCCATATTCAGCAAACATAGAGACCCTTTTGTGTCGGACTCTGACTGAATCCAGCTGCTAACGCAGTCGCCTGTGCGCTTTGATTTTTGACTGTCTGTGTAAACATGCGTTTGTGTGTGTGTGTGTGTGTGTGTGTGCGTGTGTTTACATGTCTGTCATTATGTGTCACTCTCTGTCTCTGTCCATATGTATCTGTGAGTGGACGTGTGTCCATGAGTGTTTGTGTTTGTTTTTTGTGTGTTTTGGTGAGCTTTGCACTTTTAATTGTATGCTTGTAATTCTGTGCACTTGTGCATGAATCGTTGCTATTGTCAAAGCTCAAGTATTGCCTGCAGTGTGCACTTGTATAGGGTCTGCTGGAACAGCATGTACTGTAAATCTGCAGCGTTTATGAGGGTCTTTCAGGACAGTATGTACTGTAGAGCAGTAGCCTTTGTTAGAGTCTGAAAGAACAGTATAAAGGGTAGATCCGTGTTTTATACAGTCTAAGTACAGTAGGTACGGTAAATGTGCAGTGCTCAAGTCTGTAAATCCAGTACTTACAGTAGATGTGCAGTGTTTATTAGGGTGTCTAAGTACAGTAAGTACAGAAGATGTGCCGTGTTTAATACAGTGTGTGTACCGTGTGTACAGTAGATGTACAGCTTTTATTGGGATCTGTATGTACAGTATGTACTGTAAATGTGCAGTGTTTGCTCCTGTGTAAGCACAGTATGTACTGTAGATGTGCAGTGTTAAGAACAGTGTAAGTACAGTATGTACTATAGATGTGCAGTGTTTAGTACAGTATAAGTACAGTATGTACTGTAGAAGTGCAGTGTTTATTATAGTGTAAGTACAGTATGTACTATAGATGTGCAGTGTTTAGTACAGTGTAAGCACAGTACATATTGTAGATGTGCAGTGTTTAGTACAGTGTAAGTACAGTATATATTGTAGATGTGCAGTGTTTAGTACAGTGTAAGTACAGTATATACCGTAGATGTGCAGTGTTTTGTACAGTGCAAGTACAGTATTTACTGTAGATGTGCAGTGTTTAGTACAGTGTAAGTACAGTATATACGGTAGATGTGCAGTGTTTAGTACAGTGTAAGTACAGTATATACGGTAGATGTGCAGTGTTTAGTACAGTGTAAGTACAGTATGTACTGTAGATGTGTAGTGTGTTACAGTGTAAGCACAGTATATACTGTAGATGTGCAGTGTTTAGTACAGTGTAAGTACAGTATATACGGTAGATGAGCAGTGTTTTGTACAGTGTAAGTACAGTATATACGGTAGATGTGCAGTGTTTTGTACAGTGCAAGTACAGTATTTACTGTAGATGTGCAGTGTTTAGTACGGTGTAAGTGCAGTATGTACTGTAGATGTGCAGTGTTTAGTACAGTGTAAGTGCAGTATGTACTGTAGATGTGCAGTGTTTAGTACAGTGTAAGTACTATATGTACTGTAAATGCGAAGTGTTACAGTTTAAAAACAGTATGTACTGTAGATGTGCAGTGTTTAGAACGGTGTAAGTGCAGTATGTACTGTAGATGTGCAGTGTTTAGTACAGTGTAAGTACTGTATGTACTGTAAATGTGAAGTTTTACAGTTTAAGAACAGTATGTACTGTAGATGTGCAGTGTTTAGTGCAGTGTAAGTACAGTATATACTGTAGATATGCAATGTTTGGTGCAGTTTAAGTACAGTATGTACTGTAGATGTGTAGTATTTAGTATAGTGTAAGTACAGTATGTACTGTAGATGTGCAGTGTTTAGTACAATGTAAATTCAGTATTTAACTTAGATTTGCAGCGTTTAGTATATTCTCTAAGCACAGTTTGTACACTTGATGTGCAGAATTGATTAGAGCCTGGCTGAAACATGCAGAGACCCTGCCTCAGGGTCTATTTCTGCTGGTGTCTCTTCGCCGTCTCTGTGGCGTCGTCATGTTCGGAGTCGGTTCTGTCTCTGATTTCCCTGACTCGTGTGTCTCGCACCTTCAGCTTGAGTGTTGGCATGTTCACTGTCTGCAAACGTCTCCCCTTCCACTTTTTTACTGTTGCACATTTCCAGAGTTTATTGAAGGAATAACAACCTACTGCTTGTTTGGGAATGTTTTTCTGTCTTGTAGAAAAATAGTGAGGTTCACTTTATCCTGCTGCAAGGGGTGTGTTGTGAGTTTGAAGTGTGTGTGTGTGTGTGTGTGTGTGCCCATGTGTGTGCCGGCATGTGTGCTTTGTGTGTGTGTGCATGTGCGCACTTGCTTTTTCTGTCTGCATAATGGGATTCATTTTTTGTTCACCGATTAGGGCTTTTACTGTAATGAGATTAGCTGAGGTGTTACGTTCAGTTGTGTCTGTGTCAGGCTGTCAGTATCTGTGTCAGTGTGTCACCTGTTAGCGGTGTAACTGCTGCTCCATTCAACGAGTGCAGGCAAGTGTGTGTGTGTGTGTGTGTGTGTGGGTGTGTATTTTTGTGCGAGGGCTGGGCCGTGGGTGATACGGACACATCCAAATATCACAATCCTTTTGACCAAATAACTTGATATTGATATTGTGCCAATATTGTTCGGGATAACTGCTAGTGCCTTCAGAAAGTAATTATACACAGAGATTTTTGATAAACAGTCATTAGTAATGTGGATATGATGACCAAGCAGGTACAGGGAACAGCTAAAGCTTTGTAATAAGTGCAGAAAACTGCATCTCTTTGCTGTAATTCAGCCTTTTTGAAACAAATTTAAAAGACAACACTATAGAGGACGACACTTATTTCATATCACAGTATTACTACATCCAAGCTCTTGAACAATATCTTATCTTGTAGTGCAGTATCAATGTAATTTTAAAATACTGCCCAGCCCTGCTGCGCTTGTGTGTGAGTCTGTGTGTGTGTGTGTGTGTGAGTGCTTGTGCATGAGTATGTGTGTATGTGTGTTCGTCGCTGCTCCACCCACAGATGGTGTGTGTCTCTGTAGCAGTGTCAGATTTTGCGGGGATGGAGGTGAGTCACCTGGCCAAAGCGGATGGTGCAGGTGGGGTTGTGCTCCTGTAGACTGCATAACACACCTGACCCCCCAGCACACCCTCTCCTGACCCCGCCCTGATCTCCACCCAGCTTTTACTGTTTTACCGTTTACTTTTAACGGCCTGAGGCAGGTCTTAAACACCAGCCCCCACTGCAAGCACACACATCCACACACACACACACACACATGCGCGCACACACACTCATGCACACATGCGCTTACACACACACGTGCGCGCACACGCTCACACATTTTATTAGCTTGGGCCGAGGTCATAGGTCAAAGGTCAAAGCTCAAGAATGAATGGGTTCGTACGGCTGTCGCATTAAGACTGGGATCTCTGATTCAAATCGTAGATAGCCACTGCGTCTCCAGGGTTTTGAACCTGAGTGCTTTATTTAAGTCCCTGATTGGCTAAAGCGTGTCTTGACCTTGTTTTCCAGGACCTAGATTAGCTGCTGATTGGACAGAAATCCCAAATCCCAGCTGACGCTGTAGGCCCTCCAAGACTGGACTTTGGGTCACACAAATGCAGTGTGTGAGCTGGCCGGAATTCCAGGGGGTGCGTGGGTCACCCTTTGTGAGATCAAAGGTCAGGGGTCACCTTGCGCAGTCATGCCTCTGCAAGACCCCAGCTCTGGTATCCTAGTAACAGTGGCCCCGTCGAGCGCATTGCATTTGCTCGGATAACCTTGCCTGGCACACGCCTTTGGACCAGTGACCATCGAGGGGAAGGGTGTGTTCTGTTCAAAAGCGGAGTGGCTTGTTATTTGGTCCCTGTCATAGTGAGTTATGAGGTCATCGTTCAGGAGAAATTAGGACTTGTGTTTCACATTGGGCCTGTGGTGGGGACGCGTGTCGGAAGACAATTTACACACCCATCGCCTACTTCACGTGCCTTATATCCGATACATTGAGGTCCTTAAGTACTTGCTCGGAAAGGCAACCAGGGATGCATTGGTCAACGTTGGGCCTTGATGCACAGCAGTGCATGCAGCAAGGTACGTAAGTATTTGAACAGTCACTCAGTTTTAACCCTTAGAGTGCTGAAATAAATTTTAAAAAAATTGCTAAATAAATTATCTTTCTCTGTTGAAAACCTATTGTGTGGCGACTTGTTTAGAAGAGCTCCCCTGCGGAAGCTCTTTTAAACAAGTTGCCACGTGCTAGGTTACCAACAGCTTTGGTTTTGATATCTTACATCATTCAGCAACACTATTTGTATTTAGCACACTAAGGGTTAAAGGCTTGTAAATCCCTCACAGTTTGTCCCACGTGGTTGTGCCCTTAATTCGAGTTTGGCTCCATTGGCGAGCATACCGGTATGAGGTGAACGGTGCAATATTTCAGCTCCTGAGAATACGGACCTTACTGTATGTGCCGCTCAACACTGAGGCCCAGAGATCACACAAGCGCTCCTTGCGGGTAATGAGATTTACTGACCACAGTGAACTGCTGTGATTGCATTACCCGAGTGAGCGCATCGTTTTTGTAATGTATCCTGTCATTTTTCTGTTAATGTCGAGCCAGAAGATGGAATCGCACCTTCTCTTCCTGCTCCGTCCTCCATGCCTGGCCAGTGCGAGCATCGCAAATTTCGCCCATTATGGCGTAAGATCATATTCAGTATCAGTGTTCCTGTCTGAGCTAATGCTAATGTCACTATCACTATTGGCCTCTGATGGTAATGGAGTTCTAGAATGCTGAACGTTCTAGGACACCATTACTCCATGGGGGGGGACATTCTAGATCTTAAGGAGGTGAAAAATTAGTTTTTAATGAGGTAATCAGTGGATTATAATGCCTCTTGGCTAGCTGTCTCTGACACTTTGATGTTGCATAACTTGAACCAATTTCCAACCAGTTCAGCATCTGAATCAAACTAATCGAATTACCTGCAGGAAACGGCTGAATCAAATAAAGATTTGAACCTGAACTGAGCAGCTGAATCAAACCAATCGAAATCACCTGAATTGAGCAGCTGAATCAAACCGTCGAATCACCTGAACCGTGCAGCTGAGTAAAACCGATTGAATCACCTGAGCAGCTGAATCAAACCCATCAAATCACCTGAACTGAGCAGCTGAATCAAACCCATCGAATCACCTGAACTATGCAGCTGAATCAAACGGATTGAATCACCTGAACTGAGCGGCTGAATCAAACCCATCGAATCACCAGAACAGAGCTGCTTGCTCAATTCTCCTCCTGATTTTAAATATTTTCCACCGCCGATCTGTGACCATACCCCGCTGCAGCTGCTGCCCACTTTACTCTACATGGTAATTCAGCCGCTATCCAATCTCTTTTGTCACAATTGCGGAGATATCCTAATATAATCTCTGCTCGCCTGATGGCCTGATTTTCACTTGTGAGCCTTATTTCAATTATGATGGCTACCATCGTAGCACCATGTGAAGGATACACAGACTTGCGCGCACGTTCGCACACACACACACACACACACACAGACCCACACACACACACAAAACACACACACACGCACATTTGACTGGCTTGCATTTTGAGTTGCAACGAAATTTACTTCTGAATAATCACTTAAAGTTCAGTATCTGGAGCTTAAGGTTAGGTTGGTGGTAGGGCAGAGGAGAAGATGGGCAGAGCAGGGGGGTTGTGTTAATGAGTAATTGCAGAACCCCCTCCATGGAGGACCAGCCCATGTGTTCTACACTCCCAGTATTCTATTTATCTGCCAGGCTGTGATCTTTAGGTTCGCTGTGCTCCGGCCTGCTTTAGCACATGCTAGCTAACAGTGTTAAGTCAGGCTTAGCGTAAGCTGTGAATTTGAATGGTTAAAGAGTACTGGCTGTGTTTGCCCATAAGTGAGGACAGGGGCTTAACACACAAGCCCCATGAGCTGTGGAGGTCCTTTATAGTGACTACATGCGTCTGTCTTCGCTGTGCATTTTTCCTGTATACCCTATGCGTGCACGCGCGCGCGCGTGTGTGTGTGTGTGTGTGTGTGTGTGTGTGTGTGTGTGTGTGTGTGTGTGTTTGTGTGTGTGCGTGCATGCTTGTGCTGTATGTGTGTGTGCGTGCGTGCTTGTATTTGTGTGTGTGCATGCTTGTGCTGTGTGTGTGTGTCTGTATGTGTGTGCGCGTGCTTGTGTTTGTGTCTGTGTGTGTGTGTGTGTCTGTGTGTGTGTGTGTGTGTGCGTGCGTGCATGCCTGTGTGTGTGTCTTTGCGCCCTGCTCTGTCCTGAGCCCCAGGATCAATTGAATGTTTAACTTCATTAGGACTATGAGGTCATCACACTGGGTGAATGATGCAAGAGGCCTTGGGCCCATTATGGCCGTACCAAAGAGACCCTCTCTCAGAGGAACAGGCTCTGTGCGTGTGTGTCAGGATGTGTTCACGCACACATGTCCATCTCTCTCTATATATGTGTCTGTGAATGTATGTTTATTTACATGTTTGTGAGTGTCTTTAAGTTTTTGTGTGTATCTGGATAGACGTGAATGTTTTATTGCCTGTCTTGGAGTTTTGGAGTCTTGCGTATTTCTGTGTGTGTCTTTGTGTGCGTGTCTGCGTGCATGTGTGTGTGTGTCTGTGTGCATGTCTGCGTGCATGTGTGTGTGTGTCTGTGTGCATGTCTGCGTGCATGTGTGTGTGTGTCTGTGTGCATGTGTGTGTGTGTGTGTGTGTCTGTGTGCATGTGTATGTGTGTGTGTGTGTGTGTGTGTGTCTGTGTGCATGCCTGGCTTTAGAGGGTGGGTATATTCCTCTATCAAACCGCTCTGCTGAGTAGTTTTGCAACTGCAGGTAACGGCACCATAATTCGTGCAAATTACTGTGTTCAGGGCGGTAGCTGGTTGTATATTATCTTCTATTATGTGTATACACACTCTCACACACACAGACACTTACTCACAAACACACACACACAATCATCTCACCCTCTTTCATCTCGTTTCCATCTCCTCTTCAGTGCTGTTTCATTCTGGATAATAAAAGGCTTGTGTGCATTGCTGTGACTGATAATATTTATTTAATATATAGTGTTCATTCATTTGCATAGGTATGCATTTTTTCTTTGTCCTTTACGTGCATTTTCACATTGTTAATGAGATTTACTCGCCTGCAATCCAGGATCTGAGCTCGACCTCAGACTGCAGATGAGTGACGATTCAAAGTTTGTTCTCACATGCAGCTTAGCTGCAACCCTTTAGCGTAGCCTCCATTCGGTTCTGACTGACGGCTTGCATTTTGGTGCGTGAACAAAGCTTGAGCGTGTCTTCGCCGTGAGCATCTGATACCTGAGGGCTCGCTGTTGTATTCCTGATCAAACAACAGAAAACATATGATGTTTTGTGCTTGCAGTCGATGTTCAGGCTCTGATTTGTGTCGGAGACTCACAGGCTACATTTGGAGTCACAGGGATGGATATTTTTCCTCCTAAATCTGATGTGTGTAGAGCTGTCCACATTTGTCCTCCTGTTTGGCTTGTGAGTGCTTTAGCATATACTTATGTGCCTCTCTTTTTGCATGTATTGTCTTGAATGATATGCAGTGAGAGAGTTCCATACGGTTCTGTAGGGAGAACGCCAGGAAATTGACTCCCGCATAGCAGTCGTTGCCACATAATTGAATACTACGTTCAGTGTAGTCTGTAAATATTTTGATGGTCACCGTGAATAAGCTGCACTGTAGCTACCCAAGACCCGCCCATATCAATGTAAACACCCGGAAAATAAAGCGGATAGCTAGCACTTCAACCTCAACCTCTTTTAAACAAGTTGCCACATGATAGACTTTCAACAGCTCCGGAGAATTACATTTATAATTCCTTGAAAATTTACACACCGCTCTGAGGATTAAAAAATAACGTCGCTGTGCAAGTATTTATGCTCTGTACGGTGCAGAGTTGATTTTAAGGGTTTTCTTGCCGTTACATAGACAAAATAGAGCCATGTAAGATGCTCACAGTGGTGGAAATGTAGCTACACTGCTAATCACGGAGAAATCTGGGGTGGCTTGAGGTGACTGTGAGAGTCCCAAGATGGAGACCAGAGACTTGGGGGGGAGTTTTGCGTCTTTTCTACTGATCTCCTCTTGAATTTTGAATAACATGAGGTACACAATATTTCAGAGTTTGTAAACCGTCCACATAAATCTGCGATCATAGATTTGGAGAGTGGCGTTTGATATTACACAGATTGTAAACAAGCAGCCCCCACCCCCCGTCGTCTCCCCCCTTCACATTCATTTCGTTCTTTCTTTAATCCCATTTCCTGTTTCTCTCGCTCCGAGGGGAGGAAAACTCTTGTTTTTTTACTGTGAGAGGATGCATCTTTCTTAGACAAGGCGCCTGAAAGAACATATATCCTGCACACACACATACACACACACACACACACACACCGCACATGCACGCTGCCTGACTGTGTACAGATATACTGTATCTCCCTCTCTCTCTCTCCCAATCCTCTGGGTTACTGTACTCGAGAAAGAGTTTAGATGCTTCCGTAGACATTTTCCTGTAAAATTGAAGCAGTAGTGGAGTTAACAGTCTGCGCTCGGAGGGAAAACACTTTTATTTACACACTCTCCGCTCCGACGCTCTGGGCTGAGGGTTAACTGAGGTAACGGAGGAATTATTGCGTAGCGTAGCCCTCGGGCTTGTGTGTACGCATGTGTGTTTTTGGGCGTATGAATAGGGCACGCCTAAGCATACACATATTGTTTTTTTATTCAGGTTTTTTTTTTTTCCTTCCACAGATAAGCGCATGCTTTCAGTCGCGGTTGTAGCAGGCGTATATTTGGCTTCACCTCGGCCACTCTGCTCAGTCCAAACGTAGAGTAGCGCTTTGATGAATATAAATTACTTTTCTAAAAATAACCCCCAAACCAGCTCACTCACTCTCCCGTGTACAAATACCACCCCCCACCACCACCAGACTACCAGACTCTCTCTCTCTCACTCCACACACACACACACACACACACATACGCACACCCGGCTGGCTCTTGCTGGCTCACTCCACCCTGTCATGAAACGCAAGCTGCTTCAGGAGCACATTCCATGATAGAGGCCTCTGTGGACTGTACCAACTGCCCTCTAGAAAAGGGGGGAGCTGTACCTAACAGGTAATGAAGTAATGACCTCACTCAGTAGCAGAGGTGGGGTGCCACACTGTACCTGCTGTGCATGTAATTTAACTGGCTGGCTTCGGTGGTTGTGCTGCGTGGAGTTTAGCTGTGCCGCTCGTAAATCCTGCCCACCCCCCAGCGCGCACCCCTACACTGGAATGAACCACTCCCATTCTGGCAGAGGGTTCTCTGGCCAGCCTTTAAGCTGTTGTCAGGCAGATTATGGGAAAGAAAGAGAGACCAGCTGTCTTAAGGTAGATATTTCAGTCTCTTTAAAAAAAAATGTATGTGCTTGGGGGGGGGGGGGCGGCGGCTTGTACAGTTTTGCACTTGGACTATTCATATCTGGAGAAGCACCTAAAAAGCTAAATTCCTAGTAACACTGAAATCACATTTCACTTGCCAGGTCTGAGTAACCATTAAAAAAAATGTCCTAAAGTATAATGAAGAATTTACTTTCACTTCCAAGTTCTCTTCAATCATGACATGCTCTTTAATTATGTCAAGGTGTGTCAGCGTGAGTGCCACTGAGTATGAGTGCGGTAATTATCTGTTACCCTCCAATCAACCTCCTTTTCGAAGAGATTCAGTTGCAATGCTGTTCGAAACTCAGGTCCAGATCAAACGCCTGTCAAACTGACTTCCCTCCCCTCTGACATTCCGGCGCAAGATTTGGTTCGCTGGGACACGTTGTTTTGTGAGAGTTTGCTCAGCTCTAGTTTCGTCACGTTTATGAAAACTTTTTGAAATTGTCGACATTTGTTTCACTGTCCGTCTCCTGTTCTGTAATGGGAAAAGGTGAAGGAATATGGCCGCGTGTGAGTTGTCTCAGTGAGGTCGCTGACAAAGGGATTTGTGCATATTTTTCTGCTTCTCCTTTTGTGCTTGATGACGCCGAGAGCTGATTGGTTTTTGAGCTCAAGATGTGCCTGAAACCTGTCTAATGAGATTTAAGGGCTGTTTTCTGGTTTTGTTTGTTCCGCAACAGTTAATCGAGCCGCCACATGTTAATCACCTAACACTTTGATATTAAAAAACGAGTATCACAGTTCGAGATAATAGCTTAAAATGTGCACGTACTAACCCCTTATACTCTCATTTTCGTTTGAGTTTCCCCTGAAGTTGAAAGTCAGAAAAAGTGTTTTTTTCGTATTGTTGAACAATGACTGTGTTTACAAGGTCTTTAGTATGCCGGTTTTGATTGGGTTTTTTAAGTATCTCGTTTTTGTGTTTGTGCATGTAAACACCATATCCCGAATTCAGAAACCGGGTTATGCCCTTATCCAGGTTTCAAGAAACCCGATTTTGCCACCTGGAGGACTCCAGTAGAAGCCGATATACTGGAGCATGTATACGCCTTATCCCAGTTTCTGACGGCTGCCCACCAGACGTGACACACGCCAGCGCAGATAGGATGCAGTGATCAGAAAACGGGTTACTGGTATTTATCATCTGTACAGGGATATAAATAACCGGGTTTCACTGTTTCTCTGCTTTCTCTGTGTTCCATGTAAACAGAATATCCCGGATATGCTCAAAGCCGGGTTAAGCCGCAAAACCGGGGTCCTAAAGACCTTGTAAAAACAGTCACTGTCACGTACAAACACTGTATCTGCTGGTTGCAGCTCTTCAATGAAGCTGCATGACACTTAAATTGAATGGAACATTCAAACCCAGGACGCCATGTTTTTCTGGTCGCGGCATTTCATCTGACAGAAAATATCTAGATCTTGTGCCTCATGTATCAAATTGCCCTTTATTCAGAGGTGGGCATTCCAGGGGTCAGAAAGTAAAAGTCCAGCCATGTTTTACTTCCAGCCATGAGCTCAGGCTGCTGATTTCCCTAATTGGCTCAACCTCTGGGCTGAAGGGTTGCTGCAATTATGAGATCAAGACGGTTGCAGCAAAATTCCGGGAAGGACTTTTACTTTCTGGGGCTGGATTGTCAACCTCTGCCTGTATTTCAGCAGGACATATTTGGGATCTTGGGGAACCTTGGGATCGCCACTAGAATTTAAAATGATCCTAAAGGGCTGCAAGTTTGGATACAGCAGGTGTACTTGACAAACCCACATTTGGGATCAGCGGAGTTGAAGAGGTTAAGCAGGTGGTGTTGTCTTCGATACCATTAACTGATGTGAACATGGAGCATGTTTTGGGCTGTAGGGTTGTTGTAGTCTAATTTTGAGAGCAAGGAAGAGGGTCATGTGCTCACTTTGGAGTCTGACAGGTAATTACTGCTGCCGTTGCCGAGTGGCAGACAGGTTGGAGAGACTGGCCGACATGCCTCAACGTATTCAGCAGGTTTTTGCTAATTTGTGCTTGCTGGCTTGTGGAGGTATGCGTCTCCTTTTTGTTGAAGCCAGTGAATGGCTCTTACTGTTAAGCATGGGGAAGAGTGCTTGCTTTGCACATTCATGTACTCAAAATTAATCAGATTTAAGGAATTTTTTAAGAAACCGCCTGCACCTATAATGGTATTTTGAGCTCCTTGGTCGCCCCACTGTTCCTTCTAATTGCTGTCAAGCACCCTTTTCTGGAGTTTTCCATGCACAATCCTCTCACTGCAGTCTCCGCCATTCTCATGCATCTTCACTGGCTACCTGCCACTGCTGGAGTTTAGGTGGGAGCTTTTTAACGCTCATCCAAAGTGCAAAGGGCAACAAATCAAGCAGCTCCACTGAACCATCTTCCAGTTTTCAAACGGAGATCAGATAACGCAGCTGCCCTGCACACGCTCAGCATGCTAAGTTCTGGCCTGGACACAATTAGATTGTCGATTTAAAAGAATACAAAGGAAGGTGTCCATTTCTTCCAGATTTCTAGGTAATATTGGCACCTATCTACAAAAGCAGTCAGCCCCTACAGCATCAGGGTAATTTTTACCCTAAAGCAAAGCATCAGGGTAATATACACACACACTCTGGCCTCGTCTCTCTTCAGCATCCGCGTGGTTTCTCTCTCTGTCTCTCTCCTCTCTCTCTCTTTCTGTTTTGGCAGTAGAATCATCCCAGCTTGCGCAAGATATTTTTCAACATTGCTAGTGTCATGTTATAATGTTCCACGTGGTGAGACCCTAGTAACCACCTTGTTAACCTTAGCAACCACCTTGTGAAAGGTGATATTATCCAAACAACACCTGAAAAGTAGCAGCTCTGCTTCTAGCAAGAGCGTTAGCTGTGGCAGCCCTAGTGACAGCTGAGCGATCACAGTCCACATTTTCTTTTGGAAATGGACATTTCTAATTCAGGTTATGCATTTTTTAAATTTATGTTTTTATTTTTTTTATTACAGCCTACAAGGAGGTGGGATGGAAGTTATGTTTTTGCCGCGTCTGTCTCTCTGTTCAAGACGTATTTTAAATAGTTCAAGATCGAATTTTCGTAAAATTTTGCTGTAGAGGGTATCCTGCGCCAAGGAAGAGTTGATAAACTTTTCAAACCAATCAGCCAAATGCCTCCACATTAAATGGATTTTCTGCCTTAATTGGAAGATATTTACCTCCATATGAAACAAACTGTAAACAGAATTCCAGCTACTTTAAAATGGTGACACTGTCCAAGCGCTAATTGACCTTACTGAATTTCTCACCGCGCTGACAAAACATCGCAGGCTGCAGCTGAGAGGCTACAGAGCTTGACTCAGACTCAGGAAGTTAGTGGTTCGATCCATAATAGGTGCAGCCTGAGAAGCTGTTGGACCCTTGAGCAAGACCCTTAACCCCACATTTGTCTAAGTGGGGACTGGACCGGCTCTTGCTTGGCCAAATCCACTGCAAGGCTCTTTGAATGAAAGTGTCAGCCAAGAGCTGGAAAAGCAGTGATTCAACAGCACACAAATTTGTTTTTTAACATGAGCTGCACATATCAGTGCTCGAGTGACAAGTATTCGAGATACCAGAGCGGAACATAATACCCTAGTTAAAGCTTTGTTGTGCTTATAATCAGGCCGACAGTGTGGGGGTACATTACAGATTGGACCCCCTCCAGAGACCTGCGCGGCGTGTGGATTTCCACCTTCGGCGTTACCAGAAGCATTATCTTTACATTATACTCATTTAGCAAATGCTTTTATCCCGAGGAGATAGCTAAGTGCTTCCGCCCAATTCGCGAGTAATTGTGTCAGAACTGCCGAACAGCATTCCCAAATGAGTGAGTGAACGCTACATCACTGGTCCGCTAATGCAGGTAAGCCTGGATGAAAACCGCAGCACTCGTTTAGAGCACAGGTTCGATTTATAACAAGATCGAATCTGTGGAAAACGTAAAATCGTAATACATAATTAACACTGTTCAGTAATGCACAGACTTCCGCCACAGATGTAAACGAGCAAGCTATTTGTCATTAGAGCATCGTTTGTTGGATTCATACCGAGTGAACAGGAATTACAGCCCTTTAATAGTGTGCCACTGTCTAAATACTTTTGGAGTATTATATCGAAATATCGAAAAGTATTCTGGACTAAATTAATGACCTCTGTGTACCTGTGGGAGTATGGTCCCAGCCTCCCAGGAAAACACCTGGACAGCCAGCTCTCTGGACAGCCCCTGGGAATGAGATTCAATTGGGGTATTTGAATCCCTGTTCTTGGCGACGCTCGGGTTGACTCGACACGAGAACGACGTTCCGAACAGCCGAGAACCAACACGAGAACGCGTTCTTGCCACTCCCCACTTTTTGGAGAGTGCGACGAGTATCGTCAAGAACAAAGATGGCGGACACGGGAGATACGTATGTGAAATTTTAATCAATTTCACCGGTAAATCTTGTTAATAGTCCTCTATTCATCAGAATGAGTAGTTTCTGTGGCAATTAACTATGTATAGAAGCATGAAGTGACTTTCAGGCCTCGTTACTAGGGTTGATCTTGCAGAAAGTTTGTAAAAACCGTTGGTATCGCAATAATTTAATTCAATTCAATTCAGTTTTATTCTGCATAATACGCAGCCCCGTGGGCTAGCCTGAGTTGGAGACGGACGTCCTTCATGGCCGCCATTTTGCCGCTGACCGAGACTCGTGTTTGGAATGAAAAACCCTGCACCTCGCACTTGCGTTGACTTGTGTTCGGGATTCGAATATGCCCTGTGATTAGTTACCCCATCGGTAATGTGAAGTTCGCCAGCACTTAAGATGGCTGCCTTGGGGAGTAGTTTAGGTACTTCTCAAACAGTTGGGCTGCAGTAGAGCCGTGCCAGTCCTTCATAGACTCCCCACTCATATCAGTACTACAGAATCAAAGGGTCTAAGTAATCAGCGTGACAACGTCATCTGGTAGGTCCCGTCCTGTGGGCGTAGCTCAAAAACATAGAGGAAAACGTATCTGTCATGTATTTCTAGCCTGCTGTCAAACATAAATCTGTGCCAACTGACACGACCAAATAACTTATCCAGGTGTCAAGTTGTTCTATTTGATACTGACAGTCTGCACATTCTCACTGGAGCATGCATATCACTTCTAGACAGAAATGTTGAAAAACTTCAATTTCAGAACAAGCTCATGGGTTCCAGGAGTTCCCCAAGGCTACTTGGTGGCCTTGTTGTTTTCGGGCATTTCTAGTTTAAAATTCAGAAATATTCGCGGCATCGTGGGTCAGCAAAGGCCACAAAGCTTAAGAGGGGTTTTGAGGCAAAACGAGACATATGTACACCATGTCCCAATATGGGATATGTCTAGTACTGTGTCAAAACCCTTTGTACAATGAAGGAGCCTTCAAAATTTGGAAAAATTTTGCTGCATTTTTGGGGCTGTATTTGACACGGTTCCCATGCCGCAGCAAGCAAGAGCAGTCGCATTTGTGAAGCACCCATGGATTGCATCACTCTAGCTGTGACTGACTTGGGGTCAGCTTCAGTTGTGCACTTTAGCCAGAGCACATCCATTATAAAGGTTGGATCCTGGGTCAGTATTAGGGTACTGTAACAAAGTTCATTGAACAAGAGACTGCAGCTTTATCTGATGACCTTTGTACTGAGGCAGAAAGGTTAGCTGGTTCAGTCATGAACGCCTAAAGGGCAAATCAGTGAGTTGAGTAGGAGGACAGTGAGTGAACTGTTTCGGGGTTAAAAGAGAGAGGCAATGTAAGTGTGAGTGTGTGTGCGCGTGCACAGATGGGACACGGGATGAGATAAAAGTGTATCTGGGTGTGTGTTTGTGTGTGCTTGTGTACTGGAATTGAAGATGGGTAATGACACAGGCAGAGTCTGTAGGATCTGTAATCAGCGCAACTCCTGGCGCGTGATTATACCGTTCGACAGCCACACGCTAAGCACCAGCTTCTGCATCATACTTACCTGTTACTATGGAGTCTATGCAGGCAAACTCACCGGGACCTTCTGCCTGAGTAATCTCCCTTCACTTATGCATTGTGTGTGTGTGTGTGTGTGTGTGTGTGTGTGAGAGAGAGAGAGAGAGAGAGAGAGCTGTGTGTGTGTGTGTGTGTGTGTGTGTGTGTAGTTGGACAGAAAGCCCCGCTGGCCTCTCCCTCTAGCTCAAATAGCATGGATAGGAAATAATTATTTGCCCATGGTTGTGTATATTTGTGCATGTCACCACAGAGGTTATATATGGTTGTCATAAAGGTACAGTTCCATCCATAGAGATGGCTGTGTATCTTTCTCTTGGTGTATTTTGTGATAGATATGGTCTATATATGCATTGTGTGTGTGTGTGTGTGTGTGTCTGTGTGTGTGTGTGTCTGTCTGTGTGTGCGTGTGTGTGTGTGTGTGCGCGTGTGTGTGTGTGCACACCGTCTTCTCTGCGTATATCTTGGTGTATATGGATGTTTACAGATGTTTGTGTTTATGGCTATGGGTGTGTGGGTGTATGTGTCAGTATTAATGTGCATAGCTATAGAGGAGTGTCACAATTTATTGTGTGTGTTGGTATATATGCGATTTGGTGTGTGTTGGAGAGTATTGATTTGACTCGGTGTAAACAGCTGTTGGTGTGTTTTTGAGGGTATTGGGGTGTGATATTAGCACATACGATTGTACCTGTATCTTTGAGGGTATTAGTGTGTGATATTGGTGTGTACGGTTGTAGGTGTATATTTGAGGGCATTAGCATGTGATATTGGTGATTTTGATTGTAGGTGTATATTGGAGGATATTAGTGTGTGATATTGGTGTATATGGTTATAGGTGTATATGTGAGGGTAATAGTGTGTGATATTGGCGTACTAGGTTGTAGGTGTATATTTGAGGGTATTAGCATGTGATATTGGTGTATTGGGTTGTAGATGTATATTGGAGGATATTAGTGTGTGATATTGATGTATACGGTTATAGGTGTATATTTGAGGATATTAGCATGTGATATTGGTGTTTTTGGTTGTAGGTGTATATTGGAGGATATTGGTGTGTGATAATGGTGTATATGGTTATAGGTGTATATTTGAGGGTATTAATGTGTGATATTGGCGTACTAGGTTGTAGGTGTATATTTGAGTGTATTAGCATGTGATATTGGTGTATATGGTTATGGGTGAATATTTGAGGGTATTCGCGTGTGATATTGGTGTATATGGTTATCGGTGAATATTTGAGGGTATTCGCGTGTGATATTGGTGTATATGGTTATAGGTGTATATTTGAGGGTATTAGCGTGTGATATCGGTGTATTGGGCTATAAGTGTATATTTGAGGGTATTAGTGTGTGATATTGGTGTATATGGATATAGGCGTATATTTGAGGATATTAGCATTTGATATTGGTGTTTTTGGTTGAAGGTGTATATTGGAGGATACTGGTGTGTGATATTGGTGTATATGGTTATAGGTGTATATTTGAGGGTATTAGCATGTGATATTGGTGTATATGGTTATAGGTGTATATTTGAGGGATATTGGCGTATTAGGTTGTAGGTGTATATTTGAGGGTATTAGCATGTCATATTGGTGTATATGGTTATAGGTGTATATTTGAGGGTATTAGTGTGTGATATTGGTGTACTGGGTTATAGGTGTATATTTGAGGGTTTTAGCATGTGATATTGGGTTGTAGGTGTATATTGGAGGCTATTAGTGTGTGATATTGGTATATATGGTTATAGGTATATATTTGAGGGCATTAGCATGTGATATTGGCGTATAGGGTTGTAGGTGTATATTTGAGGATCTTAGTGTGTGATATTAGTATATACGGTTATATGTGTATATTTGAGGGTTTTGGTGTGTGATATTGGTGTATATGGTTATAGGTGTATATTTGAGGGTATTGGCTTGTTATTTTGTTGTATTGGGTTGTAGGTGTATATTGGAGGATATTACTGTGTCATATTGTTGTATATGGTTATAGGTGTATATTTGAGGGTATTAGAGTGTGGTATTGGTGCATGTGGTTACAGGTGTTTTTTTCAGGGTATTTGTGTGTGATATTGGCGTATTGGGTTGTAGGTGTATGTTGGAGGATATTAGTGTGTGATATTGGTATATATGGTTATAGGTGTATATTTGAGGGTATTTGTGTGTGATATTGGTGTATATTTGAGGGTATTAGCAAATAATATTGGCGTATAGGGTTGTAGGTGTATTTTTGAGGATATTAGTGTGTGATATAGTTATATACGGTTATAGGTGTATATTTGAGGGTATTAGTGTGTGTTTTTGGGGTTTTGGGGTGTAGGTGTATATTTGAGGGTATTTGTTTGTCATATTGGTGTATACGGTTGTTGGTGTATATTTGAGGGCATTAGTGTGTGATATTGGGGTATACGGCTGAAAGTGTGTTTAAGGTATTCGTGTGCGATATTGGCGTATAAGGTTATAGGTGTATAATTGAGGGTATTAGTGAGTGATATTAGTGTCTACGGTTGTAGGTGTATAATTGAGGGTATTAGTGTGTGATATTGGCTTATACGGTTGTAGGTGTATATTTTAGGGTTTTAGGGTGTGATTTTGGTGTATACGGTTGTAGGTGTATATTTAAGGGTTTTATTGTGAGATATTAGCATGTATGGCAGTAGGTATGTGTTGAAGGTTATTAGTGTGCGATATTACCGAATAACAGCTGTATGTCTCAAAGATACTAGCCTCTGATATTTGTGCATATGGCTGTTAGCATGTGCTCGAGGGCACTGGTGTGTGATTATGATTTATACACCTGTAGATGAGTGTTTGGGGGCACCGCTGTGTGATATTGGTGCATAAGGCTGTAGGAGAATGGACACGCCTGCACGTATGTACAGTATGTTTGCATGCATGTGCTAATGCATGGTTGGCACTGAGTGCCGGCTGAAGTTGCACATCTCCTGCTGTCCCGTGTGTAGCTGCGCTAATAGATTATTGATGCTCTGCTGGGCCGGCGATGGGCTCGGGCTGCTAATGGGCTGAGAGTCCCTTGGTAAAACATGATACACCCCCCCCCCTCCCCTCCCCATTACACACACCTGCTGGTATCCCAGGAGAACCCAGCACACCCCCCTACAGAGAGAGAGAGAGAGAGAGAGAGAGAGAAAGAGAGTTATACTGAGGAAGGGGAATGTTAGAGATGAAAAAGATCCTGAAGGATATCCAGCCTGCTAGTGCACCCCATCACCTCTCCCCTGCCTACTCTATCTATCCATCTCTCTCTCTCTCTCTCTCTCTCTCTCTCTCTCTGTCTGTGGACAGATGGATGGAGGTATCGGATTTAAATGACCCGTAAGACAAAAAAGGTTACTTCTCCCTCTGCACAGTCGGTCTCTCTCACTTTTTCTCTCTCCGTCTGACTCTCGATCCCTCTCTCCCTCTCCCCTCCCTCTCACTCTCTCACTCCCTCTCTCTCTCAGACTTTAAACCCTTTGTTCTTGAAGTGTTGTGTAACTCGGACCGTTTCAACAGTTCTTAAACAGTCTCGTACAGTTCCATTGTTTGAATTTCGCAGGTCAATATCCAAGTACTTGCTGGGGAGCTGTTTAAATTTTTATGAATTCTGTGACTACTTCCAAATTCCTCTTTTGTTTCGGCGTCAAATCAGGTCCGGTCTGAAGCAAGGCGCTTGTTTGCGGGTTTCGATTAGTTTCACGTTGTGTTTGTTTCAGTTGAGCACTGTTTTTCTGTGGCTTAAGCAGGAATTTTATTTGAGCGATGCGTTGAACGGTCCAAGCATCATAAAGTGAGGTGAGACAAATTAACCCTGACTGGGGTGTGGTAATCCAGTGATAAGCAGTGCGGGAGCCATTGAAACTGTAGGCCAGAACAGTGACTTTGTTGTTTTAATACAGTTGTGAATTACAGTGCTGTTATGATAAAGTACGTATCTGATACCATAGAATGTTGTACTGTATAGTGCTGTCAGTGTTATGCTACATTTTGTAGCGGCGACCCACGACAGAACTTAACAGCAAAAAGCAGTGCTAAGGCAAAATTTTAAACAGTGTGGAGTGTATTGGTGTGTAATATGAGTGCCACAGTACAGTTTTGAACAGTGTGTTCAGAAGTATTAGGCCTACAGCACAGTTTGAGTAGCTGTTATTGAGTTTGAGGTGTTTTGCAGTAATACAGCGACACTGTTTATTTTGCAGTCATTCAGTACGAGGTAACTAGCGGTGCTGTCATGGTGGTTGGATGATGTGCGCAGTTGCCGTTTAGTATTGTTGCAGGAGAGGGTGTTTCGCAGTGATATATGTTCCCGTCCATTATCTAAGCTGCGAATTCTAGGGAGGACATAAACGCCCTGGGCAGTCCGACAGTCTGGAGCTGGGAGCAGACATACCATTCACCTTAACCCATGGGCCATTCAGAGCCTCCAGTTAGCCTGACGTGCGTGTCTTTGGCCTGTGGGAGGGAACTGGAGTACTCGGAGAAAAAACACGCGAACACGGGGAGAACATGCAAACTCCACACAGGAAGTCCTCTGGTCAGATTCGCTATGAACCAACAGGGCATGCCACTGCACCACTGTGCCGCCGAGCTCTGATACTGTATGGTGCATTCGGCAGTATTTCAGTTCGTCGGAACTTGCGTGGAGTTCCGTAGTGTTTGGGTGGTGCTTACTGAAGCATTATGCAAACTGAGAGTGTAGATGTCCTGAAAAGAATGATTTCCGGTGTAGCCCAACGGAACCAGACGAAAACTGGAGGTGTTTTATGATTCGCGGGACCTAACTTTTACAATAGACAATGTGATGGTCAGATGGGAGTGGGCGAGTGAGAGAAATGTGTTTGTGGAAGAGGAGGAGTTACGAACACATAACAATAACTGTTCACCATCTCTTCCTCTCTCTCTCTCTCTCTCTGTCTCTACCTCTCCCACTCTCTCTCTCAGTTCAGTTCAGTTTAGTTCAGTTGGCTTTATTAGCATGAACTTTGGATCAAACACGTTCCCCAAAGCAGAAAATCCCATGCAAACATTTAAATTGGTGAATTCAGTAAGGACCCAGCTCCATGTTGAAAATATGTGGTGTTGGGCCCTTATTGAATTCACCAATTCAGTTCAACATAAACGGCAGCAATTACAAAGAATTTCTGTAAAATTAGTGTAATAATAAATAGTTTATACCTAAATAGTCGTACTGAAACCACATAAAGGGAAGACAGTAGTAAAAGAAAGTAAAAGCTCGCTAATTCCACATGTTGTTGCTCACGGCATAGAAGTAATACATAGGGAGATGCACACAGTGTGGAAAGATTTTACCCAGAAACACGTCTGGTTTCCCTCTCTCTCTCTCTCTCTCTCTCTCTCTCTCTCTCTCTCTCTCACTCTCCCCCTCTCACCGCCTGCTACTTTTCCTCCCTCTATCTTCACCTGTTTTCCTCGCCTCTTTGGGTCTCCATCTCTTTGCATTGCAGATGAACGGCACGGCGGTCTAATGGACTGAAGAAATGAAAGAAAGGGAGTATATTTGTGGAATGAAAGCGACTGGAGCGCCGGTGGGGATATCGTTGATTCCCGGCATTAATTGAACACAGCTGTAGCTAGTTAAACATTAATTGGCAATTAATTAGACGTGCTGCTCCTGGTGGAGTCGTTCATTGTTGAAAGAAGAAAAGAATTTATAGGACTTTCTTGAATAAATACACATGGCCTAATTCAGATCTGTACCAGGGAGAGCGTGCGGAGGATTGGGTGGCGAGGACCTTCTTCTAATGAGGCGGTATTATGCAGAGACTGCTGTGTTGATATACATGCGGGATGTGTGTGTGTGTGTGTGTAGACAATATTTGTGTAGACAGATTGGCATGGTGGCTTGGGTATGTGGCTTGTATGGGTGTATTGCTCAAATCTGATTTCTTGGAAAGTCATCTCTTATGGTCTGTTTCCACCGAATCGCGACTGTGATATGACCCCAATACGACCAGCGCGATTGTGAAATTTTGGTCGCTCGCACAAGTCACGCCCGTTCCTTACTCTGATCGCTTATTTGCGGTTACACCAAACCTCAGTTGCTACCGAATCGCAATATTTGTGCTTGTCGCTTCTACTCATAGAAAGCGTGTCGGTGAGTGATGGAGAGAGCGGTGTCCCTGTGTTTATATTGACAACGTGTGGTCTTAAGTTGCGTCGCCACCGGTCGCAGAAAGCCTCGCCATTGGTCGGATTTTGATTGCTTTAATCGCACATGCGGTCTCAGCGCGGTTGCAAATTCGAATTTAAAATGTTTACATTTGTCGGTCGTTATGGGGTTGCAATAGGCTCGCATTAAGCTTGCCATAATTCTTGCAATAGTTTGTGAGTGAAAAATTCCTAAAGATTTGCGATCATTGATGCAACCACATACCGAGCCTCTTGCGAGTCTATTAAGACCTGTGATACCGAGTCGAGAGTGAGTTAAGACTTCTGCGAGCTTATTACGACTGAGTATGATACCCTCTTGTGTTTTTCATCGGTCGCACAACCTTTGCGAGTGTTTTGAGCAGTTCCACACACTCGTAAACCTCTATGAGACCGATGGAGAGTGATGGAGACCAGGAGAGATGGTTTTGGACAATATGGGGACGCATAGAGACCAGCTTGCAACCCCAGTGTGAGTGAGGGCGAGCAGAGGCCACTTATCGGTTGCAACTCGGTCGTACGCCTGATGGCAACGAGGTGTAAAGAAGCACAGATTGAATGGTCTGTCTTCCTGGAAGACTTTAGCCAATCGGAGTTGAATATTATTAAAATAGACCCACGATTGTAGCATGTCCTAGTTTCGCTGTCTTAATCGTATTTGCAAGGTTTTTTTTTTGTCATATTTACTTTTTCATTTAAATTTTTTCTAATCATTATCAGAAGTGAGCATCCGCACATCCATAGGTGTCTGGTTGAGTCTGAACAAGGTCCTCGTAAATATCACCATAACATCAGTGGGCAGTTTACTGAATGACAGTCATTGGTAACTCAGCAACAGAACTGAAGGCTTTTTCTGTGAAAGTCTCTTTCAGGAAAAAAAGTCTGGCCTTTGCTGTCCGGGGAAATGAGAGCAGACTGGAGATGTGTGTTGAGTGTGTGGCTTCAGGAACGAGTGAGTGGAGGTGGAGAGGAAGGGGTGGAGGGTTCGGGGAATGCTTGTCATGTGACTTGGGCCTGCAGGCTCAATGAAATAGGCCTGGGAGGTTAAAGGTCAGAGGCACTTTGTCCTTCTGCAAGCACCTTTTTATGGGCTGTAGCAATATGCATGCGGGCATACTCAAGAAAAACTATGGACACGCACAGACGCGTGTGCACACACACTCACACACATACACGAACAAACACATATGCACGTACATGTCTTGGTAAAGGACAAATGCTCATCGCAGGTGGATGACCAATATGAACATACACAAACACACACACACACACACACACACACACACAGAAATACTGAGAACATATAGGCATAAGACAGATACACACACTCAGGTTTTGGACTGATATTCAGAGACACTCAGGGACAGGATACATACTCTCATGGGTAGATGATGTACACGCACACTGGTAAAGGACAGATCACACATGCACGCACGCACGCATGCACAGAGGTCAGCTTGTCACTTGTGATTAGCCGTGTGGTTCCTGTAGTTCTCAGTATAGGAGTCCTGGAGTAGATCCAGTGAGCTGGTAGGTGCTGGTCAGGGTCTGGTCTCATGTTATATAAGTGCACTGATTACAGAGAGCATGATGGCACACACTTAACAGGCTTACATTACCTCTTTCAAGGTGTAATTTATATATATATATAATCTCACCCTGTCTCTCTCTCTGTCTCTCTCTCCATCTCCTGCTCTCTATCCATCCATCCCTTGCTTTGTCCTTTTCTCACTCACTCTCATCCTCTTCATCTTTTTCTAACATTATCTTTCTATCCATCGCTCCATCATTCTGTTGCCTAATTTCTATCAGTCCCTTTGTCAATCCCTCTGAAGGCCTGCAACTCTCTCTTTTTATTTTTCCCATCTATCTGTCCCCCATCTTTCTCTCTCTGTCTCTCTCTCTCTTTCTCCTTTTTGCGATGGCTGGTGGTGGATTATGTAATGATTCCAGAAATGATGAATGTGATAGTGGGTCGGACTGTCCGTTTGATTTTGTGCTCTCAAAACCGTGCAGTCATGCACGCGCATGTGTGTGTGTGTGTGTGTGTGTGTTTGTGTAGCTTAAACTATATAGAGTTTGCTTTTAGATGGGGTACTGTGCTCAGTACTGGGAGAGCTGTCCCAGTACGACTCAGCTGGAGTATAGGGGAGAGCAGGGAACCCTAAATCCTGATTTATATGCCGTTCCATGACCCTCTCCAGAAATGCAGGGCAGGAGTGTCACGCTAGGTTTTGCGTTCGCACCCAAGGACACTTCAGGCCTGGAATTTAACCCTTACAGCCAGGACAGATCTCACTCTCCATTTAACTTAACCAGAGTGTCATTGCCTAGCGGGCTACAGCAAAGGCACCCGCAGCAATCCCACGCCGAATCGGAGAGAACATGCAAACTCCACACGATGACCCTCCACCAAGATTGAAACCCCTCTACATGGCGACAGTGCTGTTCTCTGTGCCATCGTGCTGTCCAGAAAAATAGAGTTCATTTCATTTATTTGTACAATGAGAGTAAAAAATGTCTTCAGCAGCTGCTGTAGGGGTGAATCCCATCATTAGCTTGGCGTGGGTAGCCAAAGCTAGGCTAATTGGCGGCGTGGAGCGAAAGGTGAATCCACGTGAGCGAGTAATCATAACTTTCGGGCCGATTATAGCGCAAGGTATGAAATTAGCTGGGAAATAGGCAGTCAGAGGGGAGGCCCGTGCAGTAATGTGGGGGTTAGTCGGCAGCGATTGGGGCCGCCAGGTTATTTTCTGCTGTGGGTGTCACTCAGGAGAGGGTGGGAGCTGTGGCAATAGGGAGGGCGAACAGGCCTTATCTGCTCTCAGTCAGAACAAACATGGGCGTGTGATATCTCCCATTGACTTTCCGTGCACTCACGAAAAGCATGTGATCCCATGGATATGCAGTTTTTCTGTGCCGCCATTTTGTTTTAATGGAACCAGAGACACTGGAATTAGAAACAGGAAGCCCTTATATGGAAAGTGCTGCTCTAACATTGTGAGAAGTAGAAAACTGAAACTTTCGACCTAAGTGCGGCGACATTACAGCACACAAGGCATCTATTGTGGCGACATTTTGCTAGTGGGGGTTGATTGTATTTTTTCCTGTATTCGTACCATTACCATTGAAATGGATAAACTGAATACATCTACCGGAGCCAAGGGCTATAGCGCTAGTAACCAATGCCTCTCCTCATGATCCATCTATCCATTATATATAACATGCTTATTCCTGGTTGGGGTCGGGTCGGGGGGGCGGGTACTGATGCATATCCCAGCATGCTTTGGGTAGTTTGGACATCAGTTAGCCAATCATCTATGTCTTCGTACTCCAGGACTATTAAGAGCTGTGTGAGGGAACGATATTACGTGGACAAAACTTGCAGAAACAGGAAAGACACACAGACAAGATTGAACCCGTAGTGTCATTGCTGTTAGGCAATATTGCCCCCGATGGTACCACCATGCCATCCAAGACCAGGAGGTGGGCTTGGACTGCACAGCCTGGATTTGGTTGCTTGGTGTTAGCGGGTGGTGGCTCGTGTTGGGGTGGTGTTGGCCATTTTGGACCTTGGGAACTGTGGCTTGAACCTCACTATCTCCATGTCTGGCTCCGTTTTGCTGCCCACGAGCAGCGAAGACAGTGCCAGTGTTCTGTGGAGGAGATCAGTGATGGAGATTGCGGGAAAGCTGGTGATTATATTTCCTTGTTTCCGGTCTCTTTTAGCCAGCCTGGTGTTTGATTTCGTGATTGCGAGTAGTGTGGCAGAATGTGGGTCGAACTGGGCCCACTGGGAATGTGCCCCGCGCCGTCTGTTTGAGCGTGAGCAAAAAAAAACTAACGATAATAACAAACCAAAATGAAAACTGACGGGTAACTTTAGAATGGCCAGAAACGCAGCACCGTGTGTGTCTGTGTGCGTGCGTGCGTGCGTGTTTGTGTGTGTCTGAGGGAGCGTACACATGAGAGACCCTTTGTCATTGCAAACCTTAATGGGCAAATCGTGGTGCATTTTTTGTTGCCAATATTGCTTGTTTATTTTCCTTAAGGGACTGAAATACATGGTGTCAAAAACAAATCTGAGAAATTGGAAATGGCATTTGAGGCCAAACGTGGCATTGTTCACTGTTTCAACACGTTTCATCATATGTGCTCTTCCGTAAACACTTGCTCACGTGCGCGAACGTGATACACACACATGCACACACACGCATATGCAAGTAACTTGCTAATTATGTCTCTCTGTAAGCATAGGGAAGATCCTCAATAATTCACCCAGGAAATTCACAGTGATGATTTCAAATGTATCCCAGGTGAACCTCACTGTGGGCCAAATGCTTTCTTCAGTACGAGTGAAATTGGGCATATAGTGTCAAAGTTGAACAATTAATGTGTCATCATTACCAAGCGATAAATGCGTGTGGAAGATTAACATCAACAATCACACTTGGACACACGCACACGCACTCGAACGCACGCTAATTAGACACGCATGCACACAAAACACATTAATGCATTCCAGATTAATAATCTCCGATATCAGTTCATCAGTGTCATCCCTTCTTCCTGCGAGATGCACTCGGTCTCTGGGGAAAAGAGAGGGATTAGCAAGAGAGAGAGAGAGAGAGAGAGAGCAGGAAAGAAGTGGAGAGAGAGAGAGAATGAGAGAGACAGAGAGATCGCTGCCTTTCCAATCCCATCTGTCTGACAAGCAGGGAGGGAGGGAGGGAGCGAGAGAGTGTGATGGTGAGAACGAGGCAGAGGGAGGAGTGGAGAGAGGGTGACGAGGTAAGGGGGGAGGGGCCGTTCGGAGAAGGATAGAAAAAAGAGAAAGAGTCGCAGCAGACTGGCCGCGAGCGGGGGGTTGGGCAAATGCTCCCTTTCTCCTTGTGTGCTGTTCTTCCTTTCTTTGTTTGACTACTGAGTGGAAAAAAGAGAGAGAAAGGAGTGAGTGTGTGTGAGGGAGGGAGAGAGAGGGAGAGAGAGAGGGAGAGAGAATAGGAAGAAAGAAAGGGAAGAGGCACACTCTCAGAGAGAGAAACAAAAACATATTTTTATTATTTGTGGAGTTGTAATCCTTGCAACCCAGTGTGCGCTCGCCAGAGCGTGTGTGTGCGGTTGCGTGCCTCCGAAGGCGATTGTCAGGTGCTCAATCGGTTTTTTTTTTTTTTTTTGTTTGTTTGTTTTTGGTCACCGTTTAAATTTTTTTTTTTTTTGGTGCGGCGCTGTGAAGCGGGGGAAATTAATTTCATTGAAAAATCCCGGTGTCGCTCGAAACAGGAGACGGACGCACAAAGCTGAAGTTGGAGTTGTGCTGTTTCTCCTCCACTGTGGAATTACAGGCTCCACCAGCGCTGGTTTATTCTGTCAGTCCAGCTACAACTCCGCCGAGGTAAGACACTGGCTCTTTATTTTAATCTGACGACGGGCAGTGAAGGAAGGGGTTTATTTTAGTTTTACCAATCCTCAAACAAAAAAAGTTGATTTCAGCGCCCTGCTCTTGAGAAAAAGGCTTTGCATTCGGCTGATGAGACTCGTACAAAGAGAGAGAGTCACACACATCTCTCCCCTCGTTCATGTTTTCAGTGTGGGGATTTAAAAAGTACCAGCGCGTGTCCCATGTGGCAAACAGAGGCCGATTTGCAGTTAGCATTCCTGGGTTCGATAAATTCCTGGACGCCTTTGCTGAGTGTGCATAAGGATTGGCTTTTTATTTTATTTTGCAATGGAGAACACTGGCACATCCTGTCTTTAAATGTACGAGCTGGTTACTCTGTCATGAAGGTGCTGGCTGGTGATCAGTCCGTCAGTCCGTGTCCAACGGCGAGCTTTTGCGAGAGAAATCCTCCGTGGTGGGAAGTTGGACATAGTGCTGTTCGGGTTTTTTGTTCTTTCTTGCTTGCGGAAAAAAGAGAGAGTGAGAAATATAAACAAAGACGGTTCTGGTGACTGACACGGACAGAAGGCCACGCGTTACCGTGTGCTACTGTGCTTTCTACACTCCGGTATTACTGTGCGTCTTCAGTCCTGTTTCCTCTGATTAGCGAAGTTCAAAGGGTAGTGATTAAGGGAGAAACGTGTGTGTGTGTGTGTGTGTGTGACCGGTGTTGGGAAGATGGAACGCTTTGTTGCACGCCTCCCTATGAAATCGAGGAATTTTCTGCAAACCCCCCCCCCCACAAGCTATGATGTCACTGGTGTGTATTTATACGCTTTTGGCTAAACTTGAGACACGCTGCTTTTCAGAAAAAACAAAAACATTGGGGGGATGTGTGAGGGGGGTGCAGTCAAAAAAAAAAAAAAAGCCTAGCTCACTGATACGGATGATCATTGGCGTGAACGTAAAACGATCTGGCTCACGAGCTCCTCCCATCCCCCATTCTCTCTCACACACACACACACACACGCACACACACACACACACACACACACACACACACACACACACACACCTACCGACTAAATTACTCCACTGTAATCCTCTCCGGCTGCTTTTCTATTAGTCCTCCTGCGACCTGGGACCCAAAGCCCCACCCCTCCCCCCTTGCCCCTCCCCCCCCCCCGTCCCTAATCGCTTAATTCATTAATTCATTAGCGCCGGAAGTACAGCCCTTTTTCACGTTTTCACCAAGAGAGTTTCTTTCGTGCTGGAGGACCAATGGCGCCTCGCTTCTAGCCGGCCGCAGTTCAGCTCGGGTCGGCCTCTCTGCGGCCGAATTTTTCGCATTTTCTTTCCCCCCCGAGCGATCAGCTGCTGCCGTTTGCGAATAATAGCAGTGTTTGTTGACGAAATGTGTTTTGTGATAGTATTACTGTACGCTGTCACGCCATTCTGGGGTGGTTTAGCAATCTAAGAGTCACGCTGTGCTAAAAGGTTCTCGTTGTGTGCACGGCGCTGCGGTTTCGCTAACCTATTTTCGACTACATGTCTAAAAATACTTTGTCAAACAAAATGACTAACGCTCGCCACTGAGGTCAGTGCATTTGTTGTGGAAATTTTACATTTTTCTTTTTTTGCAGTGAACCAAAAGTACGTCGGTACATGTGTCAAGTATAATTTTTGTAAACAATCCTGTTTATCGTGCTTGAAATAGTTGTCTTTTTTTTTAAATAGCTGAAGTGAAGGTGGGTTTTAATGGGTTAATTGAAAGTAGGAAATACAGCTGATTACTGGGGTTTTTGTCTTGAGGTTTTGAGGTTTTTTTTTTTTTTGTCTCCTGCTCGTGGTTCTTTGTGGGGTGAGGCGTTTGTTTGCGGACGTGACCACGCAGAAGGGGCTTGCCTGGACCCCCTTGCACCCCCCCCCCTCCATGAAGCAGCGATTGTGCATTCATTGGAATGGGGTCTGAAGGGGGGGGGTGTAGCTGGGTGGGGGCGGGGACTGATTGAGAAGGGTGCTGGGGGAAGAAAGGGGGGGTGGGGGGGGGGGGGGTGAGTGGGGATACACAAACACTGATGGAGGAACAGACCTCGTTTGTGGGATGATTGACTCCGCTCTGAGTGCAGGCGCTGTCTCAGGGGTCATTAAGTTCGTAGAGAGGCTGTGTGTGTGTGTGTGTGTGTGTGTGTGTGTGTGAGAGAGGGTAGAGAGTCAGAGGAGGGTGTGCATTTTTAAGATGGAGAGAGTGAGTGAAAATGAGAGGAATGAAGGGAGTGTTTGAGTGAGAAAGAGAGTGAGCAGGGTCTGAGAGAGAGAGAGAGAGAGAGAGAGAGGGAGGGAGAGATTTAGCAGGGCACAGCATAGTGTGGATAGATTCTTCCCTTAAAAGCCCTGGATCAGTTCTTGTTTCCTGTCTCTCAATTATTCATTCAGCCATGTCCATTATTTTAACTGATCCGAGATCAGCAGAGTTGATCTACGGGAGCATCTGGGGTCTGTGTTGATTTTTAACAGGAGCATGATGAGACCTGCTCTGCTGGCGCAGGCTGAACTCTGTCATCCCGCTGTGGAATTTAGACTCGCACTCACGCATGCACACTCACATACATACATATGCACACACAGACAAATATGCACGCACTCATGAGCACACATTCATATTCACAGGCTCACTCACATGTCATTCAACCTGCATGTCATTCAATTCATTGTCAGCAGAGGGTTGTTGGGCGATTAGTGCGATATTCACCTACAAACTTAATGACTAAACAGGAGTTTGACTGCAGTCCCGATCCTCTGTACAAATGCCTCTGTCTGATGTATGGAGTTTAATTGGGCAGTGTGTGTGTATGTGCGCATGTATATATGTTCGTATTTGAGCATGTGCATATGTGTGTATGTGTGTATGCATGTGTATGTGTGCATGTTCAGGATGTATGAGTACATATGTGCATTTACGTACATGTATCTGTATGTGTGGCGTGTGTATGCGTGTGAATGTATGTATGGATGTGTGCATATATGTATGTGTGTATTTTTGTGCATGTATGTATGTATGTGTGTGTGTAAATGTGCATGCATGTATACATATGTGTGGTACATGTTTGCGTGATTGTGTGTGTTTGAATGTTTGTGTGTACAGTTTAGTTTGTTGATACAGATGCTCTTCACTAAATGGGCCGACTGTGTTAAACGGCGGCTCAAAATCGAAAGCAGGAATTTCCCTCATTTTTCCAACTAGCTGTGGGGTATCGTGCACAAATCACACGTCCATGTGAGAGAAAAGAACTCAAGAGGTTGATACTCGGGATAACTCAAGAGGTTGATACGTGGTGATCAGCCCATGAAGAAACCAGGTTGTGGATGTAACTGAGACACAAAGCATATGATTGTTCAACGCTCAAAAACGAAAAGCCCTCATCCTTTGCTTTGTTAAAGTGGTCTAAGCATGGGCAGAATTTCATCTTCGGATCAAAAAATGTCAGGAATTTGTTGTAAAATGAGATCTGGGTTTTCCCGGAGTGACTGCGTGATGTGGATGTAACCTACGAGTTAAGACAGCGACGAAATTGGAAAATTGAAACCTCCCTCAGAAGAAAATCTAGTGGCGAAAAACATGGAGATCTATGGGATCTATGTGAAGATAATAATTACAAAAATCTTTACTTCAAAATTTTAGGTGGTTTCTGTATTTGGATATTACTGTTGTTTGGGTATAACCCGATGGGGCACCAACAGTTATGCCCACAACACTTTGTTCGTTTGTCTGCTGTGAAAACTCTCTGGGAAAATATTGACGGCACCAAATTACGAAAGTTTAACTTTCTCCAAAGGTTCACATGGGTAGAATTTTCATGAAACATTTCTGGGAAAGGGGTTTTAAAATGATATGTCTTTTAATGTTTATCAACATCTCGACGTCTGTGAAGGCCTATTTGACCTGCACGATTTTTTTCAGCGATGTTTCTATTGACAGTGCTAGTTTTATCTTATGTATGTTTTGAATTAAATATGAAAGGGTAGCAATTGGGAAGAAAATTTTGTTTTGGATAGTTCTTGAGAATTTAATTGTGCCCCATGCAATTGTCCCATTCCTTATTGAATGACCCATATTTGTGTGTATGTGCGTGAGCATGTTGCTATTCATATTTATGTGCTCGTGTACGTGTGCCAGTTTGTGTGCTATTGCTATGTGCTTGTTAGAATGTGTATGTATGTCTATTTTATTTATTTAACCAAGGAAGTCCCGTTGAGATTGAAATCTCTTTTTCAAGGGAGCCCTGGGGGGTTGAGGTGGGGAGGGAGAGGACAAGTTGCACAGCCAACTAGATCAGGTTGAAGAGCCAGGATGGGACTAAAGCCTTGACGCTGAGGAACCCCCTACTCTAATCGAAGAGTGTCATAGTGACCCCAGCGAGTCAGGACCTCGGTGTAACATCTCATCCGAAAGACAGCGTCTCCTTCAGTACAGCGTCCCCATCACTGCACTAGAGCATTGGGGATTATTCCACCAAAGGGAAGATCGCAACCTACTGGCCACCAACACCTCTTCCAGGAGCAACTTGGTATTTCCAGGTGGTCTCCCATCCAAGTACTGGCCGAGTCCACACCTGCTTAGCTTCAGCCAGTGGTATGGTTGCTGTCATGGTATGCTTGTTTAAGCAAACATGCACCTTGGTATTTGCATGTTTGTGTTTGTATACATGCGTACATTTGTTTGTGTGTTTGTGTGGGTGCATGTGTGTATTGGCATGTTTGTTTGTATGTTTTGTGTATGTGAGTGCATTTTAGTTTATGTACGTTTGTGTATGTGTATGTTAGCGTTCGTATTTTTGTGTGTTTGTGTGTGAATGTAACTGTGTATGTTTGAGTATATGGGTGTGCATGTTTGTGTCTGTATGTGTGTGGATGATAATGTGTGCGTGTCAGTGTGTGTGTGTTTGTGCGTGAATGTTTGCGGTGTATATTTGCGTATGTAGGTTTACATGTTTGTGCGCGTGTGTATGTGAGTTGAGGACAATGTGTGCATGTTAGTTTATGCATGTTTGTCTATGTACATGTAACTTTGTGTATGCACAACTGCGTGCAGGGTAGTGTGTGTATGGCTGTTGTGCGTTTGCATTCGCTCTTGTGTGTCTGCAGGGCCTCGGCAAAGTTTGCAGGGGACGGTTATGCGACAGACGCAGGTGTGTTTTAGCAGCTTTGAGATGTGTGTCTCAGGCCCAAAAGGAATTCTGTGAGCTTCAAAAATATAAACAGTTTGGGGGATGACACTGGGCAAAAACTGGATGCGCACACACACGCTCACACACACGCATACCTGCATGCTTATGCATGCACACATACATACTCATGTATCTACACGCACGTGCACATATCCTTAAATATGCAGTCATGCATACTCACGCATTTTTTTGCACAGGCTCGCACACACATACATGCACACTCATACATGCACACGTACAGAGGCGTGTACACACGTATATGAATATATGCACTTGTGCATGCACAGTCTCGCACGCGCGTGCAAATGTGCTCATGTAAGAAGACACACATGAGAGCACGGCCTGCCCACATGGCACAGGATGGGTTGCCACATCTGGGTGAAGCTGTCATGCTGTGTACTGCTCTGCTGGTAAACTGAGTTAGAGGAGGGGGGGTGCATGTAATGGTCCGTCCTCCCCAATACCTCAACCCCCCCTTCATGAAAGGTTTTGCTGCCTCCCCTCTCCTGCAGGCGTAATCACGTTAATGGATCACTGTAACATTATCAGCTGAATCGATTGCTGCCACATGATCGGGTTAATTGATTACTGCAACATAATCAGGTTAATCAATCACAGCAGGGGAAGGACATGCACAGGGTCAGCAGGGCCAGTACAACCCCCCCCCACCCCCATGCACTTGGGGCATGGCACTGGTGGTCCACTGGCGGAAACGGTTTCCAAAAAGTGCTCTATCCAAGCGACATTTTACGTATTCATAGTGGCATAGTATTGACACATTGTGTGACAGTTCACTATATGTGGCTGAGGCGCATTATTCTTTCTTGTAGGTACCGCTGCAGTTTATCCCGATTAGTCGAATATGGGATGCATTTTTGGTCAGCACAGTGTAACTGTATGTTCTATTTCCATCGGAGTGGGTGAGAATCGCCCAGCATTAGGAGAGTATGTGGGCATTGTACGGTACTGTGTGGGTACTGGTTAGTGACGCAGCTAAGCGAAGTTAGTGAAACTTCAAAGCTCACTTCAAAGCTACCTAGATCAGTCAACAGTATGGAGGTTGCCAGGAATTATCTTATCATGAGGGGGAAATTGTACAATATTGAAAGATTAGAGAAAGATTTGTTATGCAAGATGTGCCTGTGTGTGTGTTTGTTTGTGTGTGTGTGTGTGTATATGTGCGCATGCAGATGTGTGTGTGTGTGTGTGTGTGTGTGAGGTATAGAGAGAGCACGAAAGAGAGTGGGAGAGAGGAGTCATTCAGTTACAGTGAAAATGCCCCAAACTGCAATTCAAATCAAAATTCATTAAAACACCTAAAAATTGAAAATTTGGATTTGCTCCTGGATTCTGACTCCTAGAGGCTTTATTTTCTTTTGTAGACATCTACAGTACTTTAGTTGGCACTCTTCATATTGCCCGCATGTTCCACAGATTTGTAAATATTCCTTTTCCTCTCCTGTAAATATGGATGTAGAAATTACCAGCACGGCATGAAACATGCTGCGGGATTACCAATTGCCTCCTGATGTGTATTTCTGAGTCTAGTTTGGCTGGGCTGGGGTTAAAAAAAAGAAAAAATGAACGACTGAACATGGGATGATGAACTGAGAATTGAGTGTGTGTGGTAACTGTAAAACCTGTTAGTATTTTTAGTAAGTGAAAATATGTATTTAGGGCAGGGTTCAACGCTCATATCCCACCCCCCCGCAATATTCCGTCCCCTGGTGCACCTTAAAAGTTGACAAAAATATATTTTCTTTATCTTTTAGAGCAACAATATGGAAAAATTGGTACCTTTTTGCAATTTTGCACCCCCAGTCTCAAGAGTGCAATTCATTTTAATACCAACTGCCATGAATACAATCCTCGCGTCTGCACATGTGCATTTGTTGACAAGCTTTGAAGCAGCAAAGATGATGTCAGAAACCAAATAACCATGTTCCCAGACAATGTAGAGTTATATTACAGGATTTTAAACAAATATGACTTTGCATGGCGTCATTTCGTTTTGCTGAAATACGCTTCTGTCTTTTTCACCCCATAAAGGTTGTTTGCCAAGTGTTTGAAAGTGGAGTATGTGTGCAATCAAATAAAATGTTGTTGGCAACGTGATGTAGGCTACATTGCACTTAATATACATTGGACCGTATAATTTATAATAAGCTAGCTGCAGTAGGTTAGCAAGGTTACAAACCTTAAAAGCTTATTTGGCGTGAGGCAAAGACTGACCTAACTTTCTGGCTTGAGACAAACTTATTTAATGGCATACTAGCCTGAGACGGAACTGAATTTGGATAACATCAGCCAACCAGAAAAACTATATAACTCTGGGTGACAGGGATAAGACAGAAAATGTTGCTGCCTACTGTGAAATCTTCAATAAATAACATTGGGATTTACACATAGCTACAAAGATCAAAACTCGTAGCTTATAGCTTATGATCAAAACTTGTGATTCGACAACTATAATAACTCGGCCAAACGTTAGCAAGTGCTAAAACGCAAGACGTAGCATGCAATCTGATATTACCTCCAAGTCCAGCTGCATGACGGCAGCTCAGCGTCTGTCTTGGAGCCTATTATTTCGCAAAGCTCTCGGCAGTGACTGAAAGCCAATCCGAGGTTTACTCTTTACCAGCCTCTTTCTTGGTCACGGCCTTTCTTTCTCCTCTTGGCTTATTCAGTTAACGTCTTCACCTCTGCCATGATGTCCATGATTAGAATTCCAAGCTTGCTTCTGATAGCTAGCTGAAGACCCATAGTCCATAGTTGGTGGTGTGTGGCATTTTGCTTTACGCACTTCCCGCGCGTGATCATACCCGATAATCCCTGGTTACGTGGTGCTTGAACTGGCGATTGGGGCGCGGAATTGGAAGAAAAGATGCGCTATTCTCCCTATTGCACGTCAGTGTACCATCAAAATGATTTTGAAGCTGTGATTATTAGGTAAAATAGTTGCATAATGTTATAACCTTGGCATTGTATACTACAAATACTCTGTACAACAGATACTCGTTTACAGCTCTAAAAAACATACCCAAACTTGGGTTTGGTTGACTTGCTCAGAAGTATTCCTAACTTATTGGCAGCTACTTAGAAACAGATTTTTTTTTTTCACTTGGTTACATTGCTCGGAAGTGCCACTGTTACTATACATCACTTTGCCCTTGTTAGCACTAGATGTATTATATATGAATCTGCAAGGAAAATTATACCATGTATCATTTTTAGTAAGTTGACCTCATTGAAGCAGATTCCAGCAGAAAACAAGGGTTTAGTGGAAAGTCCTGTAAGCATGGAGGGCTCTCAGGTTAGCTGGAACAGGCTTCCTGTGACATCATCAGGCACTGCCCTTCTTTGGCCTCATAACACACTGTTCTCTGCCCACTGGTTTACTTTACCCAGAATGCCCTGCGGCTGTTCCCGCAGGCCACGTGCAGGTGTCCTTAAGACACTCTGTGCTGTGTGTCAGGGAACAAGGGAAGGACTCAGTGCTTTTTTCTCACCAGCTCACCAGGTATTCTTTATAATTCAATTACTGTTACTGTTTTTATTTTCGTTCGGAAGTCAGAGCTACGTAAGCTCTGCAATGTGCGCGAAACCTACGGAAAATAAAATAAAATGGAATGGCTACAAGCGTGAGAGCTCAGATTGAAGTTTGTGTTGGTTTCAGCTGCTGAAGTTGGTTGTGTTTGCTTTGCGGTGATGTTGTTCAGGTCGAATGTGCGTCGCTGTGATTCATTTCAGTTCAGGCTGCTCAGGCTTTTCAGCGTGGCTTGTAGCGTTTTATTTTTTGGTATTTGCAAAGATTTCCGTATATTATAAAATTTTCACCCACAGTATTATATCACAAATGCTTTGTTAAGACCAGTAGATGAGTGTTTTTTCTTTTTTCAGATTTACAAAATATTAATATAATTTGCTGGTTGATTAGTAGTCATTACAGCTGAAGGCCTGATATCAGAAAATATGCTTCAGTAATATTGCTTCTTTGTTGGCTTGTTTAAGTGCATAAATATTGGCTCAATCAGCCATCAGTATTTGCACTGGAAGAGTCTGACTTTAGCACGGAGAGAGGGTGAGCCAGGCCTGCACTGGGCTAAGTAACATTTGAAGTTTTAATTTTAGGATTATATGCATATCCATGCTTTGGTTAAGTAAGGGCAGTTGTTGTGTAGGTCTTGGTTGAGATTGCGGTGCTTTGGCTAAGGTTAGCTTGGGTTGGTTCAAGTCTCATGCTTGTGCGCCTGCATTTGTTCTGAGTGGTCCCGGTGTTACCTGTTTTACAGTTTCAACATCCTGAGTAACTCGTCCAGGATACACATCTTTCAGGCAGAACATTGGTGCACCTGTGTGTGTGTGTGTGTGTGTGTGTGTTAAAGAGGTATTTTTGGTAAATATGGAGAAGATTACAATGTACAAGCCAGACCTATATTTGCGCATACAACCAGGAAGTGTGTGTGTGTGATTGCTTGTTTGTGTGTGCCTGTGTGACAGACCAGTGTTTGAGAGTGGATGTTTATCTGCCATAAACATTTATCTTGAGAGGCATATACTGAGGATTTGTGTGTGTCTGTCCATTTGCGTGTGTGTGTGTGTGTGTGTGTGTGTGTGTGTGTGTGTGTGTGTGAGCGCGCTCACATTCTGGGGGCAGTGGGTCTACACTGACCTGTCTGTGTCAGTGGTGTTGTGTCTGGCTTGTGTCAGAGTTTGGTAATATGATCCAACTTCTGTTGATTTGAGACAAGACTGGCGACCCCAGGACCTCTGCTCTTTTTCTCCTTTTTTTTCTGTCTTTCTTTCCCCTGTGTCTGCGCCTCTCTCACTCACTCTCACACACACACACACACACACACACACACACACACACTGGTCCCCTTATCACTTTCAACTTGGTGTCTGAGCCAGTGTTGATGTTACCATTGATTTTCCTCTCTCCATTGTCCTGGCCATACAAGTCGTCTGGAGCCCTAATCCACCATAGAGTCTCACTGAATCGGGGAGCCTCAGCGGCTGTAAGCTGCCTGACCTCCTCTGATTCATGAAGTATCTGGTGTGTGTGTGGGGGTGTGTGTCCCTGTGTGTGGGTTGGGTGTGTGTGTACACACCCATAATCTTCAATTCCTGGAGGACGGCTACAATCCTCTACTTTTTGATGAAAGTGGATGAGATTCGAGGAAGTTTCCCCTTTATTCTCAAACATATGTCCCAGAAAAAATGGCTTTAACTCTTGAGGTCTCTCAACCACAGTAGCAAAATCATCTCTACAGGTCATTCCTGTTCATAAGTTTGCTAATTTGTCGGGCTGAAAATGGGCCTGAGTAGTTGGTGGCCAAATTACAAGTGCAGCGGTCGCAAAAACGGCAAAATTCTGTCGGGCAGTTACGGCAACTTTCAAGAATTATGATCACATATGGCAAACCCCTAAAAACGGCAACAGGGAAAGAAGGATTTCTGGCCACAAGTCAAGGCTCTGCTGCCGGGAGAGACTTGGTAGAATTACAGCTTTCAAAGTCAGCAGATTTGAATTGGTTCACATGTGAATCAGTCTGAACAAAAACAGTACGTCACAGGCTCCGCAAAGCCTGTGTTCAAGCCAGTTTGTTTCCGATTATTTTACGACCTTGTGTGAATTTGTGTGCTCACGCCTACTATGCATTATGTTAAAGCTGATCAAGCTCCTTGATGTGGATGATGCAAGAAGAGGAAAAAGTGTCCCTCTTTCGACCAAAAAAAAAAAAAAAAAATGTTATTAATTTTCACACTGGGGTGTGTCTGAGCCCTGAGTGCATGAGCGTCAATGATTTTGCTGCCAAAAATGAGCAGAACTTTGCTTTTCAAATACTGTTTGTTATAAAATAGTGTTCAACTCATTTCTCACTGTCATTCTTGACTCAAGCGTTTCCTACCAATTTGCAAACCATAAACTTGCCGGCGAAGCTTCTGAAAATGTTATGCAGACTCCTGATTGATCAGAGAGGTCACCATTGGCAACACAGCGAGGCATACCCTGCCAACTGAGGCCCTTCATCCATGGGCGCTCGTGTGGCCTAAATCCTTCACAACGTCAATCTTGTATTTCACATAAAGACTTCAAATCTGACTACTTTGTCCGAATAAGACAGGAAATATAGACATGGGACAATCTTACTCGTCTCGAGATTTGCCAATAATGAATTAAAGATGTGTTTTTGTTTTTTTTTTCTATCAAACATTAAAAAGTGGATAGTTTATTCTGCAGAGCAAAAAAAAAGTTGTTACATTTTGAATCTACAGACAGAAATACTTGTCGGTACAGATGGATATTTTGCAGTCGCCTGCCACAGACTGCAGTGGTCTGCCTTGCATTCTTGGCTGGACCTTCGGGCTGTTTATGGGGCTTGAAACGAGGCTCCCCTCCCCCCACCTCCCTCGCTCTGTTCTGTGTCTCGGCACTCGGTCACCCCATCACCACAATTTATGCCCTCTCTCTCTCTCTCGCTCGCCCTTTCTCTCTCTCGCTCACCCTCCATCCCCCCCATGTGCATATGTGTGCACAGCTTAAGTTTCTCAGGTTCCATTGCGCAGTGTGTGTGTGTGTGTGTGTGTGTGTGTGTCTGCGCGCGTGTGTGTGCGTGCACACGTGTGCTGCTAAGCTCGTCCCCTCCCCCACTCGGAGTCTGAAGACCGATGTGTCGAAGATTGATGGGCCCATAGACCAATCACAGTGCACGTGTAGGTGCTTGCACAACATCATGCACTATTGTAGTGTGGATGTGGTGTGTGAGGTAACAATCTTTAATTATTTCTGGTCAGGTGCTTTCTTGGTCTCTGTAAGAAGGACCAAGCAGTATCTACCGAAATAGAGCTTTTTGTGTGGTCATAGATGCTTTTGTGGGTGTGTGGGTATGTGTGTTTATGTGGATATGTGTGTTTAGGTATGCGAGAGTTTGTGTATGTGTACGTGTGGGTTTGTGTTTCGATGTCTGTGTGCATGTGCGGGTGTGTGCATGCATGCCTTTGCGTGTTTGTGTGGGTGCGTGTGTGTGTAAGCGTTTATGTATGTGTGTGTGTGTGTATTCATATGCGTGTGTGTGTGTGTGTGTGTATATGCGTGTGTGCGAGTGAGAGAGAGAGCGAGAGTGTGTGCATGAATGTACGAATATATGTATGTGCATGCATATGTGTGTGTGTGAGTGTGAGAGAGAAAGAGAAAGAGTGTGTGTATGCATGAAAAACGTGTGTGTGTGCGTGTGCGTGTGCGTGTGTGTGTGTGTGTGTGTGTGTGTGTGTGTGTGTGTGTGTGCGTGAGTGTGCCTGCCGGGTGCTCCTGGTGAACAGCGTATAAGGGGAGGGAGATACAGAGAGAGGCATCAGATACGCAGACAATGTGAGCGCTGCTGTGTATAAGGAGTCTGCCTGTTCCCCTCCCCCACTCCCTTCCCTCCGCCCCTCCCCCACCCTCCTGCCCCCCAACACCCCCCTCCTCTCCCCATCCCCCACACCACCCCCACCGGGGGCTCTGTTCAGAGCAGTGAAGGCAAGAGAGGGCTGCATCTCAGTGTGTATATGTGCGAGTGCATGCGTGTGTGCGGTTGTTTAACAGCGTGCACTTGTGTATGTCAGTTTGTGCATTTAACTGCATGCATTTGTGTGTACCTGTGTGTGCGTGTGTTTAACTGCATGCATTTGTGCATGCCTGGGTTTTTAACACCGTGCATTGAAGCATGTGAGCATATGTGTTTGAGTGCGTGTGTGTATGTGTTTAACAGCATGTATTAATAATTGTTTGTGTGGGTTTGATTGTGTATATGTTGTGAAATCATTTGTTATGGTTTGCATACTTTTGTGTGAATGAGGAGGGGACATAATGACTTTGCACCAGTTTTGTAAAAATTAAAAAAAAAAAAAAAACATTTTAATAAGCCATATTTTTGGGCTTATAGTTACACCTCGGTTTCACAAGTGCTGAAATGACTGGGTGATGCACTGTAATTGTAGGCTGACTGCGAGGACAGATATTGCATTGTCACGTTCATAAGGTTGCGTGACATCGACACTTTTTTTTCTTACTACGTTTCTGTCATTTACTCCCATCTTAGGTCTCGCCTTTCATAACACTCCACATCCACACTGAATTAATTGTGAACTTTGAATGTTTGGTGTGAATTGCTGATTCCTCCTTCACGTTGTGGAGCATGGTGTACTCACTGTGTCATTTGTCATGTAGTACTTTTTAATGTTTGACACCGGAATGCAGGCTGATATGGAGAATGCAGCAGTGAAAATATTATTTTAATGCCTGACATCTCTTCTATTGCGATCGTTAGCTTTGGCTGTGCGGCTCACCGGGTGCTGAGCTGATTAAATTGTTCTGCTCTGGCAGCCTTGATAAAAGCTAAAAACCTCATTTCAGTTTTTATTTGTTTTTTTTTTTTGGACGTGTTAAGATGGAACTCGGGCCTGAAATTTCCAGGCTTCTTACAGGTGCTGAAAATCCTTGAATTTTCATTGTGTTTTCAAGCATTGAGAAGTTCTTGGATTTTGAATTAAGTGCTTGAAACTACTTGAAAAGGTAATATTAATTGCTTTACTTTCATACTAAACCACTATTAGACTGAACAGTCTGGTGTAATGTAATTTACCTCGGCTGAAAGGTGCTGGAAAAGTTTAAAGCTGCTTTCACACCGGACACAAAACAAATTCTTTGTACGACAGAATACATTCAAAGTCAACACAGAGGCGTGAATACACGTGTTTCGCATGTATTCGCCTCTTTGCATTGACTTTGAATGTAATCTGTAATCTTCAATGTAAAAAATTAGTTTCATGTCCGGAGTGAAAGTGGCTGAAGAGTGCACCTCGAAAAGTGCTTGAATTTGCCTTTTAATTAAGGTGCAGGAACCCCAAATTTTGGCATTCATAGTTCAGTCAATTTCAACGGGGTGCATGATTTCCTTAGGTCGCGCTGCGTGAATGTGAATTACTTAAAATATGAAGTTGAATGTGTTGCGTCTGCATTTGTCTGTGTATCGTGTTTGCGTGTATGAGTTTATGTTTGTTTTTTACTTTTTTTTTTTTTTTTATTTGGCATCTCCAATGCCACCCGAATCTGGAATGCCCCATTGGTGAACTATGAACTACAAGGCTTGCTCGTATGCGACCCCCTGTTGTCAATTCAGGACAGGAACGGATCACGGCTCTCCTCTGAAGCATGTGGCCATCAATACGGCTTCTTTACACTCATTGTTTGAATCCTTGCAAGTTCAGAGCGAGGGTGGAGGATACCTGAACATGAACAAGCTTAGAATCTTCCTGACGAGCGCCTGGCTGGCCAATGGGAGGTGCTTAAGCAACGAACAAAGCAACCATTTTTTTAAATTACCCTTCCCAATTTGCATCCCTGTAGCACAGTGGCAAATTGTGCGCTACTCTGAAAAAGCTGCCGACCACTGCCAGTTGGTACGACCGGGGCTCGAACCCGCGCCGTGGGTGCTTGTGGTGCTTTAACCGAGTGAGCTATCCTGCAGCTCAAATGAGTTTATGTTTGTGTGTGAGTGTGTGTTTCCATATGTGTGTGTTTGCGTTGTTTGTGTGCATGTGCGTGAATGTTTCGCATGCGTGTGGACCGTGTATGTGTGTCTGCGTGTATGCATGTCTGTGTGCACGCCTATGTACATACGTCCCGGTCTATACCTTGTTTGTTAATGTGTTTGTTTGTTTTTGGGTGTATGTGTGTGTGTGTGTACGTGTCTGGTGTGTGGATATTTGAGTATGCACAAGCACATGTACGTGTGTGTGTGTGTGTGTGTGTGTATATATCCACATTCCTCTCTGTACAGTCTGTACTGTGTGTTTCGGTTTGTTTGTGTTTGCGTCACACGGCGGCTCAAACTCTGATGCGCGTTAACTGTTAAACCAGTAAACATCGCACGACTCCCAAGGTTCGGCTTCAGTCTCCGCCCACCTGACCACCCCCGCACCCTCACCTACCCCCCGAGCACATTCTACGGCACTCATTCACCCAGGACCAGATCTGCCACTTTCGTGTGTCTCTATCATTTGTGCACACACACTCTTCCTCATGCATATGCACATTCACAATCAAACACTATTATGCAAGGACACATCTACCCAAGTTCATCGGATCCTAAACAGAAACAGGCACTGACTCGTTGACCAACACACACACAAACACACACACGCACAGTTTCCTTGTACTTCTATCCTGGTGAGGACATTACATAGACTTCTATTCATTCTTTGTGTGTCTCTACAGCAGTTTCTAATCTTCATAATGAGCATTGTATGCCTTACCCTAACCTTAACCTACCCCTAATTCTAACCTTACCCCTAACCTTAACTAATAAGTCACAATTTGCCTTTGTAGTTGTCCTCACTTCCCAATAATGTCCCAACTCTGTCAGGGAGAAAAGCATCTTCTAGTCCTCACTGAGTAGCAAGTATAAGAACACGCGCACTCACACACTCACACACACGCATGCACACATGCAAAACATATGTACACATCCCTACTGGCACATGAAACCAGTTTTACTAATTGTATATGGGCTGCACTGAGACAGTATTGCAGTATCTCCTGTCCTCTATTCATACTCCTCCTTTCTGTCTTTCCATTATTTCACTCCATCTTCTCCTTACATTCATTTCCTCTCCCTCCCCCCCTCCCTCCCTCCCGGAAGAGATGCGCGCTGCTGTCGACGTGTGTACCTGCGCGCACGCGTGAGTGTGTGACTGGCATCCGTGAGGCAATGTAATTAATGTCGCGTGTAATTAATGCTGGTTAGAGTACTGCTGCTGTGCACTCCAGTGGAAGTGGTGGCAGTTCGTGGAGGTGTGAGAGTTTTGAGACACTCCCTAGGGTGAGAGAGGATTTGGAGTGGGTGTGAATGTGTGTAAAGGTGAAGTGAAAGTGTGTCTTTAGTACGTTGGCATGTGTTTGAAATGTGTGTGTGTGTGTGTGTGTGTGGGTGTGTATTGGCATATGTTAGCATGTGGGCGTGTGTGTGTGCTTGTGAACGCACATGCAAATTTGCGTGAAAGTGTGTGTTTGAGTGCGTGTGGGTGCACAGGTACGTGTGCATGTGAAGTCGCCCGTGTGGTGTGTACTGTGCATGTGCTTTTGTTATGTGGTGTGTGTGTGTGTGTGTGTGTGTGTCAGCTGCACGTGCAAAGAAAATGAAGCGGTACTCAATCTGCGCTGGACCAGCCTTTCTCATAGGGGGCTGAACACTGGCCACACACTCAAACACACACATATCTCTGCTACAGCTCATGCAGAAAGGCAAGTCCTGGGGCCAGCTGCCAGTCATGTGGCTATGGGTGTGGTTAGGGGCGGGGCGTATGCAGTGGAGAGGAGATGTAGGGCACAGGAAGTGCTGCCGGGAGCGGCGCGTGCCTGTGGAACAGGTTTGAGTGTGTCTGTCGGGCAGCAGGGTATGCTTACATAACCTTGGACAAGGGCAGCCGGCAGCTACACTGTGTGCCCTACCAGACTACTGTACTGGGCTCAAAGGTCTCACCATGTCTTATCAAGGGAGCGTGTGTGTGTGTGTGTGTGTGTGTTGGGTGGGTTGGTGTTGTGTAGCTTGTAGGTGAGGGTGGATGTAAATGTCTGTTTAGGTCGTGTGTGTTTGTGTTTTATTGGGGGGGTGTATTTTTGATTGATACTGTTTGTGTTTCTGGGTTCTGTGTGTCTGTGTGTGTGTTTATTGGGGGGTGGGGGTGGGTGAGTGCTATGTGTGCGGGTGGGTTCGTGTTGGCATGTGTTTGTGGACGGTGGATGTGGGTGTGTGCATACGTACGTGCACGCGCGTGTGCGTGCGCGTGCGCGTGTGTGTGTGAGCAGCTGTAAGAACGCCGCGCTGCATTAATCACAAGGACGGCCCGCGGTCGCCGCTCTGTATACTAAGAATCGGCCCCAGTGCGCAGAAGGTGGTTTTTCATCACCCTGTCAATCATTACTGAGAATTCAGGGCAAAGAGCCAAATAAGGAGTCCGGCCTCCCAGCTGCCCGGCCCCACTGTGCTGAGCCGTTACAGGACTCACTGCGGTGCTCAAATCACCACCCTCAGCCAGCGCCGGGTACGACTGTCTAAACTGGACCGCATGTCAAGCGGGAGGCTGGCGGGGGTGCGAGTCAGAGCACCTCAAACCCCAGACGTGCTCAAAAAATTCAGAAGCCAGACAGTTTGGCAAATAACCGTGTGTTCCTGTCGAAGACTGGAGATGTTGCGATATTTATATCGCTGGCGAGGAGAACGGACCAGTCAGGAAGGGGGGGGGGTTGTGGAGGTCAAGTTTGGAGACTCTGAACCTTGTCACTGCTGTGCACATACGCAGTGTGTTTAGATTACGTGTCGTTATAACACACACACACACACACACACAGACTTGCGCCTTTTGCCTTCTCCACACGCCCTGTCCTTTTTGTTGTGCCTATCCGATGTTTGATGTCACGCCGTAGCGTTCGCCCTCTAGCTGACCTCTCGCGTGTTTTGTTGTAAATGCCGCCCTCTGCTTTCTTCTGTTATAATAATACACTATTAGCATTGCGATGGCTATAATACAATAAAAAAAATCTGAGTCACTTTCACAATAAACGTACACAATTGAGCTCTCAGATCTACTTTAATTAGGTACGACAAGTTTCGGATCTTCATTACACTTGTATTGCGTGTGTCAATAGCTTAACCTAGTTGAGCTGATAATTAACAGTAAGACGTCTGCTTACCTCCTTAACTCCCCTACAGCTGAGCGCGTGAAAATTTAATGCAAGTTTTTTCATTCATGACTGCATGGGTGCGTGAGTGCATGTGCGGATATGTGGGTGCATTACATGCACGTCGGTGCTATACATAAATGTGTGTGTTTTCTGGAGTAAACCTGTGTGGTCTGCATTCATGGTCTGTGCGAGTCTGTCTTTTACCTCCATGAAAGTGTAATACAGGTGTGTGTGTGTGTGATTAGCATGGATGCAGGTGTAATACGTGTGTGTGTGTGTGTGTGATTAGCATGGATGCAGGTGTAATACGTGTGTGTGTGTGTGATTAGCATGGATGCAGGTGTAATACGTGTGTGTGTGTGTGATTAGCATGGATGCAGGTGTAATACGTGTGTGTGTGTGTGATTAACATGGATGCAGGTGTAATATGTGTGTGTGTGTGTGTGTGTGTGTGTGTGTGTGTGTGTGTGGTCTGCCAATGGTGGTCTCACAGGGACAGAAATAAAGCCCCTCATTATGTTTCCGGGTTTTACTGCGAGCAGATGGATCTGCAGCAGGAAAGACCTGCTCACTCAGCCAGAGCAGGCAAAACCCCCAGAATTCAGCTCACTCGCGCGGACGCCAAAGGCCCCAGAATGCAATTCACCTCGCTCCAGTGTCCAGAACCCCCATAACACAGCTCACTGAACCGTGCCTGCCAAAATTTCCACCTCGTATTTTTTTCAGCTGCCGCTGTCCAGAACTCCCACAATGCATTTCAAATGGGCCGCATTCGACCGAAACGCCCACAGCGTAGTTTGTGCATTGTTACCGGCCGATATTCCCACAATGCATTTCTCTCGCCTGCGACAGTGCGCAAGTATGATTTGCGGTGCAGCGTGGACTTTGCCTGCGTCTGTTGTTTTAGTGTGTCGCTGATGTATCGCGCTATTGTGCGGACGGGCCCGTTTGCAACTCTGTCTGTGAACGTTTGAGCACTTGCTACCTGCGGTACCCTCTGTCACTCAGCGTTTTGGGGCTCTGTCCCTCTATGGTGTTCTGTAAATCTAGAGTTTTGTGGTACTCTGTGCCACTCTGTCATAATTTGTCGCTTTGTGTTTTGTGTAATTCTGTCGGGTTTAGTCTCACTCTTCTGTTTTTTGCCTTTTTCCCCTACATGAGACTTGGTTTTGCTCTTCTTAATTGCTGTGTGGTTTTTTTTTCTCACTTCATGACGTTTTGCTTCTCTCTGTGGTGTTTTGTCTGACACTGCAGTGTTTGCGTCACTCTGCGGTGTTTGGTGGGACTCTATGGTACTTTCAGTGGCTCTTCGATGTTTGGTGGCGCTCCTGGACTTTTTCTTCTG
>CM056590.1:45585951-45640951 GCA_029721435.1 Gymnothorax reevesii
CAGTACAAAAAAGAAAGGAAAAAAAAACACCAGCAAAAATGACAGAAAATGGTAAAATAATCTGAGTAAAACATTTATCAGCTTTTGAATACTTATTTGATTTATTATTACTTCTGTGTCCACAGGTGACCAGTTATCAGATCTCTATTCACGGTCCCTCTCGCTACTGTGTTCTCTGTCTTTTTGGTTTGTTTATATCACAGCCTGCTCTAATCCATGAACTCGACTCAGAGCACTGCTATTTTTTTTGTATTTTTTGGCACATTTTTAAAAGCCTACCTTCGTATTTGGAACTCAGGAGTCTGAATTATGTTTTGCGCGAAGCAGTCATACACTCTGAGAAGCAAAGGTGGCGCAGTGGTATGTTTTAGTCTTTTCCGGAAGTGTGATCCCCAAATGAATGTGCCAAGTGCTGCAATGTTCTGTTTAGCTAATGACAGGTACCTTTTACAAGCACTAATGGGTCCAAATTGAACATGCGTCACTTCCTTTGAATAGTTTTATGCACCAATTGGGTACCTTCCCAATGAAAAGCATTTGTATCTTTGTTATTTTCCGTGCATTATTTCCCAAAAGCATAGGTTAGATAACTTCTCTAATGTTCACTGAGTGTTTACAAAATGTTGTAAGGTTTATATTACTCTTGTGAGTCATTTTACCCCAAGCTATGGATAGTTTCTTTCAGCGCCTGATTACAGGGTTATTGTGATTGCTTTGGTGATGCTTGTATGTAAGCCCGCTGACCCGTGGGCCTATTCAAATTCCGGATGCTTTTCATATTCTGGATGTGTTCGTGATTATGATGTCTTATGAGTCTTGTCACGGTTCCATTCCGGGCATTTCTCCCTGACTCTTACCCTGTGAGACTTAGTGCATTTATACGCTCTGTCTGTTTACACAGCTCAATCTAAACTAAACTGAACTTGAATACCTTGCTCATTGATGCGACAGTGGTGTGGTATTTGGGAATTAGACCCACCACCTGGAGGTTAGGGGTCGATTCAGTAGCCACTGTACTACATTCTCCCTCGATAGCCCCTTCCTGATTTTTTATTTTATGTTATTTTATTTTTTTAATCCCAAGCCAGTGCCTTTTAGTCATATAGACTAAGCAGGGGCTATACAGGGGCCTTGCTCAAGGGCCCAGCTGCTACTTTGGTCTTATCATGGTTACACCGGAAGCTTGAACTAGCTACCTTCGTAGTCAAAGTTCAGCGCCATTGGGACTTGGCTACGTATGAGCACAACAAGTACGGGTTTCTGCGGGAGCTGGAAATCCTTTTAAAGGCTTGAATTTTAGTGTGGTTTTATCACCGTTTCAAAAGGGCTTGGATTTTGAATAAAGTTCTTGAAACTGCCCAAAGTCGTGACGTCAGTTGCATTTCGTTTGTAATAAATCAATATTTGAATGAGCAGTTTGATGAATATTTAATTTCCTGCGGCTGAAAGGTGGTGTTGAAGTTTGAAAGTGCGCCTTTAAAATTGTTGAATTACATTTGGGAAAAGGTGTAGGAACCCTGCAAATGAATCTCTGTGCAGCAGACGTTCCGTCGGGGATTTCATCAGCTTTTGAGCTGCGGGGCAGGTCCTTTCACTGAGTTGACTGAGTACGGGGTTCCTGAGCCCAAATGTCAGATGTTGTGATGAATGCATTTGCGCGTGCTTGCGGTTTATAGGATGAGAGGCTTCAGGAGTGAGATGCTGTGCATGATGGAGGAGGAGGGTGTGATGGGCTCATCTTGTCAATAGGTCACACAGATATGCTAATAGGTCACATATTTAAGCTGATAGGTCACTGCGTGGGAAGGCGAAGAAAGAGGAGGAGGTGATGAAGAGTTTCTAAAGGGCAGGGAGGTCGACAGAAGGCGAAGGGTTAATTTCTGTGGCCTTAAGCAGTGAAATGTGGCTTTTATCGTTTATGTCATCAGTGCCAGAGATGCAAATCTTGCGCGAGTGTGCGCTTGTGTGCGTGTGTATGAGAGAGAGAGAGAAAGAGAGAGAGAGAGAGCAGGCTTGTGCACTTATGCATTAGTATCTTTGACAGATCAACATTTTCTGGAATTGTCGGCTCGATTCCTGTTTTTGCGTTAGAAGACTTTCTTAGGTCCGTTTTCATGTGATTCTCTCCTCTCGAGGGTATAAAATTATAATATTGGAGTTCAAAAAAAATAATAGGAAAGTCAGTAACTGTGAAAGATGAATCATTACTTTCTTAATTACGAGGTCCGCGTGTCAGAATTGGATCGCTCATATTTGAAGATTTGTGATGTCCCTTGCACTGCCACTGCGTGCTCATTTGCACGTCTGTAAGACCTGTGGTAAAGAGCCATTATACTCTCTCGGGGAACTCTCCCGCAAGAACTACATCCGCGTCGCAAGAGTTCAACAGCGTGTTCGCTGGCTAGCAGCAGGACGGTTCTGTTACATTACATGTTAACGTCACGCAGGGACCTTCCGACCTGATTATGCTGTAATACGTGCAGTGAGGTGACTGATGGGCTCTTCGTGTGTGTTGCAGGATGAGTGCTTGTGTGGCCACGCTGGGGGACTAAAGGGGCTACGTCCTGAAGCACTGCAGCAACTTCAGACCTTCTTCTCTGTCAACCTGCACAGGTGAGCTGGTGTCCCACTGTCCTCTGTCACACGCACGCACGCACACACGCACGCAGGCACCGCCTCGTCTGTTTCACACTTGCGCACAGACACACGCACTTTCACGTAGTAGCGCTCAAGGATGCACTTACCTGTTTTGGAGAGACTGGGAACTTCTGCTTTGTCAGCTTTTAGAATAACTGCCTTGTCTGTCACATACACACACAGGAGCAAAAACAAACCTGGGGTGTGTTACCCAAAAGCATAGTTGCTAACTCGGTTAGCAACTTACGTAGTTCGCCCATTCACAGTCAATGGGTCCAACTATTTAAGTTAGCATCTGTGATTTCGGGAAACGCGTCCCTGCTTGAGAAAGCCAGGGACCACTTTCCTATGTCTTTCTGAAATCACTGCTATCTGTCTCACGCGCGCAAACACACACCACACACACACACATACACTCAAACAGGAACACTGCCAGGGACCACTGTCCTCTATCCTTTTGAAATCACTGCTGTCTGTCTCACACACACACGCGCGCGCGCACACACACACACACACACACACACACACACACACACACACACACACACACACACACGCATTCATACCAGCAGCACACAAGAATGGTCGTATGTGCACAGGTGAGCCTGGGACCCACTGGCCTGTCAGCTTTTAAAATCCCTGCCTTGTCTTTCGCAAATACAGGGACAAACAGGTTTTACTTTTCTGATGTTCAAATGCAAACAGTCTGTTTAACATTTGAGGGCATTTGTTTCCATTTTGGGTAATCTTGCATTCATTTATTTGCATTGAATGTTCAGATACTCAGAGTTGCTCTCACATCGGTCCGCTCACTTGTATACTGGTAGACACAAGTCTGTGCGCAGACACCCACATACATATTGTTTGGCCAGTTCACAATACTTCACAATACTAGATAGAACTTATTTCCTCTCAGTCAGTAATTAGTAAGTAGTAACTTAGTTATGGCAAAGGTTATGCCCGGGTTAGAGCAGTAGCCTGTAAGAGCCCGGGGATTCTGTGAAAATAATCAACAAGTGTGCAGGACTAGGAAAAGGGGTCACTTGGGTCATTTTATGAAAATTGAGATCTTCCAACAAAATCAAGGAGTGATCCAAGTTTTTCATTTTGAGAGAAATTGGGTGAATTTGTGCACAGCAAAGTGTTGCAAATTGCCAGTACAGTAGTGCTGGGATTGATCGGGTTGAACTTTGACCCCGTTAATCTCAGAATGGAAAAAAATCCCAAGTGACCCCTTTTCCTAGTCCTGCACACACATGTGCAGCTTATCAAGATGCAGCAGTACTGCTCAGTTCTAGCTTTTTATTTGAAAGAAAATAAAATGTTCCTCATGGCTGTTTGTGAACTATGCCGTATCTTTACTGTGTATCTTTCCAGATTGAGACAGAAAGGTCACATTGGCTCTCCGACTTGCTCAGTTGCCATAGAGAAGCACTTGCTCGTACGGCGCCGTTGATATTTGAGTATCAAAAAAAAAGCTCCGATCCAATTAAAGCTTGAACGTCGATGTGCACACCCTTTTCATGTCAGACGGCAGCCAAGTTCTCCCCGACTAAGTCTCCCGGGGGAATTTTATTCAACTTTTACGGAGCTTTTTACAAACAGCCATTTAAAGCAATGAAATACTCTCCTGATATTAGTCGCTGTGTTATCGCCTGAGAGTGGATGTTGGCAGATGTCGCCACAATAACCAACAAACTCGGGAAAATCACCTGCGCCAGTCTGACGCTTCCGCAAAACGGGAGACAACCCGGGAAGGTGGCGCGACGTGCGCACTCACCGATGCAAGCGGTTTTGTGTTTGAGCACCCATTCAAGGTGAAGATCTGCTGCTCATCTTCTTGAAAACACAACTGCTGATGTATCGGTGGTGGGAGGGGGTGGAGAGATGGGAGGAGAGAGGAGTGTGGTGAGGGAGGATAGTGAGGACAGAGGAGGAGTGTGAGTAAGCATTGGAGCACTAGTGGGCTGCGTTGAGAGAAAGAAAGAGTGAGACAGAGAGATAAAGAGGCCATAGAACAGTGTCTTTGTGCGGGAGAGAGACGGATGGCTCGTGTAATAATGTGTCAGCCAGTCCTACACCCCTAAACGCACACAAACACACACACACACACACACGCTGACTGACCAGGGATTGAGTCATCACAATTTCATGCCCTCCTGCTGGTGTTGTTTTGGTTTTATGGTTCTGAAGGGCCTAATTACTGCTCATTACTCCTGTATGTTCTCATACACCATGTGCTATAACCTTATGTAACTAATGTGTTTACTGTGTGTTATTTGTGATCATGAAATTTGTAAAGTGAGAATTGGAAAATTGTGTGTGTGTGTGTGTGTTCACGCATATGTGTGCGTCTGGAGTACAACCAGTGCGTGTATTGGATTAGGTTACAGTTTATCAATGGTGTGAACCGTGAGTCAGTTTCTAAACTTTGTTGCTATTATTAAACACCACAAACTCTTCATACCTTCCATGTTCCAAAGCGTGACATTGCTGGAGAATCTGGGCCAGATGTGCTCTTCAGATGTTGAATCAGAGCTTGTACTTAGTACAAACAGATGAATCAGTATTGTTACTGGCAAATGCCCAACTTTTTTTTTTGTTCACATTTGAATGTTACTAAATATCTGATCTGGAGATGTTTACCGTTCTATTTGTTCAGCTATGCTGCTAAAATCCTACCTTTTTTGATCTGTAAGCTAGCTGCCATACTCTGGACCTCAAAATCAACCAGCTTCGGAAGCAACTGCATAATGCCTCAGTTAAGAAAATGAACAGAAATTCATCAGCTGGATTTGCTTTGTTGAAAATTTGATTGACCCTAACTGCTATGATTGGCTGTCATGTAAGATTTATTTATTCCTTTATTTAAATAGGGGTATTTACATCCATATCGAGTCGGGATGCACTGAGACGTTTTCAGTCCTGATACCAATACCTGGGCTTTGAGTATCGGCCTATACTGAGTGCTGATTTGACGAGTGTTTAATTAATAAGCTGTGTGCTTCATTGTAGATGAGACACTGGAATCATTCCTTTATATGCAAGGCAACGTCAGACTTGACTTTAAATTTGCTTTCCAAACTTTGTAAAACCGAATGTAACAAATAAATACATAAATATAAATGCATGAATTGTTATTTATTAAAATAGTGGTATCCAGTACAGATAGGAACACTGTCATCGATACCCAGTCCTGCTATTTGAATCAGTATTGGGCCAATATTTCATATTGTGATTGGACAGATTTCTGAGACCTGTAGGAAACGGTGCATCTCTAATAAGTAAACTATGAAGGAATCACTGCCCTTTAAAATTATTTTACTGTCCAAATACTTATGGACCTCACAGTATACATGTTTACTTGCACGTGTCAGTGAGTTTCTCCTGTGTATTTCATAGAAAAGCCCTCTCTGTTGCTTGGCACCTGTTCTTGTTCGTATTTCGAGGCTCTCGATACAGCAGGATGTTTTGTGTCATGTGGAACTCAGCCAAGGATGGTCAGTTAGAGGTGATGCGGAGTGACAGGACAGCATTGTCTCTTTGCGAAACGAGCTAACAAACTCCGCCTGAGTCATGAGTCATGTGACCTGTGGCAGTGAGCTGAGCACTTCTGAGAACTGCTACTTACCATCACCATCACATCCAGTTCCCTCACTCAGGCTTCCTCAGAGTTTGTGACAATGGTGTATGTATGTGTGTGTGTGTGTGTGTGTGTGTGTGTCTGTGTCTGTGTGTGTGTGTGTGTGTGTGTGTGTGTGTCTGTGTCTGTGTCTGTGTCTGTGTGTGTGTGTGCATGTGGTGTGCGAATGGCGGGAGGGTCTAGCTCGTGTGTGGGGCTGGGTTGAGTGTGTATGTGAGTGTGTGTGAAGGTGTGATAGGGTTGGATTTTGTGTGAGGGTGTGCGTGTATGTTTGTGTGTGTAAGTGTGTGTGTGAGGGTCTGTGAGTGTGATGGGGCTAGGTTGTGGGGGTGTGTATGTGAGTGTGCGATGGGGGGCTGGGTTCTGTGTGTGTGTGTGTGTGTGTGTGTGTGTGTGTGTGTGTGTGTGCGCGGGTGCGTGCGCACATGTGTTTGAGTGAGTGGGTGTGATGTGTATTTGTGAGTGTGGGTACTGGCAGTAGGAAGATGTGTCACTGCTGCGGACAGTGTCTCTCTCCATCCGTCCTCGCTCAGAGGATCGGTCAGCCTCCAAACTCTGGGACAAGGGGGGTGTGAGTCATTCAGGTCTGGGTGCACTTCCTACCGCCAAAGATCCTGACACACACTTTTACACACCATCTCCCTTTCACTTTCACTGTTCTGTTACACTTTGTTTATTTTGGCCATTCTAAACTCTGATGAGCGCTCATTTGTATCCTGTGGTTTTTCAGTCACCCATGAAGTTGTTAGATTGAATTACTAAACGCACACTTGTCAGCGACCGTTTGGAACACGCCCGAATATTTCTAAGACGTTGATGATATTCTAGAATCCTCTCCTAGCCTTCCTCCCTGTCTGAGGAAATAAGCACTGGATAATATTCATGGTATTATTTATAGCTATGTTCGCGAGTACTGTGTGTTTGGGCTGGTGTCCGGTGGAGATTATAAATAGTCTGGTTGGCAGCACGAATGGATTTTATCGTGACCGAGAGCTGGTGCAGTCACGAGTCCATCTTATGTGTGCTCGGCGGAACGGCGGGGCAGCAGGACGAACTTTTTCGGTGCCAGTTTGCGCTGTCAGGGAATTCCGACTGTGCGAGGAGGGGCACACGCGGTGACGTCAGCGAGTAGGGGGGGAGGAAGGCGGTTCTGGAACGGAGGCAGACCAGTGCGTGCGGGTGACATCATCCGATGCGCTCTGACTGACTGAGCCAAACAGCGTGTCCCTTTAAAAACTGAAGAGCGCAGCTCAGCGCAATTTGATCCACAGCCCTGCGAGCGAGAGACGATAGGCTAGAGAGGAAAAAAAGGGGAAAGGCAAGGCAGCAGCGGACGCGACAATACCAGCCCCATTGATTACAAAGCCGCTTCGCTCCCTTGTTTGTCAACTACTTTTGGTTACCAATAACGATCCGAAAGAATGAGCGGGGATTTAACATATCGTTCTTGCTATCGGCGTATGTTGGTTTCCTCAGTTGTGTGGACTATTTAAAACCGTTTCCCAGGAGCGAGAAGCCGGAGCCATTACCGACAGAGTGCCCCGGCGACGCGAGCAAGAGAACACTCATTCCTCCGGTACAAGTGGGAATACTCCTCAAACCATGAACCCATGAGCTGACGACAAGGACTATTATTTTCGTGCGCTTTTAGCGGTCTAGTTCCCCGATAGTTGCGCGGATTTTGCGGTGGTGGCTATGCCATATAGTGACCTTCGTTTTTATTACTTTTTCATTTTGAAGGAACCTATTTTTTGTTTCTTCCGAATAGCTGGACTTGAAAATTTAAAGCCGAATCAAGAAGCGTTACTCGACTGAACGACCCCATGTGTCGCGTCTGATCTGAAATCTCGCCGTTGAAGTTGGATTTACACTTTACACCAGTGAATTAACTCTATCTCCGTCTGCATTTTTTGCTTTTTTCGTCGGTCAGCAGCGTGTTTATTCAGTTCGTACGTCATTGTTCAACTAGTAATTCTCGGCGAAACGTGGAGCGAGGAATCGGCTTCCAACGGTGAAGACTCGGGTTTTAGTTCAGCCACCAAATAAAGGGAGCTTTTTTTTTACAGTTTTGATAAAGGTAAGTCGACTCTCTGAACTCACTGTTCTGAAGTCCCCGAAAATAGAGTTTGTCCTTAGGTTTGATCATGTTGTAAACATCCAGGGGGCAAGCAAGGGATTGAATTCGGTCGTTGTCTGGTGTGCATGAGCAACTGGTACTGTAGTAACCACAGCGGTAGTAACCGTGAAATGCGTTTCTATAACCGGAAGACGCACTCGTGTCTGCTGTTAACTCTTTGAGCGTCATGTCGTTTGAGATCTTGCGAGATGTTTAATGTTGGATTACTCGTTTTTAAGGTACTACTAACATGAAATACCACCGAGTAAGTTTGGCCAGTGCGAGTCTTTTTAATTGCACTTTTCCCCCTTGTTCAAGTTGTAATTTGTATCTCGTTTAGTTGCCTAGCTGCCAGTCGTACGGAGTCCCGGAGGACTTTCCCAGTTAAATACCAGAGTGTCGTTCTTCAGACACGGATACCCACGTGTTGTCCGTGGGAGGGGAAGGATGGGAGGAGTTTGGAGAGAAAGAACTGGCTTGTGTAACACGATCCCACGTCTTTGTCCGTGGGAGTGGTCGCAGCGGGCAGGGTGAACGACTGGGGGCGTCTTTAAAACGAATGAATTGCCGCAGTTCGGACAATGGGATATTGAGAGGAAGTCGTTTTCGTTGTTGAGCTATTTCGCGAGTTTGGGTGGGTGGGGGGGTGGGTGTTTTTGTATGTGGCTTTTCTAAAAAATGCAGTTAGCCAGAAAAACGGTGAGGGGGGAAAATAACTTTATCAGAACATCTCCAAGTTATTGAGAGGAAGGTCCTATTGGAACCTTACTTGAATACGCCGCCCTCCAAGTGTTGTGCACCGCGTAACTTTTACATTCATTGCTCTATCAGTGTTTCAGCGTGTTGCTTAAAGGATGCAATAAACCCAGCGGTGTGTCCAACAACCTTGGGTGCGATGTTGTGGGTTTTGGCATACCCCTCTGAAAGTCTGCTTCCGTGCGGTTGATTTATTGCCTGATTGACGAGGAGCCCCAAATTACTTGTTTGTTTTCCTTTGAAGATATGGGGGTTACGTTTTCTGGTGTCATCCGTCTGCGCTTGTAATTCTGCGGTCCCTTGTTTCTGGCATTTGAAATGCCCGCCCGTAATAAGAACGCGGCGTATAATCCGCCCTCAAGCTGTGACGAAATTTAGCCTGTCAAAACGGGGGTTTTTTTTTCTTTCAGTTTTGCGTCAGTGTGCATCACATCATGACTGTGAGCCAGTTGTTGCAACAGCTGTAACGGTTTTAACCACATTCATTTTATTTTATGCCCCAAATTGTCACCATGAGTAGATTTCCTTTCATGTTTGTTTTTCCCAGTTTTTTTTGTTTACTTCACGTTGAAAAAGGTAGTCTTGGACTTTACTCCCTCTTCTGAACGATGTCTCAAGTGACGACCAATTTGGCATTTTTCTGAGGGGGAGGAGATGCAATTTGTAGACAGTTGGTGTGTGCGCGCCTGTTGGACGGAGGTGGATGCAAGTACGTCGGTCCGCGGCAGAAACTCGATGTTCATGAGTAAATCTACGTGACGTTGATCTGCGTGTGAGGTTTGTGGGCGCTGTGTAGCTGAATTAGCGGTGCGACAGATGTAACGGGGATATTTATTAATGGGTCCACTGAGTAACCAACGGGTGCCCCACACGCGTTAAATCACGTGATTCAGAGATCTCGAAGTGTTATTTAAATCAGATGGAGAAACTGAGCACACGAAAGAAGTGCAAACGCTGCCATTTTCCCCCATTGTCTCTCGCCTTTGTGGTCAATACTTATACAAGTTCTCTCAGTGTGATCAGTTTGTCATGTGTGAAGGTCTCCTACTCCTTTCTTTTGAACTGGATTTGGTTTGAAACTTAAAAGTTGATCAGATGGGTCTAGCGTGGGTGTACGTGTGACGAGTTGACACTTCCCATCAAGATGCAATGTGTGAAGTTCCCTTGTCATCAAGGCGAGAAGCTGATGAAATGAGGAAATACTACCTTCTGAAGCGCAAAAAAATGCCATTTTAAAATAAAGGCTGAGATTTCTTTGAAGTGAAGTGGAAAGGGTGACAGTTACTTGAGCATTTGTCAGAGGCTGAGAGATGGGTTGGTAGTCTGCCCCATGTCATTCAAAGACCAAGCAATAATGTGTCATAGTTTTACCGGGGCGATTCAATCTATTCAGAATGGCTACTACACAGTTTAGGTGTACATGAGGTCTTCTGAAGTTATCACTGTTTCTTTGAGTTTCTTTGGGTTATATGTGTCATTAGTTGTGCTGTCAGTCCAGTGCTGGATGGTGTAAATTTTATACCTGTTTTTTTTATCAGTCCTGTGCCGCTTGGGGATACACCAGTCCCACACTATCAGTCCCGATACAATACTGATAGGCCGATACAATATCCGTGTTTAATTTAATAAGCTTTATGCCTCACTGAGTGGGAGAGGCTGGGATTATTCTTGTAGGTGTACGGCAACTTCAGGCTTGAGTTAAACATTGCTTTCCTAACTTTGTAAAATGAAATACAGCCTGGATATGAAAGTACTGAATTTTTATTTACTGAAATAATGGTATGCGATACCAGAACGCCCCACTGGAACTGACACTATCCGGCTATTTGAGTCGGTATCGGACTGACTCCTGATATCCTTATCGGTGTCCGTGAATCTCTGGTACTATCGCTGTGGCATGGCGTGTGTCTTGTGTCAGCCAGTTTCTGGTTATTCTGGAGTGCCTCCCGGTAGTGCGCGTTTGGCTCACCCGCAGTGTTTGTGTTGGTTTGCGGCCCGCAAGGATGACGATGGGGTGAAAGCAGAGTTCTTTGTGAGTCATGTTAGCAACGCACGGGAAAAACATTTTTTTTTTCTTCTAATTTCGGTCTCGTCTTGCTCTATTCATAGTCCCGCTCCTGACTTAACCAGAATCTCTTGCCAAAATGGCAACGTTTCAGTTGCACTTAAAGCGAGCGGGTTCTGACCACAGATAAGACGGTTGCCTAATGAGTGAATAGGTGTTTTCGCATCTAGTGTGCTGTTCTAGGAATACACGCCTTGTTTTTGGACTGATATGTCTACTGGCTGCCATTTTGTGCTTCCAGTTTGGTACGTTTCTTGGCAGCAGGCTGGTGAGGTCCTCGCAGAAGTAGTTTCAGTCTCGGATGTTGTTTACAAGTAGGCCTCCAGCCCCACACCCTGGTTCTGTTTATTACACTCGACCTTCAGTTCCTAGAACTGGAGACAGTAGAACAAGAACAAGGTGCATCACCTACCCCCCCCCTCTGAACAGTACCAGCGGCTGTGAGCTGTGCCTTAACGGCAGTTGTCAAGGTAACTGAGGCAGGCCGCAGCAGTTGAGTTATTTTTCTGTCTGTGTTTGTTCCCCAAATTCGGGGAAATGTGGGTATGTAACTGCCGAGGGAGAGAGACGGACCACTTAAATCGCAAGAATGACTTCTGAAACATAATCTTGGGCGATTTTCATTCAGTTTTTAGATGCAGAGAAGTTGTGATGTCATCTGTTGTGCCTATTGTGCCTTGTGTATTCTTTGTACTCTTGTAATATGGGTTTTTTTTGGGGGGGGGGGAGAATGAGTGCTCTAGAAATTTTGCGTGACACAGATTTATCGCTTGTTTAGGGTCATGCCGAGGACTGAGTAGTGATGTCTTTGTCCTGTCAGGCTATTAGTCAAGTTCTCCTATCGTACAAAAAGTATGTGCCCCCACACAGCCAGATCGTGGTCAGTGAGGTATTTGTTTGGGACTCAAATGATTTTATACCCTTTTATTGACCTTGTCTGGCATATTTGGACCCTCAAAATGCCCTCAAAAAATTAAGAAGCCCTGCCTTTTGTCTTTCGGTTAGCTCATTTACACCAGGCACTGAATACTTGTCACTGATGTGCATTATTCTTATCAACCGTTGAATGCTGACAGACACGTCTTTGAGAGAATGACTACGGGGGTTGGTTGGGAAGTATGACTATGAAGTAGTAATTACAGCTATTTTTGGAAAATCTGATTGTCAGCTCCCCCCACCTCTTCAGCCAGTTCTCTGAAAATGCTCAAAATTGGGGAGGCTCGTGCGGTACTCGGAAATCTGACTTGATTCCAGAAACGCCGGTCTCACTCGCTCCCTCACTTGCTTCCACACTGGCTTCAGCAGAGCGTGTGTAGGCCCTCCTCTTACCTTGGCGACCGGTAATTGTATCTCAGCCTTAAGTGCCGAAGCGAGTCTATTATCTCTTCAGCGCTTGGGAGCGGAAAACATATTTTAAAAAACTATCATTTTAAACCTGCGGCGCTCCTTTGAAGGAGTCTCAGAGCAAGCGTTAGTGCGGCGGGTAGGAGTGGGGACTCAGACGTCCCAATTACAGGCACCGAGAGGCTTGAAATGCATCATTATTGTTCCACAGGAAACGCCCCTCCCCACTCCCATCCCCTGTCGGCCGGCCCACTTCCTGTGCTTCTTGACGACGGCTTCCTGTTTGATGTCAGCCCGTCTCTCTCTCTCTCTCTCTCTCTCTCTCTCTCTCTCATGCCATCTTCTTGTGCGTCTCAGGTGCATTGGCGCAGTTCGGTTACCCAACGTGCCCCCTTTTTTGATTTTTTTTTTTTTTTTAGGTCAGTCTGCAGGTGCTGTTTTGAAAGGAACTTGATGACACAACTGTTGCTCTTTTCTGCTTGATCCACTCAGAGTAGAGTTTGTCTTATGGCATACTCCCAGAAATTGAAGGTGCTCTTCTACTCAGGTAGACTTTCCTACGTTGCCTAAAGAAGGCTAAAGCATGACATTATTTTTCTATTTTCTATAAAGTACCGAACGTCTGTGCAGTGTAAAAATAAACAGCCGCATGGATGCGGAAGGATGAACTAAATAAGGGGGAAAGAAAATGAGAGGAGCGAATGGAGAAGGAAAGGGCTGTAAGGAAGCTGCAGAAAGGGTCCGTTACATCAGCATTTATGAAGCGCGGTCCATTGAGGGAGGCTTTGTAAGGCTAGCGCAGTTAGCTGCTTGCTGACCCAGATTTTACACGGCCTCTTTCCTCATTAACCGGAGCAAAGTCCACTGCCGGTGTTACGCGTTTGCCTTCTCACACCGGCGGCCCACGTCAGGGGTGTTGAGCGAGTGACGCTCGGTGGCTAACGGGGACGCGCACTGCTGTTGTGCTGGCCTGTGTTACATCACCAGAGGAAGTGGGACAGGCTGGCGTCCTCACGGGGGGCCGGAGGGGCGGCGCTTTGGGAAGCGTCGGCGGCAGAACGCATTAGCGGCAGGCGGCAGTTGTGACTCTCTGCTCTTGTAGTGGGAGAGGGAGGGGAAAAAAGGGAGGGATGGAGAGAGGGAGGGCAGATGAAGGGTTTGTCCTGATTTGACCTCCCGCTCCAGATCAGGATGTTCTGTGTGTGTGTGTGAGTGAGTGTGAGTCAGTGAATGTCTGTGGGCTTGTGCGTTTTGCATGCGCCCGTGTCTGCATGTCTTTGTGCGAGTGTCTCTCTGCATATGTTTGTGTTGTGCGTGATGGTTCATGTACTCTGTGAGTGTTCGTGAGAACGCATGTTCGCATGTCATGCAGTCACGTGAATGTGCGTGCGTCTGCTTGTTTATTTTTGTATTTTGTGTGTGTCTATGTATGTGCGCGCATGTGATTGCGCGCGTGGGTTTGCGTATATTTCGTAGTGTGTGTGTGTGTGTGTGTGTGTTGGCAGGGTACGGGGCGATATTGATCAGACCCACTGCAGCTTTATCTGGAGGAGACTGGCTGCGTGACCAGCACTGCCTCCCTGGTTTTAAAGAGCTGGATGCGGCCCCAACTGAGCCCACAGCTTCCTCTCGTCACGTTCCCTCCATCTTTATCTCGGGCTCGTTACGCAATGGCCAAATGTGCATCCCAGCTCTGTCTCGCTCGTTCCCTCTGTCTGTCTCTCTCTCCCTCCCTCTCTGTCTCTCTTGCCTGCAGTCCTCTGTTTATTTATAGCAGGGAAGAGCTTGTTCTCTGGCTCTTATGCCAAACAGCCCTGCTACACTGTAGAGGTATTCTGGATGTCTTTGAAGAGATGGACGTTCTTTTAAAGGGACAGTCCATCCCAAAAAAAAAAAAAATGTGTGTGTATATATATATTTTTTCCCCTTACTGTGGTGTTGTTTATCTCTATAGATCAGGGGTGTCAAACTGATCCGTAAACGGGCCAAGAGGCGGCAAGTTTTCACTACAACAATGCAGAAGCTCACCTGATACAACTAATCAGTAGTGCAGGCCTAGATCAGCTGATTTAATCAGTGCTTTCAGGTGAGCTTCTGCTTGGTAGGATTGAAGACCTGCAGCCTCTTGGCCCGTTTACGGGTCAGTTTGACACCCCTTCTATAGATTGTTTTGTACGAGTTGCTGAGTTTCGGAGAGTTTGACCATAGAGATGCCGGCCTTCTCCTGAATATCTTTGGAAGTAAGTTGTATTTGTTTTATGATGCTCAAAACACCAAAAAGATTTTGGAAAAACTCAAAAGCAATGTGTCTTTTTCGGGAAATATGACCCATTTATTCCTGATAGTCTACAGGCCATGTTCTGAGCTGTATAACCCGGGCACTATTTTTACTCAGCCAAATTTTCTACGAAACACTCTTCTTCACTCTGAGTTGCCAGGTTGGTTCAATCAGTAGTGCTGCCGCTAAGACAAAAAATACTGTGGCATTTCTGATTTGGGGCTGAACCGTCCCTTTAAAGCGGCCATGTTTCCTCTTCAGGCTTAGTTCTGTATTTTTATAATTTTTATTTTGCACCCAGGATTCATTGCGTCTCACTTTAGGGGCACAGGGTCATCCTCTGGTCATGGCTCTGCAATCGCGGTTTCAGTATTTTGTAGCACGTTTACAGGATTCCGTGCAAATTTGTGTTTGTGTGAGTTTGCCTCTTTCTGTTAGTGTGTCTGAGCGTTCAAGCCTTCGCCCGTTTCTGGGAAAGTTTACTGGCAACTCATGCTTTGATGTTGCCGCCATCCTTCCTGGTAGCCGATGCATACTGTAATTCTGCTGCCCCACGCTTGCCTCCCATCTGGTCTGGTTTGGTGTTTTATGGTTATACGGGGGACTTTTTCTCGGGTCTAAAGTCTGGTATTGGTGGGGGAATGCCTTCTTCAAAAATGTTCAGGGGAAATTTTGGCGATATGGGGGCGTGTAGGGTGGGGGGATTTATGATTCATTCCTTTCAAGTGTTGAAAAAACAAAGTGAGAAATGGGTTGCTAGTTCAGCCCCCCCCCCCAAATTTGCATTCGATTTTGTCCTGAAAAAATGGACTGAATTTAGGTGGATGAGAAACTGTAGCATCAGGGGATGTAGATTGTTCATGTGACAAAATTAGTGTTATCCCCCATCTGAAATCGAGAGGAACGGCCGCTGACTTTCTCTTCTGCGTGGTGAATGCGGTTTAGGATTCCCCTCAAGGCTCTAAACCGAGCTCGCCTGTTCTAAACTTCCTGTTTAGTTCACCAAACACGCACTGAAATGAGACGTCCTCGGGTCAGAGAAATTCCCAAGCACGTCACTTTGGTATAAACACCCCCGTCACCTGATCGTAAGAGGGGCGTGCCTGACCGGTCTCCTGTAGGGGAATGGTTTGTTTTGGGGTAAGCCCTTCCACTCCCTTGTGGTGACAATATTAGGGAAATCCCCCCCCCTCCTGTATGCTGGACTGTACACATGACAGGGCCAAGCTGGTATATTTCCACTTCACTGTGCTTAATGAATGCTTAGTGACTGCTTGGATCCAGTTACCTGTGGACCTCTAAAACAAAATGGCTGCCCTGCATTCAAGGTCAAGAGGGCGGAGGTTATTGATGCTGCAAATCAAAATGAATGTCTGTTCAATTTGTTTATCACAGTCTTTCTGGTTTAGTTGAGGTAGTCTGATTTAATGACTCCGTTTTAATTGGTTGGTTTCCGTATATCCAAATCGCTCTTCACACAAGACACGGGTTAGTTGAGTGTTCGTGACCTGGTTGCTTGACCCAGCTGAGTTAAATCAAGTAAAGTTTCTTGTTGAAGTTGAACCAGGCTAGTGATATAGGGCGCTCGTCGATGGTCTGTAATGAGTTTGGCAGTGTGATTCAACACAGAAAAATCTGTGTGTGTGGGCTCTGTTCGGAATGCTTGTAATGCCTGACATGTCTGTTCCCATCTAGTCCACAGACAGCTGTTTACGCTTTCTATTTGCAAAACTTCTCACATGTTCAATTATACTGTACAGCTGCTGGCAAGCTCCATCTGGGGTACCCACCCCAACTCTTTCTCTCAATTTGTCTTCAAACTGGAATTCACTTACGAATTACTAATGGCCCCAAAAATGTAGAGGGGTTTAGTTTGCAAAGCTTGAGTTATTGAATTAGATTGATAGTTGTGCCTTAATAAAAACAAGCACTCTTCTCCATTTCATGTTCCAGATTATTGAGGATTGTATCTTGTGCTTTCCTCACTCCATGAGCCTATCTCACTACATATGCTTCTGGTATTCACCATTTTTGGGATGTACAATTCAGTAGACCTGTTTACCTTGCATTTGTTTGGAGGAATCTCAGTCCTTCTCAGCATTGAATAGGCTGTTGGTGTTTTCATTGCGTTGATTCAGTGTTTCCTTGGAGTGCTTGAGTCGACGGCAAGTTTCTAGTTTTGGTAGCGTGAGTGTGTGGTTTCGTTTCTGCCTCTTGATGTTTGTGAAGACTGCAGTTCTCTCGTTTTTTCAGCAAATCCTGTCTGGTTTTGGTTTTAGGGGAAGCCAGGCGGACATCTGTGTCCTCCACATCATTCAAGTCCAGGCTTGGCGAGCTGAGTTCGGTGTCTGGGCTCAGGCGTGTAGAACTGTGTTTATGTGAAGTGGGGATAAATGGGGACGTGTACCACCACCCTGTGATTTGATGGTTAATGAGAAATCCTTTTTTATTTTTTTTTATTCCTTTTACCATTGGCAGAGAGACTCGCAGCCGAGGGAATCGCACCCAAAATGATTGGCTGCTAGAGACGTAGCTGAAAACGTGATTGGCTGCGATCGTGGTTGCCAGGTCGCCAATCGATGCTAATCTGAGTGGTAAGAAAATACATTTTTTCTTGTTTTTAATCTGTGTTTTTTCCTCCTTTTCTGTCTAATTCCTGAAAGAAGCTCCATTCTTCCCTCCGCTGTCAGTTATGTGGCTTTGTTTGCAGGTTAGATACTCTAAACAACCGTTATCCCAGGCTTCCTGCCTGAAACATTGCGATTCGCTCTTCGCGTTTGAAATGCACACCTGGCACCCCCACCCCTCCGCTTCTCTTTTAAACTACGCTGAATCGCATCTGTGCCGGTGTGCTAATGCTGAGTGGTTACAATAGTACATGTGTGTCAACGTTTATTTCAGTGCGCCCCGGCGCTAAATTAGGAAAGGACTGAAATACCTCGCCAGCCTTTTAATAGAGCTCCGCAGTTAGACTGGACTTGAGTAGGAGGTGCTTGGTTATTTACCGGCTCTAATTTTGGAGTCGGGAGTGAATGAGATTCTGTGAGGTTGTTTAGCGTACGCGTGTGCGCGCGTCAGCTTGGTCGGGAGTCGGCGTGGGTGTTTGATATGAGCACAGCCTGTTCTTTGGATGCTGCCTAAAAAGAGCTTTTATTTTTGATGTCTGCTTAATCTGTCTCTGCATGCTGTTCAGGCCGTCTGTTGTTGTTTTAGCCCCGCCCCCTTCGTGCTCTCTCTCGCCTGTCCTAACGAGATTAGGCCCATTATACCCTCGTGCCCCCCCCAGGCCTCACCTCCCCTTCCATGTAATAGATGCTTGTTTGCATAGAGACATGCGCAATTTCACTGGCACTCATAAATACAACTGCAAACTAGCACACATTTGCACAGGGGCAGTGTCAAACTTTGCTCGCTTGGACGTTATTGGCTGACTTAAATTTACGGAGAATTATGGGGAACAAACTGAAACGCAGCTGAAATGGGAACACAAACACGCGCACACAACATTTATAAATATGAAGACAGAGGCTTGCACATCTGGTCATACACCATCCTGCACAGACGCGCACAGCGCGTTTGCAGAAGTGTGCACTCAGCTTAACTCATGAACTTGGCGCTGTGCTCCATTTTTTTGTCTCGATGAATGAATGATTGCATGAATGAGCTTTTTTTTTAATTTTTTTTTTTTTTTTTTTTTTTAATCCGTTCTTTGTGATTTAGTATTTATGGCACCCCCTGGAGGCAGCCCGTGGTATGACAACCATTAAACGCTGGCTAAAATGATTAATTCCATCTGTAACGCATACCGAGATTGAGATTCTCTTCTTCAAATCCTCCGCAGGCCTTGTTTTTCTCTGTTCAGTTTCCCTTTCTTCTTTCAACACCTTAGTGCTTCCTGACCCCCTCCCCCCACCCTTTCTCTTCCTTCCCCATCTTCCTGCTCTGCTGTCTTGGCCAAGCGTATGCAGAGCATGCTGGGAAGGCCCATATGGTGAAAGCTCATGGTGACCCTGCCTTCTTTGTCCATCCACCCCCCCCCTCCCCCCGTCAACAGCTGATCTGCAGGCTCGGAGTCAAGTAGCTGTGAGTAGTGGCTGACAGACCGCGAGACAGACAGACAAACGGACAGGCGGTCTCCCCTCAGTGTTGGGGTGCGGCCCTCTCATTGCTGCAGTGGAGGGCTTCACAGACTCCCGATAGTGTGGTGAGTGTACCGGGCACTTTGCCAAGCGAGTGTGTCTGTTGTGTTTGAGGTTAGTTTGTGCTGCGTTGGGAGGGTATTCTGCAATATGGGTTTTATGGTTTTAGAGGCTGCTGTGAGAGGCTATTCTGCGGATGGTGTGAGTGGCGTTGGAGGTGGGTGCGAGAGCTTGAGTTTCATGGTGCGTGTGGTTTGGAGGGTTGTGTGAGATGGTAGATCGTGTGGGTGTTTGTGGATGATGTGTTTGGTTCCAGGAGGGTGCTTTTAAAGGTTAAGTGGTGGGTGCTGTGTGCGGTGTAGGAGGGTTGTTTTAGATGGTAGTTGGTGTGGCATTTGTGGGTAATTTGCTTATCACGCGATGGTGATGTTTGTGTGTGGATAGTGCATGAGGGCGTGTGATTCATCTCTGTGCTCTATGTTCCTTCGGTCAGAGTGTGATTTGCGAGGGATTGTTTGTGATTGCAGGAGGGTAGTATTGGATGGTGATAATGGAGTGTGTGGTTTCAGGAAAGTTGGTGTTAGATGGTGATGTCCTTGTGTGGTTGCAGGAGGTTTGGTGTTAGGTGGTGATGTCAGTGTGTGGTTGCTGGAGGGGTGGTGTTAGATGGTGGCGCTGGTGGGTGTGGTGAAGAGGGATGTGTGATATATGCCCGATGCTCTCTTCCCCAGGCTGGATGCATCACCCAGCGGAGCAGTTTGGTGGGCGCGGCACACGGGGCTCTTTCCCTCTGGACGGACTGAACCGAGGACCATGGGCTCCTGTGGGCGGTCGTTCCTGGGCCCCTCCCCCCAGGTGAGGTCACTTCCTCCCACTTGAGGCTATGCATTCACTCTAATCCACAAACTTGGGCCTGACTTTCCTGTAGCCCATTGCTGTGTCCAAAGTCACTCAATACTCCCCATATAGTGCACTATATAGTGGGTTCGCCATTTTGTAGCGCTGTCCGAATTGTTTGTAAGAATTATCATCCCCTATATAACGAACTCATTAAATTTCACAATCCCCCGCAAAATGCAGCGAACAACCGATGGTCACTAACCCAGCAATATGTTCCATCATGCATTGCACACAAACCGAAGCATAATTAATTGCGTGACAGCAATGGCGCCATTAACAGCGCGGACAAAACGAGCCGGGTGTCCAAAAGAGTTTCTTCCTTCTCCTCATAAGCTCACTATATAGGCACCGACATATGAGTCCCCTTTATAGTGAGTAGGGAATAGTTAATGAGTGCGTGATTTTGCTTTTTGGAGCACATCACTTTTTTATGTAGCCTTTATTTAACCAGGGAAGTCTCATTGAGATTGGAATCTCTTTGTTCAGGGTTGAGGTGGAGAGGGCAAGTTGCACAGCCAATTAGATTAGGGTATGATTAGGTGGCAGGTCGAAAGAGCCAGGATAGGACTTAAGCCATGACACTGGGGAACCCCCTACTCTTATCAAAGAGTGTCATAGGATCTTTAATGACCACAGTGAGTCAGGACCTCGGTTTAGCGTCTCATCCGAAAGACAGCATCTCCATCAGTACAGTCCCCCCATCACTCCACTGGCGATTATTCAACCAGAGGGAAGATTGCAGCCTATTGGCCACCAACACCTCTTCCAGCGGCAACCTGGTTATCCCAGGTGGTCTCCCATCCAAGTACTAACTGAGCCCAAGCTAAGCCTGCTTAGCTTCAGCCACGTGGCTCAAGCAGATGACTGGGTATGACTGCTGGCTGCTGACTTTCTTTGAGATCCCTACTATCCTCAAATACCCAAATTTCCCGGAGCTCTCTACTTTCTTAGAACCCCCAGCTTTCCTCGAGCTCCCGACATTCCTCAGGTCATCATTTTTAGTGCCCCGACTTTCCTTGTAGCTGTATCTTCTGTTTTTGACTCTTGCAAGATAAAGCCCTTATATCCCGAAGGTCGAAGGATAATTACTAAAAATATAATATTTTAGAGTATACTCATGAAAAAAGCACACTACCGAAACGGATCATAATTAAAATATCAAAGATCACAGAGAAAGCACTGGTAATGCGGAAACAACAAACAAACAGGGGTCCTCCTAGAGCCCCCTGACTTTCCTACAGCTCACAACATTCCTGAAGCCTTGTACTTTCCTCGAGCCCCCAACTTTCCCAGAGTCCATGACTTCGTTCAAATCATCTACTTTCCCAGAGGCCATGACTCAGTTCAAGCCATCTGCTCGTCCCTATTACTGTTTGAGCTCTGGACTTGTACTCAAGCCCCCAATGTTCCTGATCATTCCACTCATGACCTCCTCTGTGCTAGGTCAGTTCTCCCTTAGTGCTTATACTAAGTTCTGTCTCTCTGAGATTTTTGTCTAATTGTCCACCCTGTCCCTCTGTAGGTGTTCTGGTGCCAATCAGCCCCTCCCCCACCCACCCCCAGGTCACATGACTGGGCCCAACCATCCAAGGCAATTTTTTAATAACGGGTGAGTCTCTTGTCTCCTCTCTTTGACCTTCTGTCTTCCCCTTGCTGTCAGATGTACACTTTCAACACCATCCGGTGTACTGTAAACACGCAGCTCATGACATGCGTGTGCCGTAATGGCACACCAGGACCCACACGGGGACACACGTTTTGTGCGTAGTGTGCCCATGTGGAGCCGTGTAACACAAAACTAGGAATTATGACCACCTGCTCCGTAGCATTAGACACAGTATTGTGCTGTTGATGCAGTTGTGGCTGAACTTCACTTGCACTACACTGTTTATTCAGCATGCTGAATGAAATTTCTGGAAATGGAGAGCAGCGGATTCAGTTTTGCGGCATTGGAACATTATAACTGCAAACATGACAGAAAATGGACAGGGGAATCGATGTGTTAAATATGCAATTCATGGAAAGGAAGGCGCAAAGGAAAATGGACTGGGTGGAAACTGAGTGCATGGCTGGATTGTGTTCCCGGCCTTTGATTTTGAAAGGACGGCAGCCAATGGGGATACTCTAAACTCTAAACCAATCGATGGCGTAACAACTTCTCTCGCAGTCACAGACCTCTACAAATTACATCACTCACTTGACCATCGAATATTGTAACTTCACCACTCACTCTGTAATAGACTTTATAGGGCTGGGCCCCTACTTTGCTGTGGTTCAGCCAAATAAGAATGGGATTTAAAAATTTAGTTTGTAAGAAAGCACTTGTACCCCCTCCTCAGGCTGCCGGTTCGAGGAGCGGAAAAGCCGGACCTGCAGCAAGTCGCCGGACCCCAGCTCCAGCGGGAACGAGATCCCCGGCAGCCCCCGCGTCTGTGGGAGCAGCTGGGACACCTGTACGAGCAGGACCCGAAACCGGAAGACCCCCTCCGCTCCTACCAGGGTCCCCCTGCTCGGCCCCCCCACAATGGGTACAGCGCGGGCCCTGGGGGGCCCCACTTCGCACCCCGCCCAAACCAGCTGCTTAGGGTGAGCTATGCGGTCAGGGACGGGAAGATGTAGGGGATGGGGGTGCGGTCCTGCTCCTAAAATTAGACTCAGGTGTTCTGACTGTTCCTGTAAACTGGACGGCCACTCTGACTGGCCTAGTCTTGACCAAGCATCAGAGTGCCAGTAGGCAAATGGGCTTGCAATACTGAGTAAAAAGATTTTGTAAGTCTGTGCAAATAAGGAATATCTGCCAAAGTCCTGTTGTTCCAATTCTGTTAACTTGAGGGGCTGCACCAGTTATCTTGTTCCGTAGCATGACTATATGTGCACATAAAAATTGGAACTCGTGCCTGTGAATCACCCCCCTTCTCTGTGCATCTGTTTTGCGCAGCAGTTTGGGGGACCTCTCTCGCAGCATGGAGCTCGGAACAGCGCCCCCCTTGGCGAGGTGTGGAACCCTATTCAACAGGTGAGAACCTCCCCCGGGAAATGGAACTTGCATAAGCCAGTTAGTCCTTTGTTAGCCCTGTTAGCCCCCCCCCCCAATTTTGACTGCCATTCACTCGTTGCAGGTAATAGTATCGTTTTATAAACATCTGAGTCACTACTTCATTTGGTGTGTTACTTGTTGTAAAATTGACCTGAATGACTCCCTTTAAGTATGATAGATTTAAGGATGGTAAATGACATGCTCGTGCTCTCATCGACCGCCTCCCACTATAGCAGGCCAGGGGACTCCCTGGAAAGATGATGGGGCCTCATCTGAAGAGGCCTGGCCCCCCCCTCGGAGAGCACTCAGTCATTCAACACACCCCGCCCCCGCCTCTCCACCACCCGGCCACCCCCAGTGAAGACAGTCCCAGCCCCAGCAAGAGGAAACGAGGGTCCAGCACCGAGCAGGTCGGTGTTTAAACGACCAGCCCCCAAATATTGGTGGCTGCTCTCTAGCTCACACATCCGGCGTGCATCTCAAAACCAAGGCTGCATTTCAAGGGGTCGTTACTTAATTCCATCCGCCAAACTGACGTAGCGTTATTTAATCTCCGCTAAACGGCTTTGGTTTAAGCGGGTCGTCACTGGTTACCCAAACCTTTACCTTAACTCTAACCCCAAACCCTAAACCCAGCCCTAAATTTAATCTTCTCCCTTACCCTAAATGTCAGTTTTGCGGATGGAAGTAAGTGACGACCCCTAAAAATGCAGCCTTCGAAGGAAGCAGCCTAGGCTTTGAGATGCACGCCCGGATTTAGGTCTCTGATGCATAAGACACTTGAGCTGAGTCACTCAAGCAATGTGCTCCATCATATTAATTGATTGTGGGGGAAACTGCACTAGCTATGTATGCTACATTTAAAGCGAAAGAATAGTACAGAAGCGCTTTACAACTAAGTATTAGCACCATTAATCTGGATTGAAAAGTAATACATTTCAGCTCATTTTTTGGGCATGTGTGACAAGCAGAGCCAACCAACCTGCAGTTGCCCGTGTCAGTCGTGGTCTGACGCCATGATTGACCAATGATATTTGATGATTGATGAGAATATCTAGTCACCCCCATCATATTTCGCTTGGTGAAGCCCAGTCGCAGTACCTGCCGCTTGTTGTTCCTAGACTGCCATCCAGGTTCTGCTATTGCAAGAGATTCTGAAACTAAAATATGAAAGTTGCTCATAACCATTGCTCTCCTCAGCCTTTCTTCAATTTTAGTTCTATTTTTCTGGTGAAGTTTGCAAAATATACCGGCTGGTGTTCTGTTATCCCCCCGGCATATAATGTGGGGAGCTGTAGTCATTAGGTATGTCCATGCGTCTGTCTGTAATTTCGTTTCTGGAGCAGAACTCGAATACCGTTCCGTATTCTTTGGCGAAACTCCCTCTGCGTATTAATCAGATCCTCAACTGGTGCCTTTTGATATTTTGAGATTTCTGAGATTAGATTGCGGGGGCTGGGGGGGTATGTAAATTTTCGGTGACTTTTTTTTTCTTCTTTTTTTTTTAAAGCGAGACCTGGCAAATGGACAGCCCCAGTGAATCATGTTCATTACTCAGATATTGCTGAGACTGTTGGTGCACAATGCATGCGCATGCAGTCGCTCAATAGGGAGTTCAGTACATGTATCTGTAAATGCAGCTTCTAATTCAGTCGGTAACGAGAGACTCCTCATCCTTCTCCAGATTCCCCACCCAGGAATGCAGCGTTACCCTATCCCGGGACACTTGCAGGCACCCCTACACCCCTCATCTCAGTACGCCCCTCCCCCAAAACCAGGCTTCTGGAATCCACTGCATAAGTCTGGGGCACCTTGGCCCCCGCCAGAGCGGAAGGGCGGCCCAATGGACTTCCAGGTCAGTGAGCCCTTGGCGCGCATCTTGGTCATCAGGGTTGGTGATCTTATCTAGATTTTTTTCACATCCCAGTGTCAATGCGTTTCAAGCTTGAGGCCTGGATCATTTCTACTGATAAATGTAGGCAAATAAAGGAAGAAATGGCAGATTTATTTGGTAATTTACTGTTCCATTTGAAGTCCAGATATTAAGAGATGGTTCAAGAAATATTTGTTGACCAGAGCACAGTTTCTTGAAATTGATTATGGAATCAGTTTATGACTCAGATTATGGAATTGGCTGGATATCTGGTAGCTAAGTACAGTCTTTCCCCAAGTTTTCAAGTACTTTCTTTGTTCTACCTTTAGTGCGTGTAATGTAAAAAAATAAAAAATAAAAAAATTGATGGCTTTGTTCATCGCAAGAAGTACTCGTGGGGGTACACATCAAATACCTGGATCTGGCTGGCGATCTTGAAGAAAAGAGTTCAGAAACTCTGTCTTAGAAGCGCCTATATCTTGAAATTGGGCCTGCGTGCAAAGATTTATTTACTTGGCGGATTTATCCAGCTAACTTCTCATTCCTGCTTTGTGAAATGCTGTCCTGTTCAGTGTTCAACAGACAAGGAAACTTTTAGACGAAGTCAACATCGTAAAGTTTTTGACAAAGTCTAATGTGTGATCAGCTCACCTATTGTTCTGTGTCCTTCTCGACAGCCTCAGGACGTGGGTGGTTACACTTACAAAACTCACCCTGTTGGCCCCACCCCCATCTCCCCGCCCCCCCTGCCCACTTTGAGCTATGGCCCAGGCCGTGGGACGCACCCACCCAAACTGCCCCTCCCGCCTCAGGGACCAGGGAAGCCCCCTCACGTTCCCCACCTCCCCTACCCCCTCCCCAGCCACTCCCAGTCGGGGCGAGATGTCCGGGCCGAAGCCAGAGGCGAAGGCCCTCTTCCTCAGCGAGCGCCCGATGGGGGAGTTGTGGGAACCCAGGCACCCCGCGGGGACCGGGATCGAGGGAGACCCGCCCCTTCACCAGCAAACCTGACCGGCGTGCCTTACAGCCACCCGCACCACCACCACCAGCCCCTCCCTGGGCTCGGGCACACGGGACCCCTCGGCCCTCCTACTGTACCTCAGCACACTCCTCCGGAGGGATGGAAACTCCCTCACACTCGGCACAACGGCCACACTCTGGTGAGATAGAGAGAGGCCCCGTTTGTTACCATCAACTTGCCATCAATGATGTCCAGTTCGATAATAGTGTGTGTTTGCTTGCATATGCCTGCTATTGAGTATGTGAATGTATCCTGGCAGAAGTGTGTGTCCTGCCCTTATATTTTATGTTTGTGAACAACATCCTCAGCTGGCATGCGTGTGTGGTTGTCAACTTCAACCTTGCCTGGAGATAAGGCTGCGTGTTTGTATGTTTCAGGATATGACACATTGTTGTCAATCTATGTGTGTGAACACGTCCCATGACAGGTGTTCTGTCCTTTTGTTTTGTCCTCAGGAGTCGGGTCGTTACGGGCCTGTACTGGATTCTCAGGGTCAGCAGCAGCAGCAGCATCACCTGGTTGGGCAGGGGAGGGCTGAGGAGAATGGCCAGCGTACCAGCGTGCCGCAGGAACCCCCCCGAGCCCCCGTTATCACCTCAAGCACCCCTGAGCCCGCACACCAAACTGGCCTCTGCCCTACTGGCACCTCTCGTGAAAACCGCGCAGTAATTACTGCACCACCCGCTGTCACGATTTCAACGGGCAGCCTGGGCTTGGGTGGTCAAGACTCGCTCCTACTGCCCCCAGCCCTGTCCCAGTTACCCCGTGTGTGCCCTCCCCTGCTTCACCCAGATCTCAATGCCTCTCACACTGGCGCTGTCAGTTTCTATCGTAAGGAGGCAAGCTTGCACCCCCCGCCATCCTCTGTGCAGGTTAAACCATATCTTGGGGGGCTGGCTAATGCTCCTCCTGTTTCCTCCCCCTCCTCCACCTCCTCCCCTTGCTCAGGGTTTCAAAGGTCGGGGGTGATCACCAGCACAGTGTCCAGCAGCCCCCAGCAGACTGCCACCTTCAAACTGAACCAGTCTGCTCCTGCCCCTCTTACCACCCCCACATCTGTCCCCATCTCTGCTCCCAAACCTCCACCACTTGCAGAGTACACCAGAGGTCTCCAGCAATCCCCTCCTGCTCTCTCGCCTTCCTCGGCTCCCACTGACTCCAAAATCTGCTCCCCGCAGACTTTACCCACACGGTCTGCATCCAGACTCCCCTCCAACCCTGTCAACTCTACAGGCTGCCCACCGCAGACTCCACCAGGCCCCCAGAGCATACAGGAGGCTCTGGACAAACTTGAAGCTGAGCTGCAGGGACACATTCAGGCACAGGAGAAGAGCAGGAGCCAGGAGAGCGCCAAGAAGCCCAGCTTAGAGAGCAAAGTGGTGGAAAGGCCAAAGGAAGCAGAGAAAGCCAGAAAACGTGAAGAAGAGCAAGCCATCGAGAACCTGGAAAGGCTTCTCTCCGGCACCGTGTCTGAACCTCCTCCTCTCTCGGCAGCATCTACCCCTTCCCCCCCATTGATGAAGCCCTCACCGCCTTACCCATGGCTGAGTCGTGGCGGGGCTGCCCCTCTTGCCTCGGGGCAAGCGGTACCCCCTTCACGGCCACCGCCCCTAACCCCCCAGACCGAGTTTGCCAGAGAGAAACAGAGACAGAGGGAGATGTGGGGTGCTGGTGTAATAACCACCCCCAGTCCCAGCTCGCATAGTACCTCAGGAACCATGTGCCCTCCTTACCGTAACCCAACAGGCCCTACATTGCCCAGCTCCCTGGAGAAAGCTGTGAGACGTCCTGTAAGACAGCCCTCCCCCACCCCATCCAAAGACTCCTTCAAGGAGATAGTCAACAGAGAAAATGGGGGCCCCAGCTCCTTGCTGTCACCTGTACTCCGGGAGCCCCCTAAACTCTTCCAAGGCCTACCGAGAGAGGCTTTGTCTGCCTCCACCAGCAGTAGTCCCAGTCTTTCCAGCCCTAGCACCACCATCAATGTCGGGCACAAGCCAGCCAGCCTACCAGGAGGCCTGAACAAGATGGAAAGCAGCAGCAGCAACACCGACTCGGACTGTACCCAGTTTGAAGAGGAGCCCCCCGAACTCCCAACCATCCTTCCTGATGGACTGGCCAACATCATGAAGATGCTGGACGAGTCTATCAAGAAGGAGGAGGAGATGTGCTCTGGCCAGGAGATGGGTCAATATTCACCCCCATCGCCCCTTCAGAGCTACCTGTGTGCCCCCAATCTCGTTCCGGCACCCCGGCAGCACCCTGTGGAGGACCTAGGGACAAATGCCCATGCAAGCCCTCCTGTTCTCAGCAGGCAGGGGTCTCTTGCATCTTCGTTGTGCGAGGAGGAGGAGGAAGAGACGATAAAGGTGGCTCCAAAATCCAACCCTGGGAGTGCTCCACTAACAGCGTCCCTACTTTCACAAACCCAAGATGTTAAAGGGGCAGCGGGTGCTGATTACCGTCACAGTGATCTGGCAAAGCTTTATGGTTTACCAGACCCAGCTAAAGGTGAGGTTGAAGACTATGATGACGAAGAGGATGAGGATGAAGAGGGCAATGAGGCATCCTGCTCACCTCCGCCACAGAGACCACACCTCCACCAGACCGGGGTTAGCAGCATGTTCAAGTCTCTGGCTTCGGTCATAGGGAGTCAAAAGTATGCTTATAGGGGAGGTCCATTTGGAAGACCCCCACCCAACTCGGTCACAGGGGTGAAGTATTCCTCTTCGCTCTCATTGGGTCCCGAAATCTGCCGTCAGCAGGGCACTTCCCCAACCTCAGGCACAACAACCCACCCCGGGTACAGCAGCTCCCCCCCGACCCCCACCCACGCTACCTCAGAGAAGTCCCACCCTCCCTCTATCTCTCCTGAAGATGAGGCTTCATGGAAGACCCAGAAAGAGGGCAGGGTGAAGATTGAAGAGGAAGAGCATGTGGTCTGGAAAGAGAGGTTAGAAGAGAAGCAAACTGAACCCCATTACAGAGGAGATGAAAGGAAGCATGTGCCCACTGACTCTGATCCCATGGGGACAGAACTGAAGATGGGGTTCCGTGCTGAAATGAAGCTGACCACTATCTCGGAGTCTTCGCTCGCGGAGCTGGGGCGCAGCTGTGAAGTTCTGCTGACTCGACACACTATCCCACCGGTTAAGGTCTGTCAATTTAAGACTGAGAAGGAAGACCGGGAGAAGAAGGTGTTAAAGATTGTGAGGGAGAAGGAAAGGGAGAGGGAGAGGGAGAGGGATAAGGGCTTGAAGAGGAAGCATGACCGAGATCGAGACAGAAGCCGGAAACACCAGGACCGGAAGGAGAGGAAGCGAAAGCACAAGGAAAAGAGAGAAAGCTTATCACTCTCATCCTCTTCCTCGCATTCTAGCTCCAGCCGGAAGCACAAGGAAGGCAAACACCACCGAGACCATAGGGACCATAAGGACCACAAGGACAAGAAGAACCGACAGGTCCTGGGGAGCCTGGATCTGCAAAGCAAGGAGGTTCGAGAGAAAGTTCGGCCACGGGAAGAGGTCGTGGGCACTCTAGCTCGAGAGCGGCGGACGGAAGATCGGGAAGCCGCAACTAATGACGGAGAGGCAGCGGACTGTGGACCTGTGAGTGGAAGGGTGCCCAAGTCGACTGGCCCCATGGGCCCAATGATGACCAGCACGAGTAACTCCTCCTCCATCTTGGGCTCGGCGGACTTCTTGAAGCTCAAGGCCCTGTCCGATGGCCCACCAAAGGAGCTGAAGATCCGGCTCATCAAGGTAGAGAGCGGTGATAGGGAGACCTTCATTGCCTCTGAGGTAGAAGAGAAGAGGATTCCTCTGTCAGAGATCAGTATTAAGAACACTGCCACTGAGATCATCCGAGCTTGCAAGTGAGTGTCTAGCGCTAGGAGTTGAGGCCCTAAGCATTATCTGTGGTATTTGATGAAATGGGGGAAGTACTGAGTTGTGCAAATCTGGGGAGGGTGCAGGGATGGGAGGAAACCCTGGGCTTTAAATGAGGGAAGTGAGGTCATTAAAGCTTTATTTGGAGCTGGATACCCGTTTTCTAGGGATCTCTTGACGCGTTTATTCTGGTTGTTCTAACCTAATGAGTAGCATTTCAACTGAGAATGCATGCAGTGCAGTACTGAATATAAAACGAACCATTAGGATAGAAACAGTGGTGCAAGGAAACTGCCTTTCTTTGAGAGCAAATGTCAAATTAATAATTTGTGGTGCCTTTTCCAGAGGGGCAAGGATAAAGGGGAAGTTCCGGGAGTCCTACCTGCTCCCAGCATTTTCTGTCAAGCCCATCTTGAGGTCGGAACAGCCCATACCTCGAGAAAAGCTGAACCCTCCAACACCCAGCATCTATGTGAGTTCCCCTACATCTACAGGACTCATTACCCCATCAAGCACTTCATGGGCGTCCCAATGTCCGTTTAGGCGACTTCACTGGCTGTGGCTGCCAGTCACTCTCTCAGTTTTCTATGAGGACCAGATAGGTGATAAATTCATTATCACTTACATTGTCAGTGGTTTGTGCTTTGTGGGGTGGGAAAGTTTGCTGGTTGTTTTACTTGCCTTATGCTTCCCCCTAGTGGTACCTGTTGGTATCGCCGTAGTAATTCTCCGCAGGTCTTGCATCAAACCTCGCTCCTCTAAAATATTTGAAATTAATTGTATGATTTGACAGAGTAAGCGTGATTTGGATGCTTGAAATTACTGGAATTTGTCACTGATTTATTGATGTTGAGACAAATTGGTTACATTCTATTTATGGCAAAGCTGTGCATTTAATTAGTCATTGTATTTGCATTCAGTGTATGAAAACCGCAGCAGATTAGACTGTTGAAATGTAGGGGGTAATCCTTTTAACTTAGCTTCAGCAGTTAGCTTCTTGTTGCTTGAGGGTGAAAATTTGTTCCATCTGAGGAGGGTTAGGACCAAAAGTATTGTTCCGCTCACTGACCGCTTTCTCTTTCCAACAGCTTGAGAGCAAGCGGGATGCCTTCTCCCCTGTCCTGCTGCAGTTCTGCACTGACCCCAAAAACCCCATCACGGTCATCAGAGGCCTTGCAGGATCCCTCAGACTGAGTGAGACTCGTAACTCTCATAACTCAAATAATTCATATGTAGGACACCTCAGTAAATCTCTGAATGCACATATCTTATCAATATCTATTGGCGTAAATCTATAGATTATATATACTTCAGTGTCGGGTCAAGTGTATTATGCCAGCTTGTCCACAGTTGTATGGCTATTACTGTCATTTAGCACATCACACCAGCACTGTTAAATTGCTAAACTTTTAGTGTCATTTCACCGTTCGGTTCAATTTGTAAATACCTCAGAAGATTATTACTATGATATACACTCTGAAGGGTTGGTGGGTTTTGTGCTTGCACTGGAGCTGGAAATATGCCCAGTCAGCCTAACGTAGAATTAGTTGGGTGACAAAAACAACCTAGCTGGGCACTCCCAGTCGGAACTGGGAACTGGGATCTCAATCCTGAATGGGTGGGCCTGGATTCCATTTTGGTTGATATGGTCCATCCACATGGTCATGCTTTGGCTAGCCTTTGCCTATATCTGTGGTTTTGTAACATTTTCCGACTACTCCTGGTCACTCCAGCTGACCTCCACACTTCTGTTTCTTTGTGCAGACCTGGGTCTCTTTTCCACCAAGTCTCTGGTGGAGGCGAACGGGGACCATGCGGTAGAGGTGCGCACCCAGGTACAGCAGCCGGCAGACGAAAACTGGGACCCCAGCGGCTCTACCCAGACCTGGCCCTGCGAGAGCAGTCGCTCCCACACTACCATCGCCAAGTATGCGCAGTACCAGGCCTCCAGCTTCCAGGAGAGTCTACAGGTAACCATAAATTCATGCTCGCGCACATTTGCTCACATACCAACGTCACAGCACATGAGCACATGCAGTATCTAGCATTCAATGTGGAGGAGAGTCTACAAGTAACCGGAAACCATGTTCACAAAGTACCAACCCTTCAACTTCGTGGAGAGTTTACTGGTTTACTGTTAATCATGTTGGTATATGCAAACACACACTACTACCTCCAAGCACAGTTTTAGGTCAAAATAGAAATTTTGGGAGTGCAAAAAAAAATTTTGGGTGTGCTGATAATTTTGTGTTAATTGGGGGGGCGATTATTATTATTTTATTTTATTTTTTTAATAAACAGGGCCTAAATGGTGCATTCTGAACACAAAATATTACATTTCAGCACAAGATATTGGCTTAGTTTTTTTTTCATTACATTGATATATTGTTATATTTTCTATTGTTGTCAATGCATTCTACACCTTTTCTAGCTTTGGTGAAAAAAAGATTGATTTAGCCAAAATTAGCAACTGACAAGGTGAGAGACAAATTCTTAAATAAAGGAATAAGTCCCGAGAAGCAGTGGGTTACTGTGATTTTATAACTGAGGCGGGGCGTTCTTTTAGTGCCCACCCCGCTGTTATAAAATCACTGTAACCCACTGCTTCCAGGGGCTTTTTCCTTTTATAAAACGGTTACCCTACATAAAACAAGCCCATTAAACACACAAGAAAAAAAATTGACAATTTATTGGTAATAATGCAACAATAAAATTGAGAACTTCTTCGACCAAGCAAGATAGTGGACAGAATGATTGGCCAGAAACACAGAAGCTAAGATTGATTTTTTTTTTTTTTTCCTCTCTTCTCTAACGCCATTGACATGTCACATCCGGCTATTTGGTCTTGCTAATGTAGATATACTATGAAAGCAGGCTATTTTGAATGTCTCCTTCGATCTCCCGAAGAAATAATTTTATGGTTTTAGGTTTTCGAGTTTCCTTGTTCTCAACTTCCGCCGATTGGCCAAATCATTACAAGCGAGAGTAGGGAACGATTGACTTCTGTCCTCCACACTTACCAGTGTCCAGGAAAATATGTTGAATTGTGCATTAGTTTTGCTAGCCAGCTTGTTAACTAGCTAGCGTTCACTACAATGGATGTGGTTACCCTACACAACGCATAAAATGAACACACAAGAAAAAGTCAACAATTTATCGCTAATAGGCTACTGAAATTGCAAGCAAGTAAGCGATATAGCTTGCAACGCAAAAGTGATATTGAGCTCTGTAATGTAATAGCTAGCTAGGTAGAGAGCTAACTGGTTATCGGGTGAAACGGCTAAACATCACTGGTACTGAAATGGCGTGCTAAAAGTCTTGAAACAAACGTAACCTAACAAGTCTGTTGAGTGCAGAGAAGTACGTTGCGCGCAGGAATATTTTGTGCTGCGGCCTGACACAGTGGGTTAAAGTAATTTTATACCGGCATGGAACGCGGCTCAGCCAATCACATTTAAGGATGGGAAACACCCGTTTTATTGTACATATTTAACACGGCTTTGGTCAAGCCGTGCACCATTTATTTATTTATTTATTTATTTATTTATTTATATTTATTTTAGTCTCCAGTTTCCTGGAGAGTCTGCGTGTACCCAGAAGCCATTCTTGCACACACTTGCATACATGCATTCACAAGTATGTGCAATACACAACGTCCAGCTTCCCAGAGTCTTCAAGGAATTATTCAGGTAGAGCCACATAGAAATTATCAGCACTCAGGTTGCTTCACCCGATCAGAATGTTCCTAGACTTTGAGACACCTCCCCTCTCTAATGCTCTCATTTGCCCTCTGGCTGCAGGAAGAGAAGGGCAGTGATGAAGAGGATGATGACGAAGATGACGACGATGAGGAAGTGAGGAAGAAAGGCGATGACCCTGAGGCTCCAGTCAGCACCCCCTCAGCTGCAGGCACCATGAATCCCAGGTAGGGACCCCTCCAAACTCCTGTAAATTACTCATAATAATCCTGCTGAAAATGTGGGATTTAAAAGTTGCTGTTGTGATGTGGTTTTTTTTTTTTTTTTTTTTTTTTTGAGATGATTTGGGTCCCTATTTAATACATTTTAGTCAATTTGAATTTACTCCTTGGCGTTTTGTGATGTTTGAGATGATGGCCATATCTGATTAGCTCTGCCATAGGTGTCACATCTCACTGTCCCAAAACTGATCAATTTGCTTTCTTTCATTTCTTCCAACCCCCTGCTCAGTGCTGAACAGAAAACGGCAGGGAAGATCATCAAATTTGGCACCAACATCGATCTTTCGGACGGCAAGAGGTGAGAAAGCGCGAAGCCACTCTGGTTTGGGTGTGTGGGGAGGGGGGCAGGCGCTGGAGGAAGCCGCGAGGCCCGCACACTGCTCTCAACATTCCAACTGAATTGCGCAACTTCTGCCCGGCGTTCGAGAACTTTCCACAGCTCCGCTCGTGTAGCAATGCTGACATCTGCTGGCCAGCTGAGGCACTTTCAACTTTCTCGGTGTTAGGTGGAAAAGTTGTATAATTTTGAATAATTTTGCAGTAAAATGTTAAACTCATTGTCGAAGGAGTTTAGTTTAAGGAATTCATTACCTGTACTTAAATCACTTCAGGTAATTATCTTATTCTAGTGTAATTTTATAATTATTTTTTATTTGGTTGGTTTTATTGAATATGGTGTAGACATTTATAGTGTAGCAGTTGCTTACTCTTCAAGTTACTGAATTTTCAACCTTACTAATCTGACATTCCTGATGTAATATACACTGTTATACAAGTTATTATTGCTGTTATGACTAGCATAATGTTGCACTGACACGGAAATGAATTGACCAGTCCTTTATGACTGTAGAAGGAATGGTGTGTTGTGGGTGGGCCTGGCCAATCACTGCAGTATATCTGGTGGAAAAGAAATGACATGCAATAAAGACGGAACTGACCAATAGCTGCTGTTTTTGTTGGGTCAGATGGAAGCCGCAGCTCCAGGAGTTGATGAAGCTGCCGGCCTTCATGCGCGTGAGCTCCGGCGGGAACATGCTGACTTACGTGGGTCACACCATCTTGGGCATGAACAGTGTGCAGCTCTACATGAAGGTCCCTGGGAGCAGAACGCCAGGTGTGTTTTAGTGTGTCTGTTTGCATCTGTGTGCATCTATAAGTGTGTATCTGAGCGAAGGACTAGTGTGCGTCTTTGATCGACTGTGTGTGTGTGTGTGTGTGTGTGCGCACTACGGAAAGTGGAGAAAAGTGGTGCCTGTTGTTGTAATTATTACAAGACATCCTTGGGCCGCAGTGGTCAGGGGAAGTGGAGCTTATGGTTTGACACTGTTGGGGAACTTAAACCTTTTAAACTTTAAGATCATGAATATAAGTTTTAAATGTTGTTAAGCGAACATTCCTGTGAATAACTGACCTTGTGTGTGCGTCCTGTTCTTGAGAGCAAGTGTGCTCTAAGACTGTAGACTTCAAATTTTTACATTAAATGCAGAAAAAACTAACTCATGGGCAAAGTAGTATGACAATGCAAGCAGTGTAGGATTTCTTAAATTTTGACATAGCACTTTTGTGATAAGCTGTTAATACTACTGTTGGAAGTGACCGTGCATCTCCTCTCATAGGGCATCAAGAGAACAATAACTTCTGCTCCGTGAACATCAACATCGGCCCGGGAGACTGCGAGTGGTTCGCAGTGCACGACGACCACTGGGAGGCCATCAGTGACTTCTGTGAGAAGTGAGTGACCACTGCGGGGCTTATTGGGGGAATCAAACTGCCAAACTGTTTCAGCAAACAATGAGATCGCCAACTGTTGCAGGGTTAGCTTGGCTTGTGAAGCTTAGTTCACTTATGATGAGCAAAGGGCTCTTGTGGGTCACCATGACGACAGTCCTATGACAAACCCCTCAGCCCTCGGTGTTGGGATGATGGCGCTTTCAGCTGAGGGGCAAATGTGTTTGACACGGATACCTTTGGGCTATTGGCCAGGGATGTAATCCAGCCACCACCGCTGCAATGCAGATTTAATGCAGATTTATTGTACAAGTGTTGAGCTTAATCGTGAGAGGTTGACTGAAATTTAATAAAATTTTGTGTTCTTCGCTCCAGACATGGAGTGGACTATCTGACTGGATCCTGGTGGCCGGTTCTGGAAGATCTATACAATGCTAACATCCCAGTGTACCGCTTCATCCAGCGGCCGGGCGACCTGGTGTGGATCAACGCTGGGACGGTGCACTGGGTCCAGGCTGTCGGTTGGTGCAACAATATTGCCTGGAATGTGGGACCCCTTAATCGTGAGTTGAACAGGCGGAAGCGTCACTCTTGACTGTTTCTATCCATGATATTTTAGCTTTGGTGTGTTTTGTGATGTGCAGTGGTCTCTGGTAGACACAGGTTTTGAATTTGGCGTGCAAAAACTCAGTTCTATTCAAAATTAAGCTGTTAATTTGGAACACATAAATTGTTACATTTTATTTTTTTTGGAGGATGAACCAGCTGATGGAAATGTGGAGAATTCAGATTAGCCAGCCAACAATGTATAGGTGATAAAACTGAGCTTAAGTTTTCAATCTAAAAGGCATTTTATAAAACGTATACTTGATGTTCTCTTTATTTCTCAACAAGCTGTTGATATGATACGTTTGATACAATGTTAAATATTCAGGGATCGGCACTTGATAGTAAATGTTAATTGACTGGCGCTGTAAGCTTATGCAGCGCTTACAGGAAGTTTGAACTGACTTGAAATGTACAGTAAAGAATTGAAAGATGGGAACTGCTTCCTGTGCCTCTGTTAGCCTATCAGTATCAGCTGGCGCTGGAGCGGTTCGAGTGGAACGAGGTGAAGAAGGTGAAGTCCATCGTCCCCATGATCCACGTGTCTTGGAACATCGCTCGAACCGTCAAAGTTACTGACCCGGACACCTACAAAATGATCAAGTGAGTATGCGTACGCATGCGTCTGTCTGACTGTCTGTCTGTCTGTCTGTCTGTCGGTCTGTTTAGCCTGGTATTTAATTTGTCCATAATTCATCCTTGTTTTATAGCCCACTCCCCCCGATGGGCGCATGTCGCTATTGCTCTCGTTCGTCTGTCGGTCCGTCCACAATTTACTGTTCTCATTCTACGGATTACAAATTTCTGTTTGATTTTCCTCATTTTTGTTTAGTGGGCAATCATGATGCAAAGGGGATCCCTGTTGATTTTGGCGACAATTGGAAAATATTTATTCAAATGTGTCGCCGACGAGGCTGCCACGGGAGTTAAATGTCGCGATCTTTTTCGATGGTGCCTTTCCCCTCTCACATTTTTAAATCTTAATAATGAGCTTCCTTGTCATGACGAACACTGACGCACAGGGCCAAAGCATGAATGCCCCGTCATGGAAAAAACTCTTCAGGATAATCAAGATATGTTTGTGTGTGTTGTTGTTCATTTTTGCTCCTCGTGTCATGTCCAACGTAGGCGCAGGAATGAATCCAATGCTGAAAATCTCACATTGTTCCCTCCCATTCATTTTTCCTGTTTATTTCGTTCCTTCAGGCACTGCCTCCTTCAGTCCATGAAGCACATTCAGATCTTGAGAGACCAGCTGGTGGCTGCTGGGAAGAAGATCTCGTACCAGAGCCGTGTGAAGGACGAGCCGGCATACTACTGCAACGAGTGTGACGTGAGTCGGTCTCTCCCTCTCTCTCTTCCCCTCGGTCTCTCACCTCCATTATGGTATCGACAAGGCCGTAAAGTGTAGTGTCTTGAGAGCCTCCATTGAACTGCATGTGCCACAAAATATTCCCAACAATTCTTTTGGCTGTGACCTTTCACCTCTCATTGAGAATAGTGTTGCACAGAAAACAGTCAAGCTCTGCTGGCTTTCAGTTCCAACTTAAAATTCAGTCATCAGTTCAGAACCAAGTAACCAGGTGAAGTATACTGTGAAGTGGAGTGACTGGGTGAATTGGTCAAATTCTCTGATTATTGCCAAGCAATTTTTCTAATATAAGTGACTTCTTATGTTGTCTGAAATGGCCATGATTAATACGATATGTGATGAGGACCCTCAAGCCTGTTTGAGAAGTGTTTTTTGGTCTATTAATTGCATCACCCTGACAATAGTCGGGAGATGCTATGGTTCAGTTCTGGGGCGGCTGCAGAGATTTTATGTTCCGGGCTCTGGAAGCCAGAATTATTAAAGGAATTTCTTCAAATTTAAAACAGGGGAAGATATTGATTGGAGAATGCTCAAGACCGATTTTCGCAATTTTCGGACATCCAATATGGCTGCCGGCGGCCATTTTGTCCGAATTTGGGGACATGACTGTCTCTGTGGCAACTGAGTAATCTAGTGGTTTTTTATTTTTTTTTTTATTTTTTTTGAGTTGTGGAACTCTACTCCTTGTCTGGTGATTTTTACATCAGTATTGATGTTCATTTCAGAAACAGCTTGATCATTTGCACAAACTTTTGTTAGGAACCAATCAGCCATTGAGCAAAAGGATCCTCTTACAGGGATTCTTGGCATGAGTACAGTCACAGACCAATGAGTTGTGTAATATTCCTCTGTATGGGCATGCTCGATGGGTGCTGGTCTCTCTCTCGGTTCAGGCCCAAAAAATGGGCTTTGTGGTTAAGTAAATTTAAGACCTATAACTGCTCTGTGCATGGATTTTAAAATGCCCTTATTTTATCCCTCTCATTACAGTTGGAGGTGTTTGACCTGCTGTTTGTGACGAGTGAGACCGGGAACAGGAAGACCTACGTGGTTCACTGCGAAGATTGTGCTCGCGAGCGCAGCCCCAGCCTGGCTAACGTAGTGGTGCTCGAGCAGTACCGCATCGAGGAGCTCATGAACATATACGACACTTTCAGCTTGGTGAGCACGCCAGAAAAGACGCGCATATAAACGTACACGCCCGCGCGTTATTGCCGGCGCAGGTTCAGATGTGTACACATACTCGCGCATGCTCACACACGCCAGTTCTCAGACCGTAAATCATTACAATTCAGAGCAGATTTGCAGATATAATTGACGCATTACAATGAACTCCTCAATTTAAAAATTGTGAAATAGAAAATCAGGGTAGTGAAACTTGTAGGCCAAAGCCAATGGTAAAAAGTAAAAAAAAAGAGACCATTTTGAAGTTTGAAATGTTTGAATTGGATTTTTTATTTTTTTTTAATTCAAGTGGACAGGAAACTGGTTGTTCTATCAGTGTAATGAGCCTTGTTATCCAAGTGCACATTATCAACTTAGATTTTATTCTTCTGATCATCACTGCGATGATGGCCAGGTCTTAAATCTCCCTCAGTCTCGCTCTCCCGTGCTCTCTCCCTGTCAGTCTGTTATCGCTCACTCGCTCTCTCTTCTCTTTTAGGCTCCGACACCCAGCTCACGATGAGGACAGTTGGTCACTCAGCCATAACCAAAACTCCTGCCTGTCAGGATATAACACAAGTTTATTTTATCGGTTTTTGAAATGCAATTTTTTTTGTTTGTTTTGAGTATTTTAGTTTAGTTTGTTTTTTACTACTACTGCTAATACTTGCCGAGCAGCCAGTCGAAATCCAGTTTACGAAGTGTTGTTTACAATACCACATCAGCCAATAAAACTCTGGTTTACTGTCGCTTGCCCTGTCTATCAGCTGCTGCTTGGCACTGAGGGACTCGGCATGGAAGGCAGTGTTTGTTTTATTATAGTAATGAAAGGAGGATCAAATGACTTGAGGGAGTTGATTATCTCAATGACTAGTTGTTCTGTTAATTTTTGTTTTCCTTGTTAAATGCTGAACTTTGTAAAATTGCTGTTTGAATTTTTTGTGGGGTGCTGTTTAATTTTTTTTTTTTTTAATTTTTTTTTTATTCAAGTTTTTTATTTATTCAAGTTTTTAAAACTAGATCAGCCTAGATATACCACATTGGCCTTGTGACTTGTATTTAGATAAGATGAAAAATACTAATAATAGAGATATGAACATTTTTCTAAAGCATTAAAAATAAAAAATACAATTGTTTGGAATGCTTCAAAACATACGGGTTTAAAAGACTTTTTTTTTTTTTGGTTTCAGTTGTCTTTGAGAATCTTGTGTGTTGTAAATCTCGTTTTGATAAATGTTTTATTTCTTCAGGAGGGCAGTTTTATTCTCATACAACCTTTGAGAATTGCATCGGGTCTTTTGTTCTGTATCTCGCGTTATGTACATGAATTTTGGTGAAATTTGTTCATTATACCTCCCGTTACTTTGTTTTTTTGATTGAATAATTCCTCCTCTGGATTTTAAAGATCTAAAATTGTAAATTGTGTTTTTTATTTATATATTTTGTTTCTTCTATTTATTGGATATCAATGTTCTCCCCTTTTTTTTTTTATTAGGGATGTCAGAAATTTTAAAGCTTTTCTATGATTATTCCTCTGTAATATTTGAGGGGGATTTGGCGGAGGGCTGTTTTCCTGGTGCTTGACCTCCCATAATCCCCCACTCCTTCTTTTCTAATATATAAATGATATATCTATAAATATAACTTCACCTTCTCCGTAGATGGTAGAGCCCAGAGCTGCAGTAGATACCTAATCGAAAGCTGTCTTTGTATCCGAGAACACGTTTTCCTACGCAAGAAATTGTCTTGTTTAATTTTAACTGTTTTTAAAGAAAAACAAGGGATTTGAAGGTGCTCAATTTTCTGAACTTTTCTCTTTTTTTTAAAAAAAAAAAAAATCTATTTTCCTCTTGCAATGTACATGTTTCTTCTCTTTATGTTCATTTAAACTGCACTGTTTTAGAGAATTCACACACCAAACAAACTGAGCCAGACATGTCTTAAAAACACTTTGTGAATTTGTGTGACATTTACGACTTATTAATAAAAGCTTTTGATAAACTTGAAGGAGAGGCTTTTTTTCCCCCCTTTTATTGTGTAAATTTGGCAGCCATACACCAATCTGAAATGTCCGATCAGCGAATCGTGTGCAAGCATACTCATGCTGTCCCGGTAATGGCAGTATATCGGCCACTGCTTTTCACTCAGTCTCAAACCTCAAATGCACCGAACGAGGTAGGGGAGCCCCGAACATTCGCTTGCCTGGAATGCAACCTATGAGCATCCTGGTGGTGATGTGGGAGGTGCGTGCTTGAGCAACAAACTTTTCCAAAGCTAAACTGACTGTATCCCTCCCATGGCATTGACCAAGACCATCTCATGCCATGGTGTTCACTCTTGCTTGGCAAGTGGAGCTTTTTATTGCACAAGTCAACCCAACAACCCTTAGCAGAGGGTGTCTATTTTGTAGAAGAATGAAGCAGTAAATTGTTCATCCCCTGTGATTTATGCATTCATGATAACTGCAATATTTCTGAATGGATATTGCATGAAACACTGGTACTTTTCTTAGTGTGAGCATACCGGAGTACAATCACACTATCCGTGAAAGGGATATTTTGATCCAAAGAGATTTCAATTAATTTGTTTTATAATTTTTGTAACGGGTGGTGTCACAATGACTCCAGGCAGAGGAAGCTGAAAAGAACAGTTCGCAAAAAGGTGAAGCAAAATTTAAATACCCCAATTTTAATAATAAAAGTCTTATCAGGAGCAGCATTTTTAGCTTTGCTAAATTTGAGATTTTAGAAAACATTTGATTTTGTGCTCTTACTTTTACTCCTTGGCCATGATTGTCATCATGATGGCTGTTGTCTGTTTGTGTCCGTCCCATATATTGTGAAGGCCAGTACTCGGTAGCTATTAATATTTAACTCGTACCACATGAGGACCTCCGGCTGTTCTTGCACAATGACTTACCTTCATCAGGATTTGACCTTTGACCCAGGTGCAGTGCTTTGGAACTGCTGTTTGTTGCATTTCAATCAGCGTTATTTGAAATTGTGTAAAGGTGTTTCAAATCCGTTTCCCTTTGATTTAAATGGCCATGATGTGCAGGTTAAATTTCTTGCAATAATATGTGCCAAAACTGTACCACGGAAGGTCCGCAGAGAGAAATCTACCAAAGAAAACAATTTTTTTTTTAAACGATCAAAGTACTGAGCTTTTCCTATAATGTTTGATTTGGACAGATAAAACATTTTGGCAGGATCTCCAGCCTAATGAACTGCCCTTATCCATTAAGACATGTTGAAAAGGCTTCGCAACTGAAGATCAATTGAGAAGACTGCAGCAAAAGAGAGATGATTTCAGGAGAATAGATTTGTGTTAAAAAAAAAAAATGTTTTGCATCAATGGTGTAATTCCTCAATAATGGCTGTGAGTTTGGACATATGTATTTATAGATTCTTGTTTATATTTTTGGATGCATTTCATGAAAAACAAGTCCAGGCAGGATATCCTTGTTTAAACGAGCACAGGAACAGCCCCCCCCACACACACACTGATCCATTGGACACTGGGAGGGAAGCAGTCTGAATCGAGCTTGGAAAATTTTTTAGGATGTCCGCATTTGCACCAACTATTAATTTTCCTGAACTACAATATACAAGATAAGCTGGTCAAAATCGCTGCAGACTAAAGAAGTTAATTAAGACATGGTCTACAGCCACGTAAATGTAGCCTGTCACCAAATTGCACTATTCTCCTGTTGTACCCCCCTAAAATTAATCAGAAATGACAAATATAATGAAAATGGAAATAAAAAGCAGGGAAGTGATTTTAAGCCAAGAAATGTTTTCCCCAGAAATCATGTGAAATTTATCACTTTCTTGACATGGAATCCCCCGCTCAAAAAACAAAAAAAAAATAGACAGAATAAATTTTCTTGGATTTCAGTTGAAATCAATCAGTAATGACCGAATTTTTTTGAAAATACAAACAGAACAAGGAAATGATTTTAAGCAGAGCAATGCTTCCCCCAGAAGTCATGCAATATCAACTGCTTTTTTAGCCCAGAAACCCAAAAATTTCTAGGATTTTTGCCTAAAATTAATCAGAAATTACCCAAACAATATGAAAACGACTATAGTGGAACAGGGAAATGATTTCAAGCAAAGAAACACATCCCCAAAATGTGCGATAACGACCGCTCTGGGTCTTAGAAAGCCAAAAAGGTTCACATTATTTATAGAGAGGGAGAGATGAAATATTTCTTTCAGCAAAAATGCTTTACCCAAGAAACCCTGCAAAATCAACCATTCCAAGGTGCAGATCCCCCGTCCAAAAAAAATCACCAAATAAAAATTTTTAGATTCTGGCCGAAATTAGTCAGAAATTACACAAATTATGATGAAAATGGCAATGATTTTGCAAGGTAATGATTTTAAGACAATAAACGAAATAACCAAAATATTATGAAAGCAACAATAAAATGAGCAGGAAATTATTTCAAGCCAAGAAAAACATTCACCAGAAATCATGCAATATCATTGCTTGGAAAGCCAAAATAATTGACTCAACCAAATTTTCTTGGAATATGACTGAAATTAGTCAGTAATGATCTATACATAAAGAAAACATTATTTATAGAGTAGGGAAATTATTGTAAGCCAAGAATTGTTTTCCCCGAAAATCATGCAAAATCAACCACTCTGGAGCTCAAAAACCCAAAAAATTGGCCGGATGAAATTTTGTTAAATATTGGCTGAAATTTATCAGACTCGCATATTATGAAATAATCAATAAAGGAGCAAGGAAATGATTTTAAGACAAAAAACGCCTCATCAAAATCAATTAATTGACAATGTAATTTTTTTAATATTGGCTAAAATTATTAAGAAATGACTTAGGAAGTATTAAAACACAGAGAAAATAAAAAAAAAATTATATTAAATCCAAGAATTACTTTCTCGCGAAATAATGTGAAATTGACCACTCTCTGGCTTAGAAACAGTCAAACAGAACAAATTTTTTTTACTGAACAACATTTTCTCAGATTTCACTAATCAGAAATGAGTGAAATATTTTACTTTTTTTTTTTTTTTTAAGAGCAGCAAACTGATTTGAGGCCAAGAAAGGCTTTTTCTAGAAATCATGCAGAATAGACAACTTCGAGCCAAAGGAACCCAAAAAAAAAAAAAAAATCATCAAGCAAAATTGTCTTGGATTTTGGCTGAAATGAATCAAAATTGACATAAATAACATGAAAACATCAATCTAAAAAGCAGGGAAATGGTTTTAAGCCCAAGAAATGCTTAAGAATTTGACCGGGAAAAATTATTTTGGATCCCAGGTGAAATTATTCAGAAATACAATAAAGAAATGAATAAAAGAACAAGGAAATCCTTTTCATTGAGCAATGCTTTCACCAAAAATCATGCAATAACGACCATTTTTTAGGCTAAGAAAACCCCCCAAAAAAATTGACTGAACAAACTTTTCTGGGATTTGGATGAAATCAATTAAATGACCACTCTGTCATTTCAAACAATAAAACAAACAAATTTTCAAAAATTTTGTCCATAATTAATCAGCAATCAATTTACTAGCATGAAAATATCAATAAAATTGCAGGGAAATGATTTTAAGTTAAAAAAAATTGGGCCACAGGCCCTGTAGCTCACCTGAATCAGCTGAGGTTAAAACATAATTACGTTATTCGGGCAAGTTTAAAGCTGAAGGTTAAAGGTCAAAATTCGAAATTTGGAAAAACCTTTTATAGGCATGTGATGTATCTTCCTACATACTACCTACATGACAAATTTCAGCTGAATATATGCATAAATAGCTTTCACGTGGCCAGTTATGTGATTTTCAATATGGCCGTATGGTGGCCATATTTAAAATTGAATCAGTGCGCCTTGAACAAATTTAGTGTCCTAATGGGTGGGAAGATCAGCTTCATTGGTCAAGTAGTTTTGGAGAAGAAGAGTTTTAAAGGTTTCAGTGTAACTTAAAGGGTCCTACAAAGTTGAAGGTCAAAGCAAGGTCAAAATTCAAAATACAGAAAAACTCGTATTATATGTGATGTATCTTGCTACTTGCTACCTACATAGCAAATTTCAGATGAATATGTGCATAAATAGCTTTCAGATGGCCAATTATGTGATTTTAAATATGGCGACCATGGCGGCCATGTTTGACATCAGATTGAAACGCCTTGAACAAAACTTAGTGTCCTCATAGGCAGGAAGGTACCTGTCAAGTTTCACCTTCATTGGCCAAGTAGTTTCGGAGAAGATGATTTTGAAAGATTTCAATGTAACTCACAGGGGTTGTATAAAGTTGAAGGTCAAAGCAAGGTCAAAATTCGAAATACGGCAAAAGCCGTATGATATGTGATGTATCTTGCCACGTACTAGCTACATAGCAAATTTCAGCTGAATATGTGCATAAATAGCTTTCAGATGGCCAATTATGTGATTTTAAATATGGCCGCCATGGCGACCATGTTTGCAATCGGATCGGAACGCCTCGAACAACTTTGGTGTCCTCATGGGTAGGAAGGTACCTGTCAAGTTTCAGCTTCATAGGCCCAGTGGTTTCGGAGGAGAAGACGGACGACGAACGACGACGAACAATGGACAAACAGGCATAAGCTCATCTGACTTCGTCGTCAGGAGAGCTAAGAAAGGTTTATCCCCAGGAAACATGCAAAATTGACCACTTTGGCACTTAGAATGCCAAAAAAAATGACTGATCAAAATTTTCCTGGATTTTGGATGAATTTAATCTGAAATTACCTACATATGGACAAAATAACAATAATGATTTTACATCAAGAAATACTTTCCTCAGGAATTATGCGATATTGACCTCTCCACATTAAATGCCAAAAAAATTGCCCAAGCAAAATTTTCTTGGATTTTGGCTAAAATTAATCAGAAAATAGCTAAATAATATGAGGACATCTATAAGGCAAATGATATTAAGCTTAATGTGAAGAAATGCTTTCCCCAGAAATTATGTGAAATCGACCACTCCGGTGCTTAGAACACAAAAAATAGACTTAACAAAACTTCTTGGATTTTAGCTGAAATTAATCAAAATTAACCCATATATTATAAAAACATCAAACATGAAAAATTGACTACTTTGGGGCTTCAAAACGCCAAAAAAAATTTGATTCAGTAAAATGTTCCTGGGCTTTGACTTTAATTTTTCAGTAATGACTTAATATCATGAAAACATCAATAACAGAGCAGAAAAATGATTTTTAGCCAAGAACAGCTTTCCCCAGAAATCGTGCAAAATGGACCACTTGACCACTTTGGAAATACAAAAAATTGTTGAACAAAACCTTTTTTGGCTTTGCCAAAAATTGAACGGAAATGATCTAAATACTACAAATGCATCAATTAAAGAGCAGGAAAATTATTTTAAGCCAATAAATGCTTTTCCCAGATAATATGCACAACAAACCACTACAGGGCTCATGAACCAAAAAAAATGACGATTTGGCTGAAATTAGTCAGAAATGACTAATTTATATACATATATTATAAAAACATCAGTACATGTGCAGGATAATCATTTCAAGCCAAAAAACACTTTCTCAGAAATAGTGTAAATTCAACTACTCAGGGGTTTAGAAACCCAAAAAAATTGAACAATCAAAATTTCCTTGAATTTTGGCTTACATTGATTAGAAATGACCTAAATATTATGAACACATCACAAAAATATCTGACAAATTATTTCAAGCTAAGAAACACTTTCCCCAAAAATCTTATATTGACCATTCCAGGGCTCAGTAACCCCAAAAAACGACAAAGTTTTAATCAAGTTCACATGAAATGAATCAAAAATGACCTAAATATTATGAAAACATTGATAAAAAGCTGGGAAATTATTATTATTATTATTATTATATTATTATTATTTGCCTGGAAATACTTTCCCCCCAAATCATGCAAAGTTGGTCACTCTGGGGCTTTGGAATTAAAAAAAAAATTGACCAAACTAAATGTTCTGGGATTTTGGCTGAAATGATTCAAAACTGTACATAATGTATATATGAAAACATCAAAAAGGAACAGGGAAATGGTTATGAGCCAAAAATCCTTTCCCAAGAAAACATGCAAAATAGAGTAGTTTGGTGCTCGGAAACTCCAAAAAATTTACATGACAAAACCTTCTTGGATTTCAGCTGAAACTAATCAGGAATGAAGCAAATCTTATGAAAACACTATTAAAAGAGTAGGGGAATGATTTTTACACCAAGGTATGCTTACCCCTCAATTTATGTGAGATCCAAAACTCCAGGACTTAGAAACCCAAAAAAATTGCCCAAAAACTTTTTTTTTTTGGAATTTTGCATGATGACAGAGGAAACGTATATACATTTTTTCCCATGAAATCATCTCTCTGCCTTTTTACTTACTAGTGAATTATCCGTGGCGTGCGAAAAATTGACCTTTGACCCCAGTGACCTTGACCTTTCAAAAAACTAACCCCTCAAGGACAAAGTCCAGGGTCAACCTACATAAACCCACCAAGTTTGGTGAAGATCCGTCAGAGGACCTCGGAGGAGTAGGGGAACCAACAGACAGACAAACGGACAAACAGACAAACGTTACTCAAATTATAGTATGATGTTTTCCCTTTCTGACTCATTTCAGCCAAAATCCCAAACAATTTTTTAAATAATTTTTTGTGTTTCAAAGCCCCAGAGTTGTCGATTTGCATGATTACTGGTAAAATATCATTCTTGCCTTTAAATTATTTCCTAATCCTTTTCTCAAATGTTTTCATGAATGTTATATATGTTGATTTGTCATGATTTCTGGGGTAACTTATTTCTTGGCATAAAATTTTTACCTGGCTCTTTTCTTATTGCTTTCATGGTCGGTCCTTTCCGCTTGAAAAAAAAAGCCAAAATATTTAGTTTGGTCCAAATTTTCAGTTAATAAACCCCAGATTTCCCATGATTTCTGGTAAAATATGTTTCTTGGCATGAAAAACTGTTCCTGCCCCCCCATCACCACCCTTTTGAAATACTTTCAAGAAAGTTAAACATTTCTCATTTATTTCAGCCAAATTCCCATTAAATTTTATGGTCAAATTTGCAGATTTCTGCAAAAACATGTTTCTTGCAATAAAATGGTTTCCCTGCCCTTTTATTATCAATAGGTTTGTAAGTCCCAGAGAGGCTGATTTCGGATTATGTCTGGGGAAACATGATTTTTGGCATAAAATAATTTCCCTGCCCTTTTCAAAAAAAAAAAAATGTTCTGTCATTTCTTAATCATTTCCAAAATCCAAAATCCCAGTAAACTTAGATCAGTTTTTTTTGGGCCTCTAAGCCCTGAAGTTGTCGATTCCGAATGATTCCTGCGAAAAAATGTGTTTTGACATAAAATAATTTCTCAACTTTTCTCAAATTCCAGAAAATTTTGTTTGTTCTTTTTTTCCTGGTATCCAATTCCAGGGAGGTTGATTTTGCCTGATATCTGTACAAAACAAACCGATTTTTTGGCAGAAAATCATTTCCCTGCCTTGTTATAAAGGAAAAGGCCTAAAAGTTTATGCTGGTCTCAACTTCGTCCATTTTGCCACCTTGCTACTCTAGCCTGTAGTATAGTGAGTATTCGATATGTAAAAAAGGAAGAGGTAACAACAAGGAATGCTAAATTTGTGCAAACAAACAACCAAAAAAAAAAAAAAGATGACACAATCATAAAAAAACTCACCTTCCATTTATTTTCATCCCCTCTCTTCGACCGCCAGCTCTTCATCCTGATCACACTCCATCTCAAGAAGGTTCCTAATCTTCATCCTGGAAACGGGGTAGAGTGTATCTGATATGTTAGTGCAGCCCAGGGGAGCACTGAAAAATAAATAGTTCGAAAGGAGAAGAGAAGAAGAAAGCAGGAGGAATTTGTTGGCTTGAGATCTGAATCCTCCAGCTACTATCGTATCAGTTAAAACCCACTCCCCCCTCCCCCCGCTGCCACCTCTCCCTCCATCCCTTCCACGTTCTCGCCCCTGATTAGGGTTGGTCTGCTTTTCATCATGGGAAAAGGGAAATCATTTTTTTTAAAAAAACAGGAAACCTCTCTTTCACCACCCTCTGCAACCTATCCATCCATCCATCTCTACTTTTGGGTCTTTTCTGTCCTCATGCTGGACCTTTTTCAGCCAATTTCAGCCCATCCCCTGAACTCCCATGTCATTTTCATAAGTACAAACCCTATCAAGCCTCCTTTTACAAATCATTATATTCTCCCGCCTGTAACCCCTCCCCCATCCTCCTTCCCTTACGCCCATTAGCCATGTCCTGGCCGCTTCAACCGCCGCTGCTTTCTGACAGGGCAAAAGGTCTCAACTGGAGCAATCAAATTTCTTTGAGCCTCCTGCTAGTAAACCTGGCACAATCCCACCAAGCTCTCGTGTCTTATTTGACTCAACTAACCTGCGCGCAGAAAGTACTTCAGTCACATTTTGCAAAAAAATTAGCTGACACCAGTTTAACAAGTGTCTGCCACTAACATGGCAATATCCCCCGCCGCCTCAATTTTATGTGTCCGTATGGACGATGCCCAATACTATATCCCCGCTTTGCGCTAATCGCGCGGTGGGGGATAATAATCTAAAAATGTATTACCGCTCAGTAATTAACTTTGACATGACCACCGTATGTATTTGTAATGGCTGACTGCCACTCAATCACAGAGACATTTCATAAAAATAACAAACTCAGAAAGTCAACACATTATGTCAACAACATTTAATACGCTTTACTATGACTTTTGCGGATCTTTTTCATTGTTATTTCTGCAATTAGAATATGCAATGTTTAATTTTCAAATTGAAAAGTTGATGAAGTAGCGACATGGCGATGTTTATTTTGACAAGCAGTATTTAGCAGAACAAAGTGCTTAAGTCCAAAACTAATTTTCTTATGAACTCTGCGATAGATGAGTATTTTTTGACAAAAAAAAGGGTTTGTCAGCTCTCAATAACCCCTGGAAACAGTAATGGGCTCCATAGTATGCTACCATTTAAAAAAAATGATCTGCAACATGTTCTGAAGATTTTGACCCTCAAAATCTCAAAAGTGTTTTTTTGTAACTTAGGGTGCATTTACACTTGGTTTTAATGAGCATTTTGGGTGTTTCAATCACAAGTGGTCAGGTGAGACACATTGCTGTTTACACTTAGTGTTAAGTTGTCCACTTGTGATCAGATTTTGTTACTTACAACATAGCGTCCTCCAAGCCCTGGCATGCAGTTAATAAATCATATAGCAACAGTAGCAGCCATTCCCCCCAAACGAAGCTAAGATTTTGACCTCGTTTCACTTTTTTTTTTTTTTTGGGCATGCTAACATGTTTCTGCCTATAGTTTACATGTTCTGATTATTTCAGTTATTGAAATTAGCCAGACAGGCACATTTGCAACTTGCAAGAGCACGCAGGACAGCACAGAAAAGGAAACTTCATCGGACAGTACTCGCTTTCACCACTTTCGCTTTCATTGATTACATTTTTGCGGTTACGTTTTCTTCAGGGACGCATTAGGGTGGATTAGCGTTTACGCTACCAAACATAATGTGGTCAGCTGTGTCCCAGACCATCGCTGCAAGTGGTTTGAGTGATCGGATCTCAATGCGTCTCGGAGCCCGTTTAAACTTGTATTTAGCGATGACCACTAGCGATCCAATCACCTAAAACGCATGTTAAAACCAAGCGTAAGGTGGGCACTTTTCGCACACAAGTCTTCATTTCTATTTTTGGCGCACATGCAGCCAGCAAATTCATTGTTGTAGCCCTTGAATATTATGCCCCCATACGTATTCTCACACCACACTTCAAAATTTTTAAGTAAAGGCTGTTATTCTTTATGAGTGTTGAGGAAGGAGCACAAGGCTAAGAAACTGCCAGCCGACAGCCCCCCTCTCTCCACCACCACCCCCCACAGCAATTACACCCGCAGCTTCGGCTCTCAAAATAAACACTCTCTCCTTCGACTTATCAGAGGCAAAACACCCACCCTCAAGCTCCCACCCAACTCCTTTTCGGGCACACAGATCACCACACCCCCAATTTAACAAGCAAGGGTGGGGGCACACAAGAGGCAGCACATCGTAGTAAAAGAAAGAGAGAGAGAGAGAGAGAGAGAGAGACAAAGACAGGGGACCATTAACACTGAGGCAAAGGAGAACAGACTATTTTAAGAGGCACTTCCAGTGAAATCTTTGACAGAAACAGGAGTCGCTCTGATCAACCAGGCAGCAGAATATCAGGACCCTCTTGGAGGAAAACAAACCAACACAGGTCCGATTTTTCACTGCCGTCCGCGCAGCGCAAAAGAAGAGGGCCGACCCCAAAACTAGGAGTCGCCCGCACCTCATTTACCCACTGTGGCCTACGGATCTCCACCGGACGGGTGGGAAACGCGCACCAGCTCGGACAGAGAGAGGTGCGGGACAGGAGAGCGGGCAGCGGCAAAAAAAATAACAGGGACGACGGAGAACAGCATTGAACAGGCCTGCCACTGTCTTCCACTTACTCTCACCCCCTGACGGAACGCCGACCCCTGAGCAGGAGAACCGACGAAGAGGAGGACAGGAACGCTAGTGACAGGAGTGTGAGAGAACAGCAGGGACCCAGGGTCGATAAGAGGTGAGGAAAACACGCCTGCGCTAGCTTTGTTACCCTCTCAGGTGAAAAACAACGCACAAGTTCCTATGATGGACCAAACGCTCACTGTCTGGGGCGGCATCTAATTAGTCACCTACATACAATTCTACCCCAGTCCAATGGTCCTTAATTCAATTCTACCCTCATTGCTTGTACAAGGTTTTAACATTATTGTACCCACAGGGTACATATGGAGATTTTGTTTTAAAAGGATGATACTGTCAATCCACTGTCTGTGAATTTGTTTGAAGTGTCAGAGCTCCAATCAATAGAAGGAGCCAAAATCCATATTGCAACTGAAACACAGGCTCTCAGAGTCATAACCTTCTTACAGAACCAACAGCGCAGGCAATATGACTGAGAATTGATTAATTTTACTCATTTTTATGATTGTAGTTTCAGAGTCGCAATTACATCATTACAATATTTTGAAAACCACAATAAAGATGTAAGAGGTGAAGGACTACTACATCTACTGCTACTACTATTACTATTCAATTTCGTGTCATTCACTTTAATTATGTTAAACCATAATCAAGCACAGAAATAGTTTTTGTGAAATTAAACAAAATGAAATGAAGCATTCAACCAGAGGGGCTATCATACTCTGTCCTGCGGGTAACCACTGAATGAATCTAACATACCAGTGGGGCAAAAGCAGAGTGGGGCACTCAAAAGGTTCACCACAAATGGGTGCAGTTTCCTCTTAAATAAATACATAACTGGCAGGGAACCATAAACAGCCTGTACAACAGAGAACACCACAATCTCCTCCATGCATCCAGTATATACAGAAAATGATTTTATGCTGATTGCGCCCAAAAACTAAATATCGGACAATACTAGTAAGCCTAATCTGTGATTTTGAGGCTCATCCTTGTACAAAATGTTCCGCGCAGAGATTTGTCATCCCAAGCGTAATGGCGTCCAAGTTTGAATCCCTGAGATCTGGCAGCTGACCTCAGTCCATTGTTCTAGAAAATTCACTCATCCTCATTAGTCACATCCTGCTGCTACCCATAGTACCTTTTTCGACAACTGAACATAACAGACAATGGAATCTGGTATCTTTTTTTTTTTGTTAATTAATGTTTGAAAACGTACCAAACAATGGCCTTTCTTCAGGTCGTTCCACTTCCAGAAAGTACAAATTCCTTTGAACTAATGAGGTCCGAACTGCCCTTAACTTGTGCCCTGGCGCTTTAGATTCTGCTTTTCACTTTATATGATAAGTGCACTGTGTTGACAGACCGATATAAGAAACACAAATAGTATATGTGAGGCAGTAACTGACATCGGAAACAACATTCAAGAAGGTGCTTAATTTTCTGCCCATTGTTTGAAGGATTAGAAGTAAAATTTGATTCATTGGTGCACACTGGTGCACAAGTTTGGAAGTAATTGGCGAACTTTAAGGTTTTTTTATTTACAAGTCAATGTAGCCGTCAGCCAAAATGTTAATATTATGACAGTTTATAAGATGTTTAAATTCTTTGAATGTAGTGTATGCTTTGAAAAACAATTACTGTATATCAATATAAGAACATTCCAAAGGTGATCTTCACTTTAAAAAAAATATTCAAGTTTAGTTTTGATTTAGTATAATGAGATCACATGATTGCATGAGGAATTTGTTTGACATTTAGTGCTGTAATGTACCAAGGTATAAGCAGAGCTGGAAAATCCAGGTTCAGAAATAAATTCCGCCCCAGAATTTTGTGTCAGTCATCTTGATTTGCCATTGAACTCAAGCCCTCCACCACGAGATGAAAATAACCAGAGAAATCTGCTTGATGAGATCATGGCAGCAAGAAATAAAGGTCAGCATTTTTCTGAACGCTGGATTTTCCACCTCTGGGTATATGATCGCAAACAGCTTCAGGGTCTCACCTGAAATTTTCCTTACATCAGTATATTTTCCCATCAAAATTCATATTTTTCTGACAAACCCACTTGCCGAGACGCAAGTTCTGTTTTATAAAGTAGCCCATGGTTTTTAAAATACATTTCTAAGATGTTTGACAACACAAGTCTTTGAAAGGCTAGCCGCTAGATTTTTACAGATCTGATTGTTTTTAAAAATCTGCAATTTCTCATTTTAAAAATGCACCGTCATCTTGTTTTTCGAGTAGAAGTATGAGCACAGTGTCAAAATGCTTAAATGTTAGTCAACACTTCATACTCTAGAAGGACAGTTCACAGATCTTTACAGATATGACTATTAAAAATATCTCTGATTTCTCATTTTAAAAATCCACTTTCGCCCTGTTTTTTGAGTGGAAGTTCTTTCTCACAAAATCCACTTTCGCCCTGTTTTTTGAGTGGAAGTTCTTTCTCACAGGATGAAACAGAAGCATTTAAATCCTGTAAATTAGTCTTGATTAGTCTTGTCAATTTCATATTTTATTCTTATTTTAGATTATCTAATAGGGAATCTTTATTTGATGAGTAGAAAATTTCAGTAATCTTGTTGGCTGCCGAACGGTTTCAACTTTGATAAACAGATTAGTTGTTTGTCTGACGTCATGGTATATCTAGAATGTTTGATTGAAAATTCCTCCTTTTCATCTCTCTTTACATCTTTTTCATCATTTCATCATCACTTATCTCTCTCTCGTTCCACATCCTTCATCCTGCCCAGCACAGTCATTTTATCAGCTGGTTTACACCGTTCCCTCGAGCAATCGACTTCAAACACGAATCATTAAAAAGTCCCTTCTGTAAAACATACTCTGGAGAGCTACTTCGTTTGATCAAAAAGTTACAAACAATCAAAACCCAGCTATGAACTTCACTCACAAGTATGAGTCTGACGGGGCCATGAATTAGCAAAACAAACAAGTACACGATTCCTTTTCCAAAACTAGAGAACAGCAGCATTCAAGGGGTCACCTGGGGACTGGTCCTAGCGAGCACCTCGACCTTAAAACTACACCAAACAGTCCCCGGCAGCGAAAAGAACCCTGACTGCAACCAAAAACCACCACACCGTAAAAACACATCAAGATATAAGATTGCAAAAATGTTGTTTGAATGTTCGCAACAATGGACTAAAAATAAAGAAACTCTAGAGCACGTAAAATTCTGAAAAACTGAAAACCTCTTTCTCTCAATACACATTTTAGTTTTAATTTGGAGATTTTAAATCTAATTTTACTTCTCTCAAGTAGAAATTATTAGTCAGTGGCAAATCTCGAAATGCGTCATACGACCTAATCTAATGATTTTTTTTTTTGTCTCCTTGAGCAACAAATGTATTATAAATAAGACTTGAAAACCAAAAAATAAAGGCAAAATATTTGCCAGGATTGATTCACATTATTCAGAGGTTTTCGGCTGTTGGTCAAAGGCATGTGTCATGTGAGTTGGAATCTTTGACGGTGGCATCGCATTGACCAATGGGAATGTTTGGCTCCTCCCTCCAGAGCTCAGCATGAGTTTGACTGGCACCCTGGAGAAGGGCTCGCCCCGCCCAAACCACCCTCTCGACCTCGGGCAGGACCCAGGCCTCCAGCTGCACCACCACCAAGCCAACTCCCAGCTCCATCTCACCGCCAACTCAGTGGCCTCCACTGTGCCCGAGGGCAGCCCAATGGGGGGGTCCGGGGTGGTGGTGCCTCCCCCGTATTCGGCGGCAGACGGAGGTGAGGACGCGCCCCTGGAGCTGCGGGGGTCGCTGGACTGCTGGGCATGCTCAGTGCTGGTGACCGCACAGAACCTGGTCATCGCGACGGTCAACGCCTTCCTGATCGGTTTGGTCTTCGGTCTCATCCTCACGCCAGCCATCGTCATGGTGGTGTTCGGCTTCCTG